>OZ017739.1:349256218-349603718 GCA_963969285.1 Odontomyia ornata | reverse complement strand
AGGAGCAAAAGTAAGATTTGTCTAAGGTGCAACTGAGAGATCGAGGTATAGTCGCAGGTGATGATTATCAATGCAGACAAGAGAATTCAATGCTAGGGAAACAGATAGACAGTAAAACTGAAAGTTCGAAAGAAAAAGGTCAAGTACTCGACCATAAGCACGGTAGAAACGGGGAAAGAGATAAACAAGTTGGGTAGACAGACCTATACTCATGTCAGAAGGGTTTTGTACTCAACTTACAAAATACAGTAACCAGCAACGAATAAAATCAAGAAACATGTTATGTTCGAGGGTCATACTATTATTAACAAAGCTGAAAGAATTTTGACTTCTGAGGTATTTAGTATAGTTATGCCTATAAATATCTCCCTTGATAATTTTTTCAGATTTTTTAGATCACGGGTGTCCATTCGCGAGGGAGGAAACACATTTTTCATGTATTTCCCCCCCTGTGCCCCCACTGAAGCAAAAGCTGTCAGTTTAAGAACTGTTTTGAAAAGCTCTCATAGAGAACTTTCAGTTGATACTCATATCGGCTACCTTTCATGAATTTTTTTTCAGGGGCCACTCCTCTGTACTGCAATCATCGAATGGTTACAAAGCCCTTTTGCGAGGAGCTCTGTCCTGCTTCTTTAACGTGTTTCAATTGTGTGTACTCATCTTCATGATACCTATCATTCCTGAAATTTTCATGCAAATCCTAGCAAAGCTGTAGTGTCTAAGTCGGTAAAAAGCGTATATGGCTCCATAGCCATATGTTCATAGTAATACAGGAAAATTCAAATCGCTATAACTTCGTTAAATACGACTCAATCCTTATGAAACTTTCAGAAAAGATCACTCTTATAAATAGTCATCTGTTAGCTAAACTTTATTGAATTTAAGGGTACCGTTTAAATCGATAAATCATACTATACTAACAAAGTTGAGTGAATTTCGACTTCTCATGTATTTCTTGTTGTTTTACTCGTAAAGGCCTGCATTCATGATTTTTTTAGATTTTTGGGTAAAAGGTGTCCAATCGCGAGGTCGGGGGACACAAAATTTTCGTACGTTTCCCCTTGTCCTGCCTCCCTCGGTACTCATAAGACTTAAGGCTTGTTTTGAAAAGATCTCATTGAGACCTTTCCAATGACACCATACTCGACTACCAATGGTGAAAATTTTTTTTTGAGGGGTCACCTCCCTATATGGGGAGACCCCCCTTAAACCCCTTTGAAAAACTTTTCCACCCTTGAACTTTCAAGAAGTCACCATTTCTGACGTTACGGAGAAAAAGTGCAGTGACATACAGACGGACGCACGGACGGACGGACAGACGGACACAGGTCGTGATTGCAATAGGGTTTTGTATTTTAGTACAAAACCCTAAAAAGGTGCATCGGTTGATGAAGCAGAGAAAGGAGGGTTCTTCTTCCAATGCACCGTTCCCAAATCAAAATCACCGCTTATTAGAATTAAAGATTGCGGGTGATGCAAGAAAACATAAGAGGAAAACTCGTCAAAGAATGTCTCGTACACATGCAAATGAGAATTACAAGGTATGTAGATAGAGGAAACTAATGAAGTTGTTATGTTAAGAAAAAAGTTCTTGACAATTACACACCCCTCAAAGCAAAACTTGTCGTTTGAGGACCTGTTTTGAAAAGATCTTACTAATACCTTTCAATTGATATCCATATTGCCTACATGTGATGAAATTGTTTTTAAGGGACTACTCCCCTGTATGGCGACACTCCCCTCAAACACTTTATACGTTTTTTTTTTGTGGTGAAACTTTGAAGAGGGCACCACTTTAAACCTATTTATGAAATCTTATGTTTCTAGCTTATGCAGCTTACGAGAAATATTTGTGTGACACACAGACGGACGGACGGACGTACTGGTTAGAGGGGACTTTAGTAGGGTTTTTTAAAATTATTTTACAAAACCCTAACAACGACGGATCGAGCCTGATTAACGCACGTGGGACTCGAGAGGATTTCTTCGTTACTATTCAATATTTACGACCCCCTAATCACAGTGGAGCATCCAGGTGGCTACCCCCTCGCACCCCCATCCGGAGCGAGATTCATTGTAGACGTAGCCGAATATTTTCCATTTACATGAAAAATTCATACAAACATAACTCGTATGAACTTTTTCCTTAAATGAAAACAAAGATATTTCAGATTTATGATATATGACTGAATCATATAACTGTTTATCACAAATAAGAAACCTGTGCGGGGGGGCCACTCTACCCTGTAAGAAGAGTGGAGGGGCCAGCCAACTCGGTAGGTGCAGGGTTCCATATATGTAAATGAGAAGACCGAAGGTTTTCTTTGAATTCATCTATTAATTTTAAATGTTATATGTATACTGACAAATGGTATGGTTAACACACGAAATCGTAAAAGAAAACATGACTACTTCACACAAGAAATTGGAACGGAATTTTACGGGCTGTTTTTGTGAATAACATTGAAAAGTAAAAATATATGTACTTATGAACCAAAAACAAAAAATTATATAATCAAAAAATTGATTTTGAATATATTTATAAACATTGTAGTCCATTCAAGTCTACAAGAAATGGATATCGGCAATCATTCCAGAACCTTTTTCATTAAATCTACTATGTTAAGATACAAGAGAAAAACATTTAGTTATAATAAACCTGAAAAGGTTGATATGAAAATGTATAACTTTTCATTATCTACTATTGTGTCTAAGTTTAATCAATATTTCTTTTCTTTCAAAATTTTTTTTTTTACCTGTTTTTATTAATAAACGAAAAGGGTACTCACTCAGTCCTCGACCGACGATCACTCGTTGTTGGGGCGGGTAAGGACCTTTATTTGTAATGATGCCTCGATGCTTGTCATTAAATTAACAATTTACTCGCATACTTAATAATAAATACATACTGTCAGTTATTTTTGCATGTTTTATAAGTGGTTGTGTGTGGAGAGCCTTCCTCTTCTAATTTATAATTTGATTTGTATTTACTTCACCGTTTGCGTTATAAAAGCTTGATACTCCTGTTTTGCCATTTAATTCGTAACAGAACTAGAATCAGCACACATGTTTCACGGGCAGTGGTAGAGCAGGCAATTGCCTGAATAGAAAAAGTCAAAAATGTACCCTTTACAGCTTGATGGTGCTTGAACAGCGGCTGTACTACATACATATGTGCCAGTCAACAATTACTGACAAACATTTATTTGGTTTGCCAACTGGTCTCCACCCTTCAGTTCTCCCAACGAATACCTTTTTGGGTATCTATTGTTCGTCCATACGATTAACATTGCCAGCCCATTGCAGCTTCCACAGTCTTACAATCGTTGAGACCTCCGGCTCGTCAAAAATTTCATACCGCTCATGGTTGTATCGAATTCACCATTGGTTCCCGTATACCTTTGCTCAAATTATTTACACAGGACTCGACTATTGAAGGTATTCGATATGTTTGGGAATGCTTGAGTTACGGTCCATGTTTCATTCCCGTGGTATAGCACAGGTTTTATCACAGATATGTAGACTTGAAGCTTTGTTTTCCTGTATACGCAGCTGGTCTTCAAGATCATCAAAACTGAATGAAATATTTTATTTGCAGAGTGTATTCTTCGGTGTATTCCGTCTCTTTCATTATTGGTTCTCATTATTTTGGCGCCATAAATACACAAATTCCCCGCATCTTTGATATTGTAATTGCCAAGTGTGATATTTTTTTCTCGACTACAGCATGAAGTTTATTGTATTTTCATTGATTTGTAGCCCTAGCAGTTTTGCTTCACTGTCAAGCTTCAGGAAATTACTTTAGCGGTTGTAAATGACAGTGAGAAATTAATAATGTCACCCGTATAAGCTACCACACGGCTCGACTTGTGTAGTAGCGTAGCACTTATATTAACAGGTGGCTGTCTTATAACGTACTCCGGAGCCAAATTGAATAGCAATGGGTCTAGCCCATCTCTCCACCTTAGTGCGATATTTGTGTCAAAAACATCAATGAGTCGGTTATTGATGCAGACTTGGTAGGTAGTTGATGTCATTGCCATTTTCGTAAGATGGACTAATTTGGCTGGGATACCAAAGCAAAGCATTATTTGGTACAAAACGTTACGATCAATACTATCGTATACTTGAGATTAAGATTTCATTTTCTAAGGTCCTTGAGAACGTTTTTATACTGTACAAAGTGGGGATATACCTCTATATTTTTTGCTTTGAACAAACAAAACAAAACGATTGGTGGGGCCAATCGATTCTCTCTGGACATATTGATCGTCATAGTATTCATTTTCTTAATTCTAATAATCTTATTTGCTACTCTTCTGAGATTTTCATAATGTTCTCTCTTCGCCTTTGTTTTCCTACTTAAATATTGATAATACGCCTGATACCTTTTTTTTTCATGACGCATTTCAGCACTCATCATCAAACCATTTATTTATTTTGCGCTGGGTTTGGTGCCCAATCATTTGGTTTGGCACGATCGTAATTGTTGCTTTCACTTCCACCCGTAGTTTTTTCTTTGTTTTCAGTGATGTGTTCAGCAGCTGCTTGTCAAGGGCCTCCTTGAGATTTTTTGCCACAGGCACCGTTTCGAGTCTCTCATTGTCGAATTTCTGTAGAGAAATGATTTTCACTGAATACATCTTAAATAAACGGCGTCTATCAGTTAATTTGATCAAGAAATGGTCCGAGTTACAATAGGCTCCTCAATATTGTCGCGTGTTCTCGGTTCGCGGCCAATAATTTTAATGTTCCGGGAAAGTGAAAACGCAATGTCTCTTAATTTAAGTTAAAAGAGTTTATTTAATTAAAAATGCACAATCATTTGTTTAACTATTTCACCTAATTTTAATTTTCACTATTAAAACTCTAACACTTGTCCATAAATTTCTTATCGCAATTGTCTTCTAAATCACTTCACTATTACGAAACACACTTCTCTACTACTCGAATAATATCGCTTCCCACACACAATCGCAGTTTTTATCGCGGTCGAATGAATGATGATCCCCCCATTCATTCAGCTCGCCTTTATATAGGGTCTCTACCTATTCACCCATTTCTCGTACATTGGCGAATGTTCTACCGAGAGGTACCTGGTCGATTCGAGCAAATTAATGAATGGAGTGACGTCACTTGTAGATGTTGATCATGCTTGTTGGGTGCTCGTGGGTTCGAGTAAATTCATTTGTTGACGTTCTTAATGATTATGAAAACAATTGCGACAGTAGCTCGCAGAATTATTTGTACATGTAATTATTTGTACATGTAACAATATGCACGAACGTCAAGTATGCTCGAGGCTCATCTTCTCTGGATCAGAACATGATAGATCTGGTTTTGTATGTTGACACCCGGTGATACCTAAGCCATTTGACTAGATCCCTGCTACACGAAAAGTCAATCGGGTGCTGACCGTTGTCATTTTTTTTTATCGTGGAGGCTATATCCTCTAGTCATTCTCCAATGAGATAGCTACTTTCCAACGTTGAAATCACCCAGTATTATGTTTTTGTAGTTTATAGTTTATAGGCCTTCTAAATAGTTGTAGAATGTTTCCTTCGTTTCTTCGTCCTTTTCTACGGTCGGGGTGTGTACGTTTATCAGAAAAATTTTGAAAAATTTCACTTTAGTACGGATCGCAATCATTCGTTCATTGACTGCTTTCAGAGAACAACCACCAACGGATTAGACTGTCGAATGGCCAAATGAATCACATGATAGTATGATTCGCTGTCATGCTTCAAAGCTTCATGTCTTCAAGTCGTTTTTGAGGTCAACTTGTATTCCCCCCAGATACCATTACAATAGTAATGGTCAGCAAAATTAAAAATTTTCCTATTGGAGAGTCGCAAGTCCGTTTTAAACTAAGTATATTTTTTAGTTCAAATGAGCGCATCTCTTGTTATATGCTAAAAAACAGCTTAAAATTCAATTTCCAGTGATTGCCCATTACTTCCAAGTGGAATTGTTTTGTGAAATCCTCAATGCTGAAAAAAGATAACTTGGTCTAATATCAATTGTGTCAATGTCTTTAGAATCCATAAACTTTCATTTCAAAAGCCAACACTCATTCCAGCATATTATTCTGCTTAAGGGGATCATTTTTGTATTAAACCCGCCTCTGATTCTAATCTATAATAAAAATTTATGGTCATAAGGCCAATAAAAGAATCCCGCAGGCTTTCTTGAATATTTATTCAACTTTTCTATTCAAAATTCAGATGATTATTAGACAAATGGCTCATGCGTCGCCATTAATCATGGGAAATATCTACAAAAACTGAAACCATCGATGATGATGTCCTTCCAAAGCAGCCGAGTCGTGACAACAAAAGTATCTCTTCCGAGAACGCCAAATAGAAATTCCGTTCATTCCATTATCGCTCTCTTGATTGAAATCCGCTCGTCCATGTCAGAGCCAAGGCATTTCGCAACGCTTGTTTCTTCCCCCGAGGCGCACTCATATTAATTTCAAGATGTTTTCGTCTTTCATGGCTCCTCATTATACAACAATGCGAAAATAATGGGAAGCACAAATATAGCCCAATATCTAATTACTGAAAATGGCAATATAACATTGTTATCTCGATTGAGATGATTATTCGCTGCGAAGGAGTATCTTTGTACATGCTCACAGATAATCAGATAAGGAGACAATTTCTTGAACCAACTCAATTTGTAAGCGCTGGAGTTTTATTTACGACTTTCATAAAAGAAATGCTAAGAGCAAGATAATAAAGTTTTGATAACTCATAAATTGAATATACGACACATCAGTGGCACTCAACATAGATTAGTTCGACAACAGTCGCACAGCCAGCATAGAGCGTATATATAATGTTAGGGGTTGTTAAGGCTAACCCTCAAATGATGAATATGTAATGCGATACCGAAGACTCCGACTAAGGCTTGTCGCTACCACTTTCGAGTCGTCTTAAGGGCGTATTTTATTGAAGATTATGTCTTCAAGTTTTATCTGCCTGAAAGCCTTCTGCTATTTATCTGATCACGATGCAAATTAGCAATGTGAAGCCTTTTCGGTTACCATAAGCAATAATTTTGAAGAATAACTCAACTATTGCGGTCTCGATTGGAGTTATTGCTTGCCAACAGATATCCGTGACATATTGCGAAATACTTCGGCAAAACTTTTTTACAACCGAAGGTGAACACATGAGTCCTGTACGCCTGGCTCTGCCCCACCCATTGCAGCAATCGTTCCGACCTCAACAATGACGGCTCTTGCTGCTGCTACTCTCCTGTGTAGGCTAGCGATGTCATTCTTGATAAGAAAAATAAAATTATTGCCATAGGGACAAGGTAAACGCTATTGTGAACAAATGACTCTACACAACTCCACAACAAAAGCTTTTTGATACCGAGAAAGATTACTTTCACCTGAAAGCAGCTATTAGCAGACTACATTGTATTTCACGCAACCATGAAACTATTAGATGAGGAAAGGACGATTTACACGTGAAAAAGTATTGGTGAGCTTCCGAAAACGTTTTGCTACATCAAATGGTATTTGCTTCCGGACTTGTTTTAGTTTGGAACGCTATGTCAAGAGCATTGTCCTTTTCAACCACTACCAGTATTTCTTCATCGTTTTGTTGTCAGTTCTTTTTAATGAAACATGCTGCCTTTTCAGGAGTTTCGTGGAAATGAACATAATTTTCAATCTTCAAAGAGCCTAAACTGACCTACGATTCTTATGTGTTAATTAGCATTTTTCTTAATTTGTCATTGCAGACCATAAAGGTTATTAATGATACTGATATGAAAGCTGACATTGAATATGCCGAAACTATGTGTAAATAGATTCATTGCAGTGAGGTGAACATATTTTTAAGATGCTGTTTGCCAAAAGTTTGTTTGAATGCAACATTATGTATTTACCGACGGATTTATTGGTAACTTGTTAACTCCAACTAAGAGAACTTAGGAGCGGTGATGGGGATGGTATTAATGGTGCAATCTAATTTAAATGAACCGCTATTCCACACCTAGCAGTCAAAAACTAAATAATTTTTTAAAAAAGTCAGTTGAAAATTAATTTTTTAAATTGAAAATCATCATCGTCAAATAATTCGAACAACTATCGAATATCTGAAGCTTCACTTCTGAAGAAGTCTCAAAAAGCAGAAAGATATTCAAGAGCAGTCCCGGTTTATGATATTGTCTCGAATCTTGCTGCTAAAGCAATGAGACGGAGGAGTTGAGAGCTTGAGCCTTAGAACAGGTAGCTAACAAGAACGGCCCGATGCTAATGGAGCACTGATTTTTCTTGTCATCATTTCTCGCTGTCGATAAGGAGAAATTTCCTAGAGTCAAATTCAAAGTCAAAAGCGCTTTATTTACTACTAATCGTTATAAATTTTAAAAGAATATAAAGCAAAATCCAAACAATAAAAATCAAAAAACTTAATGGCCCAAATGGCTCTCTAAATTTGTACGTTATCATTAAACACATTTAAAAAAAAAAAAACTATAGCAAATTCAAATCAATGAAGATTATTACATATTTTTACAATTCAATTGGAAAAAGGAGAAAAAACCAACCAACACTATTCTAAAATTATTTATCATCTTAACACTACAGTGAACTTTGATCCTACACCTAATATGCTTTAACTTAATTCTAATAAATGCAATCAAAAACTTTATCTTATACTATAAAAGATCTATAACAATGTTCTTAACCTAAGCGTCAAACCTTATCTCTAACCTAATATAATAAACATAATATAAACCTAACCTATATCTGATTTTTAACAAAAATAAACAACAACACTGTATGTAGCAATAATGAGCTGAAATTCAAAAACTAAATAACGAAAAACACCAAAACTGAAAATATACACGAATAATTTAGACATTGTCATTCAGCCACCAATACCTAGATTGCCCCGTCTCAACTCGATCAGCCTCAACGAATCTAGCAAATGAGTATCTCCATTGGAACTGTTGGTCTCGTGAACTCAAATTCGGAGGATATTTTATATTCTTATCGGTGGCCCGTCGATTTATGTGATATATGACTGGGACGCCGTCAGAATCAAAAACTTATCGATTTATGTCCAAATACACGAATGCTTCTGGAGGAATGAAGCCAGTAGCGAGGCAAGTTGCTATATACCCGTCTGTAGGGTGGAACGGCTGTGAAATCCAAGGGTTTTCACTCACAGTCACAGATCTTGCGATATGATTCCGAAGAAGTTTCAATATGAAAATATCGAGTCTAGTCACTTCAGCAGTTTGATAAATTCTTCTATTCGATATATAATATTTCCAATCCGTCTCAGGCTTTCTGTACAAACCAGTACATGCACGAAGACATTTCCTTTCGAAAACTCTTAATTTTTCTATAGTACTAGCACTCTGGTTGTACCAGATCTGACATCCATATGTCAAAACTGGTCTAATCAGTGTCTTGTAACAGATAATTTTGACCTTTTGATCAATGTATCTGAAATGAAAGAGCTTTCGAAGGGCCATGACTACTTTAAGTGCCTTACTGAGCATTATTTTCACATGTTCAGTATAGTACAGATACTGGTCGAGGTAAACACCGAGGTATCGAACACAGGATTTATGTGGAACTCGTTCAAGACTACCCTCACCAGCCATGATGTGGAAATCTTTCCAATTACGTTTCAGGTCTTGACTGACCCCCTGCAGCGTTGTCCGAAACAAGATTGTTTCACACTTTTGCGCATTGATTTTCATTCGCCAATTGTCAGTGTACAGCTGTACATCATTGAACATTTTTTGGAGATTGCTCTGAACTATTGTAGCTTTTCGGTCTGCCGTATAGATGATCAGATCATCAGCAAACGCTACCAATGATCGCGTTGGCGAGACATTAAAATCAAAGCCGTTCAATAGTTTGCGAATGAAGATTGAGAAAAGCAGAGGCGCAGTAATTGTTCCCTGCTGTAGACCATTCAATACCTTGAACTCGCGCATTGTTGTCAGATTTCCATCAGTTACAACAAACGATTTCCCGTATGACATATTACACATCATGGCGACAAGGTGTCTGGGGAACTTGTCCTGAAGGAGTTTAAAAATAAGTCCATCTAACCATACCGTATCAAAAGCTTTCTCCATATCAATGAGACATGCTCCAACACATTGTCTATCATTTAGTTTCCAACAGATGTCTGAGGTTACTTTCGTTATTGCATGTGTGGTCGAATGCCTGGCACGAAAACCGAATTCGCAATTCGGCATCAACTCATTTTCCTCAATGTGGGCGTTTAATGCTCTGTTGAGTATCACTTGAAACACCTTGCTGATGTTAGGCAGCAAGCTGATTGGGCGATAGCTTTTCGGGCATGAAGATTCTTTTCCTTTCTTCAAGATCGGAAATACCTTAGCTTTTTTCCACTCATTTGGGAAATATGAATTGCTCAACATATTGTTGAACAATATGCAATAGTTCCTAATAGCAACCTCAGGCAAATGTCGGAGAACTACATTTGGAATACCATCAGTACCACATGATTTCTTGTCGTTTATCTTGCGAAATATGAAACACAAGTCTTCATAGCTGACAAAATAATCAATAAGATTCAAGCTCGGTATGAGGTCAGATGTTAATGTTTCATTGAAATGAAGAATTGATTGGCCGTTCAGGCTTGATTTGAAGTCGGAAACTTTTGCTTCAACGACCTCTGAAAAAATTTCGTTCCCTCTCTCAGGATTTGGTAGATGAACCAATTCAAAATGTGTTCCAATCAGGGCAAGTTTATCCAATCCTTCACAAATAATCCTGTTTCCATTTCTATCCGGAGTCGTACTATCAATTTCGATACCAGCCCTATCGAGAAGATTTATCTCATCACTAGTGACTTCAAGATTCGATACCTTCACTCGAGACTTCTTGCGGAATATGCTATTCACTTTCGCGAACACGCCGTCTGGGTCCTGTGGGCTAATACCCTTCAATTTTTCCGCCCACTGATTGCTGACCTCACTCCTGAAGTATGAGCGGATTAAGTTCCGGACATTCCTCAGATGTAATTTCAACAAAGACAACGAGGGATGGTTGTAGTCCAAAAATCGCCGATAAATATTGTTGACGCGTGTGAGAAGGAGGCTTTTCAATCTTTTTCAACCTTGCGATGGTTGGTGTTTCATATCCTTCCATATTGTTTCGATGGTTAATCTTTGGAACTACTTTCTCAATCGTTTCCAACGTCAGCTTCTCTAACTTCGACAAATAGACATCTATTTCATCGTTAGTTAGATTCCTGTCATAAGGAACCATTGAGCAAGAGTTGCCACCATCAGAAGGGGGACATTGCTTCTGGTACTCCCGATTAAACTTCTTTTGAAACTTTCCCCAGTCTGTTTTTTTGAAATTCAACCGATGATTTTCATGTTGAACTGGAATGAGGAAGAAATCATCCCTGTGATGATTGATTTCCATTACGATTGCATTATGGTCGCTATCATAAGGAAGCACCTGCAGTTTCCGTTGAGGACTATTAAAGCTGAATTCAAGTCTTCCGTCAGCAATGCAAAGGTCCAAATATGAATTTGTCCTAGGGTATGTTGGGAGCTCCGACCCATATAGATTGCACATGTATTCAATTTGGTTCTCTGTTATCCACGATTTCAGGAATACACCTCTTGGATTATTGGTGGCGTTCAGCCATGATGTATGCTTGGCATTCAGGTCACCAGCGAGAATATAATAGTTATGCAGCCTGTTCAATTCGAGTATTTCGAACAAGGAATTGAGCTCCTCCTTGAGCTTGAGAACAGTTCCACCAGTTGCATAGGCAGAGATAACGAAGAGGTTATCCCCACCTGGCAGTGAGATTTTGATAACGGACACTTCAAGAGATTCAAAGCTTTTGAATTCGACTTTTTCAATATTTTGGAAACGATAGGGTCTTCGAAGCAATATCCCGGTGCCACCTCCCCCATCACCTGTCACCCTATCGTTTCTTACGAACTCAAAATCCTTGAATCTCATGGAGTGCCATGAACTGAGGTGGGTTTCGGTGAGAAGCACGATGTCAAGCTTTTGTCTGGCAATGAATTCAAGGAGATAATCACGCCGATGTAAAGTAACAATGGAGTTGACGTTGATCGAGATGAGACGAATCCTATCCGTGGGAATGTGGCTGGATGACAACTTATTTTGAGGCATTTGAAAGCCCTAAACGCTGAAAAACAATGTTAATTTTCGAATCTTGTTTATCGATTCGCTCTGATAAGGAATTTAGTTGCTGATAAATTTTAAGGAGCAGCTCATTATTGCCACTTACATTATTTATTTTATTTACATTGTCTGCTGGTCCTCTCGCAGCAAGTGCAAATGACACTCCGGGCTTGACGAAGTTGGTAGGTATCACACTGCGGTGTGCTTGACTTTGTTTCGGGGTGACTTTAATCTTTGCATCTTGATACCGGGGGCATCCTCGATATGATGCTGGATGACCAAAGGCACCGCAGTTCACACAATATAGTTTTTCTTTTGGCTCCGCCTGAGCCAATTTGCACTCGCCGGGAGCATG
The DNA here is from genome assembly GCA_963969285.1 of Odontomyia ornata. Lineage (NCBI taxonomy): Eukaryota > Metazoa > Arthropoda > Insecta > Diptera > Stratiomyidae > Odontomyia > Odontomyia ornata. The sequence continues at coordinate 349,591,182 of OZ017739.1, read as the reverse complement.
AACGTCTGTGCATTTCACACACCTATATTTCATGGCGCAATTGGCAGCCGAATGTCCGAATCTTTGACACCTGTAGCACTGGTTGACCTCACTTTTCTGGAGGCGTTCCCACCTCACCACGCGAAAGTTCAAGTACCGTATTTTCTGCAGGGCAATCGAACTACTTTTGCTGGAAAGTTTTTGCGCTCCGCAATCGATCTTCTCGTTGCAAAGTTTTTGACTGTAGTAAATTGTATTTCTGGTGCAGCTTCTTTTAGCACCTGGAGGAGATCGACTGTGTCCTCACCACAGTCCAGACCCTTCAATAAAAACGTTTGGTTCTTTTCGCTTTTCGGGGTATACGTGAAATGCGGAACATCTCCAGAATTTAAGGCACTTTTTCTTGCCTGGAAATCAACCAGCGACTTAGTCCTTATTGTCGATTTATCGGCATTGACTCTTTTTATCTGAAAATCTTTTAGTTTATTTTCGGCTGCCAAAAGCCGAACCATATCTTTGCCCGTTTGCCCAAACACATTGATTGGTGGGACTTTTTCTTTTTTTTCATCAATCTTAACGGACCAGCAGACAAACCTTTTGGTTTTTTCTCCCGATTTTTAATTTTAAGATATTCAATGAAATCATTATCTAATTTTGACGTTTTACCTGTATCCTCTTCAATGTTCATCGTTTCTTCAAGACCAGCTAGCGCTGCATAGTAATTTCTGCTTTCGTTTGCGCCTCCTGCGCTGAGGACATCCTCTTGATTAGCTTTTTCCTGTGGTTTTTTAATTTTCTTTTCATTTTCTTTTTCGAATTTTTCAGCTTTCTCTTTTTCTTGGATCAGCTGTTCGATCTCGATAACCGATAGGATTGTCGGGTTTTGTTCTAGATTCTCGTATTTTCTTTTAAGTTTTTTTTCGCCCATCATCATTGGCGATGGGCATGATCCTTCTAATTGATGGCTGAAGCCATCGGGCTCCTCCATCTCGTTGCTTTCGCAGCGAGACTAGAGGAAATGTTCTCAGACCGGGACTTCCCTTGAACGTATTTCCACTTTTGATATTTCTTCAGGAAATGAATTTCAGGTATTCGATAAATGCTCGAATAATTCGACGGTGATGGTTTTCCCAATAAAATCAAAATTTGCTTTTGACTGGCTCGTAAAAAAATATTGCAATTGTTTGAAACTGACTTTTGCGAAAAATTAATTAATTTTTAAAATTAATGATAGGAGCGATTAAAGACGTAGAATTCGGAGAAATTTCCTATTATTGTATGATTTTTTGCATTCGCTGTCAAATTCGGCTGTGAAAACGCGTAAACAAACTCGTTTGCTGTGTCATTTTAATGTTAAAATCAGTGAAAATTTGTGATTTGTGCATTGTTCATTAACAAGACAATATGAGACAGTTCATCAGTTAGGTTCCAAGTGAGAAAACTTTATATTTCGACGGAAAAGTAGAAAAATACAAAGAAATTTCTAAAATAAGGTGCATTGTGAAAATACGTAATAATAGAACGCACCGTCAGTCCACAGGAGTAACATTTCTTAGGTTAGTATCAACATAAAACATAGGAAAGAAAATACAATATTTAGAAGTGTTTTTTTACTCAAAATCACTGCTTCCAATTCATGCATGATTATGTTTACATTTCGGGGGCAAACATTTTATTCGATTAGTTTTCGCGTAGTAGCGCCTGCATTTTGGAGGCAAGTTCTGCTAGCATATTGCTTGAATAATTATATTGATCAAATCAATTTTATTTCTGTCTGTTAAATGATACTGGACATATGAATATATGAAGATGAAAAAATAATTCATGGACAACAATCGGTAAACTGTTGACTTTTATAAATCTCATCTGGATCTCTGACATATTTTTGCAGGCAAATGCAACGAGCTTAGCGACAGTATTGATTTCGAACGCCTCTCTGGATAGAGAAGCTATTTCTTCCTAGAAAGCGAAAAGCAGAGTCCCGGAGTTGTTAGTATTATTCTTTTAACTGTAGGCATATATTGAATGAATTCAGTTTATGATATTATTGAATTTTCAAATGAATAAAAATAATTTCGAAATAATTAGTCTTTATATTAACAAGCAGAAGGATATATGAATTTATGGGGATTGTTAATAAGCTATGCGCGATCCCCATGAGAAAGAAAAGAATATTACTTTACTAAACACAATTATAACTTTATTAGTCAAACTAAAGAAAAGAATTGATAAGTAAAGAAACGAATGTAGTGAGGGACTACATGTTGGCGCGCGCGATGTTGACTCGTCGGAGGTTGCGAACGAAGTGAGCGTCTCGTTGACATGAGTTGTGAAATACATGGCATCCACTAACTGCTTGATGCGCCCCTTGCGGTGAGCATGTGGACGCCACAAACTCTTGAAAAATATGCTTTGTACAAATAACTCGAACTTCGTATTAAGACTCTCGATCAATTTTATAGCCTATATCAACGAGATAAATTTACTATCGGGGCGCAGTAATACTCATTCAAAGGAAAGTGTTGGCTTTTTAGGACTAATCACTGGTTTGAGAAACTCAACAGTAAAAGACGTCATATTTATCACCAATAGTACGCCCAAATTTGTTCCCTCGTATAAATTAAATCAAGATCACATCAAGCTATTTTCTATCCATTCAATCAAGTCTCGGCTATAGCAATATACTAACTGTAAGGCAATTGGCTGTCAGCTACGAGAAACTTTTATTTACTTCAAATAGCATACTTAAAGATGCTCAAGTGACATTCATCGGAAAGCAACTCTTTATTTAATATGGTGAGCACATGAAAAACAAACGACACTTCAGTTTGTTGACTAAGCTTATAGCAGAAAAATATTTTAACACAAAATACTATTCCATTGCGAAATAAAAATTAGAATAAATTTCTGTTAGGCGTTATCTCAACAAATTAGTACACCTTAAAGGCATGTAGTTTTCTCACACATAGCGAAGATCAAGCTCAATGATTATAAAATTTACCTTTATTCCACTGAAGACAATTCTAAGCCAGGTTATGAAAGGAAAAGGTAGGTGAAAAAGCATAAAAGAATGATCGATCATAATTTTAGTAGTAATTGAATTTGTAATTACCTAAGAAACAAATTTAGTTTTTGCTTATTAAATATCGCTGTGATATTTCTTTTTATCCAAATCAAGTTTTGCAAACTATTCAAGTCTGAAAAAGGAACATTATTAATCAATTATGTAATGGCAGTTAACTTTTACATATTCAAATATTTCTAAATTTTAGCTGCCTTTTTATACTACACCCTTTGAAAATTAAATCAAAAGAGCAGCGTACGTGGCGCATCTGGAAATGATGACAAAATTTTTTGTTCCACTCCAGTGTTCCATTCTCAAAGGCTTGAGCCATCAAAAAAAACTATCATGTCCATGACCAGCAATGACGGATGAGAAAAGATTAAAGCGAAGATTCGAGAACAATGCAGAGAAAAGCAAACTGAACATTTGATTAGTTGTCGAAATCAAACAAGAGGAGAAGTACAAGTATGAGAAGGAAAATGAGGAATCCAGACTTAGGATCCAGTCGCTAGAAGAGTTAGATGCAAATTCTCTTTCAACAAAGCAAAACAAACCACTAGGAAAAAAAGAGAAGTAATGTCAAACCCAAACAAACCACAACAGGAACCTAATCAAGAGGATGTCCTCAGAGCAGGCAGAGCAAACGTTAGAACAAATTATTATGCAGCGCTAGTTGAGCTGGACGATTCAATGAACATTAAAGACGACAAAGGTAACAAAAATCCCAAAAATCGTTTAGCTAAACCTGACAATACATGCATTGAATATCCAAAAATTTGAAATAGGGAGAAAAAAACAAAAAAATTTGTCTGCTGGTCCGTCTGCCAATATTAATAAAAAGAAAGAAGAAGTCCCACCAATCAATGTATTTGGGCAAACTGGCAAAAGTATGGTTCGGCTTTAGAAAGCCGAAAATAAATTGAATGATTTTGAAATCAAAAGAGTGAATGCCGACAAACTGACAATTAAAACTAAGTCACTAGCTGACTTCCAGACAGCAAAAAGTGCGTTGAATTCTGGAGCCATTTTTGTTGAACGGTCTGGACTGCGGAAAGAAGACAATCGACTTCCTTCAGCTACTTCAAGAAGTTGCACCAAAAATAGAATTTATTGCAGTAAAAGACCTCGCAAAAAAAAATCGATTGTCAAACGTAAAAATTTTTCTTTTCACTGAGTCCGAATTCCGAGCAAAATCAGTCCAAGCTCCCTTCAACATCTAAAGAACTTGAACTTTCAAGTGATGGGAGTGCGTTTAGAAGAACGAGGACAACCAGTGCTATATATGCCATAGATTTGGTCATTTGAGTGCCAATTGTACCATGAAATACAGATATGTAAAGTGTAAAGATGTCAATGTACCCCGGCGAGTGCAAATTGGCTCAGACGGAGCCGAAAGAGGAACTATATTGTGTAAACTGCGGCGCCTTTGGTCATCCAGCATCTTATTGAGACGCAAGTATACCGCAGTGTGAGACTCTCAATCTTTGTGAAGCTTGGGGTTTCATTTGCACTCGCTGATAGAGAACCAGCAGACAACAATGTTAATAATATGAATAACGTAAGTGGCAATAATGAGCTACTTCTAAAAATTTACCGGCGACCAAATTCTTTATCAGAGAGAATCGATAAACAGGATTCAAAAATTTACTTTGTTTTTCAGCATTTAGGCCTTTCAGATGCCTCAAGATAACTGGTCGTCCAGTCACATCCCCACCGAAAGACTTCATCTCATCCCGATCAACATCAACTGCATTGTTACTCTACATCGACGTGATTGTCTCGTGGGATTCCTTGTCAAAGCCTGACATCATCCTTCTCACTGAAACCCATCTCAATTTATGGCGCATTCAAGGATTTTGAATACGTAAGAAATGATAGGGTAAACGGTGATGGGGGAGGTGGTACTGGCATGTTGGTTAAAAGACTGTATTGTTTCCAAAATATTGAAAAAGTCGAATTCAAAGCTTTGAATATCTTGAAGTGTCCTTTATCAAAATTTACTACCAGGTGGGGATAACCTCTTCGTTATCACTGAAATAAGTCCCTGTTTGTTGAAGTTAGAGAAGCTGGCTTTGTAAACGAATGAGAAAGTAGTTCCCTAGATTAAACATCGAAGCAATATGGAAGATTGAAAAGTCTTCTTCTTACATACGTCAACAATATTTACCAGTGAGTTTTGGACTACAACCAAATCTCACTGGCTTTGTTGAAATTACACCTGAAGAATGTCCGGAACTTAATCCGTTCATATTTCAGAAGTGAGGTTAGCAATCAATTCAAAGTTTTAAAAAAGATGTGTTGGACAAATATCTCAGTGAAATTCTTTAACCAACTAAATCGGCTGGACGATAACAAAAGGGCGGTCATTTTAGGCAAAAAATCGTGATTTCTGTTCTAACCAAAGTGTAGTTCCGATTTGGATACAATTTGGTACAGAGATTTATTGAGCTGTGTAATGAATGTCACAATGAAAAATCTAAAATCGAAAAACGTGCAAAAACTTGTTTTTATAGTTGGGACCAAACCATTCAACCGATGTTGATGAAATTCAATATTTTGGTAAAAACGACAAGTATCTAGAAAATTGTATAAAGCAAGTTAAAGTAGCAGAAGAGTGCCCCTGCCAGAAAGGTTTTGTGAAGCAGTCAGTATCTCAAACAATATCTTCTAAATAGCAAAGCTTACTAATATACAGATTCTATAAATTGATTTCAAAGAACCAAATATTAGTTATTATGTATTTAAATTCACCGCCATTTTGTTTCAAGTGTTTTGATTTTGTTGCCTGAATAGTCGTAATAACCCTTTAACATTACAACCCATTTCTAAAATTTTTACTCGAATTCCTACATATTTGTAGTATCTAGGTTCAACAAACGTGTATCTCCCTATTGTTACGTGTAAATGTTGCTGTAATTGTTAAATATTCAATCGACTGTAACTTAGGTGATTGCCAGATTGCGTTAGAGAAAAAGAATCAGGCATACAATATTACAATGATAATGACGTCAACGACCTCCCAAGTCCGCATCAATAACCAACTCACCGATGCCTTTCACAAAAAAAACGGACTAACGCAGGGATATAGGCTGGCCCCATTGCTATTTAATTTGGCTCTAGAGTACGTCATAACGAAGCTACCTGTTGACGTGAAAGGTACATTACTATACAAGTCGAGCCAAGTAGTAACCTATGTAGACGACATTGAAATTTTGACACGGTCATTAACAACCGTCAAAGAACTTTTCCTGAACCTCGACAGCGAAGCAAAACTAGTAGGGCTACAAATCAATATAAATAAAACAAAGCTCATGATGCAGTCGAGGAAAATACCTCAAACACAAAATATTACGCTTGATGGATACAGTGTCGAAAATGTGAGCAAGTTTGTGTATTTAGGTGCCAAAATAACGAAAACGGTTAATGAAATACGCCGAAAAATTCAGCTCACAAATAAAATATTTTATTAGTATTCAGGATCTTGAAGACCAACTGCATACACAAGGAAACAAAGCTATAAGTATACAAATCTGTGATAAGACCTGTGTTATACTATGGGTGTGGAACATAGACCCAAACCTAAGTACCCGCAAATATATTGAACGCCTTCGAGCGACGGGTCCTGAGGCGGAGCGAAGTTAGACGGGGACCAATGGTGAATTCGATACAGCCATGAGCTGTATGAAATTTCTGACGAACTGGAGATCTCAAAGATTGTCAGACTGCGGAAGCTGCAATTAGCTGGACACATCAATCGTATGGACGAACACCGGATACCCAAAAAGGTATTTGTTGGAAAAGTGAAGGCCGGAGACCAGTGGGGAAACCAAGCAAACGCTGGTCTGACTTGGGCGATGAAGACAGTTTATTGCTGCTCGGATTCCAAAACTGAAGGACGCGGTCAATCTACCGAGCAAGTTGGAGGCACTATTTGCAGGATGCGAAGGCCCGAGAGAGCTGTAGTGCTACGAAGAAGAAGTAACTTAGCTGTTTATTTTTCGATTGGTATGAAATTTTCAGGACAGGTACGACTACTATCAGAAAACTTAAATTGTAGCTTTTTAAGAGTATCATTTTGATTTTATAGGCGAAAACGTAGAAATTATAAAATTTAATGTTATCAACAAAGTTGATTGAACTCCGAGCGCTAAGGTGTTTGTTGCCTTTGTACTCCTAAGAACTCGCTTCTAGGTTTTTTTTCAGATTTTCCAGGTCAAAGTTGTAAGCACTGTCTGGAACCCGTGATCTGGTGCTTCGCACCCATCAAGTGCCCCTTCCTTCCTTCCTTTATCCCGGCCTCCTTCGATTGGGCTAGGCACCCCAAGTGCCTCTTAAGCCTTCTGTTCGTCTTTAGCCCTTAACCAGCCCCTCCGATAGTGCCCTATGTGATCTAGGAGCTCTTCTAGTTCAAGGAACCCCACCTTTACTGCTTTGTTGATTTTTGGGGAGTCGCATTTAAATTGTATTCTTTTCAGAAGAACATCTCCCGCTTTTCGGAGTATCCTTTCTTCTTCGTATCGTTGGGCGGCAATTGTACCTTGCAACCATCCTTGGGAGAGGTTATCGCGTTCCGTTTCCAAATGCAGTACTTCCGCCACATTTCCGACGTTGGCGGTGCGATCATGTGGTGTCTGGTCACTCGCTGCTTTTCACGCCGTAATCTCTCCGTTGGCTTCAGGATGTTTCTTTGCTATGTCGGGATTTGTGACCCTTGCGTCGGTCACTTCGATAACGACCGCAGCAGTAACAATCGAATTTTCGGTGCTCTTTATATTATCTTCCACTCCTGCAGAGTTTCTTGCTTTTCCTTAATGGAATGCTCTGGCGTTCGCATCATTTTTTTGCTGCACCCGAATGCCGCAGGGATCTCAGTCTGAACCAGTCTGTCTGCTATTCTCCGTTTTTCGTCTGCTTTCACTGTCATTGTGTTATTCTTCGTTTTTTTCGTGGTTGGTGCCGCTCTCGATGTACTGTTAACATCGTGGCTGCAACCGCTGGTTGTGTCGTCGCTGTTATTATATTTTGTTTCTTTTTAGAGTTTTGTATAATAATTTTACAAAACCCTACTAGTTTCGCAACCAGTCTGTCCGTCTGTCTGTCTGTCCGTCCGTCCGTCCGTCCGTGTGTCACAGCAGTTTTTCTCGGAAACTACTTAAGCTAGAAGCATCAAATTTTGTGTGTGGGTGTAAAGTGGTGATCTCTTCAAAGTTCAACAAAAAAAAAATTTTATAAGGTATTTAAGGGAGGTCTCCCCATATGGGAGAGGTACCCCCCGAAAAAAAAATTTCATTGCAGGTAGCCGATATGGGTATCAAATGAAAGGTCTTGATGAGAACTTTCCAAAACAGGTCTTAGTTTGGCAAAGTTTGCTTCGACGGGCGCACGGAGAGGGGAAATACACGAAAAATTTGGTCCCCCCCCTCGCGATTGGACACCTGTGATCCGAAAAATCTGAAAAAAATCAGGAATGTAGGCCTTGGTGAGTACAATAGCAACAAATACGTCAGAAGTCGCAATTCACTCAACTTTGTTAGTAATAGTATGATTTATCGATTTTATGTTTTCTTGAATAAAATCTTAACGGTACCCTTAAATTCAATGGTCAATTTTAAGAAGCAGCTCTTTATTACCACTTACATTATTAAAAGCATTTTTTGCTGGTCCTCTACCGGCGAATGCAAATGATACACCGGGCTTGACGAAGCTGGAAGGTATGATACTGCGGGGTACTTGGGTTTTCTTTAGAACAAATTTAACTTTGGCATCTTGATATCAGGAACATCCTCGATATGATGCTGGGTGTTCAAAAACACCGCAGTTAACACAGTATAATTTTTGTTTTTGCTCTATCTGAGCCAGCTTGCACATGAACTTCTTTGCATTTGACGCACCGATTGTGCATGGTGCAGTTGGCAGCTAAATTAACAAATCATTGACACCGGTAACACTGGTTGCCTTCTCTTTTCTTTGGACAAGCACACTTGGGCACTTGGACTGCTTTTATGTGTAGTTTTTACTAGGTAAAGCGGCAAATTCTTCTTTTCTATGGTTGACCCTCTTGTCGGAAAGATTTTGACGTAAATAAATTCAATTTCTTTTACAACTTCCTAGAGCACCTAGAGAAGATCGACTGTTTCCTCTCTCCAGTCCAAACCCTTCAACAAAAATGTCTGATTTTTTTCACTTGTTGGGATATAAGTGAAGTGTGGAACCTCCCTAGAATTCAGCGCATGCTTACTTGTCTTGAACTCAACCAGTGACTTCGTTTTAATAGTTAATTTTGCAGCATTACTGAAATTGAATTTAGTTAGTTTATTTTCGGCTGCCAATAGCCGAACCATATCTTTTCCACTTTACCCGAGCACATTGATTGGCAGAACTTTTCTGCCTTTTTGGACGCTTTTTCAGGCGGACCGTCAGAACTGCGAGCTGATTTCTTCTCCTTATTTGTAGTTTTTGAATACTGAATAAAATGTACATAATTATCTTTATTAGAATTACCTTCGAAGCTTTCTCCAACTTTTATTTTTTCAGTTAATCCAGCCAGAGCTGACAAATAGTTTTGACCCTCGTTGGTGCCACCAGCACTTAGACCTTCATCTGGAATTGCTTGTTTTGCAGTTTTCTACGCCTTTGTTATCTGTTGCGCTTGATTTTGCGGCTGCGTCTTTTCAGTCGTCATCTCTTTCTTGAATAGATCTTTGAGGGACTGTACTCTAGCGTTATTTCGTCATTTAATTGTAGCTTGCATGCGCCATCTGCGGAGTTTTGTTAACGATGTTGTCTTTAGTTGATCATCGCGAGTTTTGTATTCGTCATTTCTCCAGGTTGCCCCAACGGTAGGAAGTCGTCCGGTTCCTGGGATCTGCGCTTTTCTTAACTAATCGAAGTAAAATAATATTCTATAGAAATTTCCGGAGGCGTTTGCCTCGACTGTATAAACTTTTTCCGACATAAATTTACTTTGGACTGACGACGTTTTAAAAAAAGATTGAATTTTTGAAAACTTTTGACAGAAGCCATTTAAAACACTTCTATACGCAAGGAATGCTAGACATAGAATAAACGCAATATGGTTTCTATTAATAGAATTGGTTTTGCTTCAACGTCATCTCTTGGGAATAATTTATTCTAAATTTCAAATACTGAGTTCAAAAATAAATTCATTTTCTTTGCTAATTTGCTTATTCAGAGCTAAAAATGTTTGATTGCGAAACATTTGAAGGGAAATAAAGAATAAATAACATATGTGCCTATTGAAGAATTTACGAAAATAAGAAGGCAGCAGTATGGTCCAACCATAAGGGTCTTGTATATAATGCATGGTCTGTCACTATTTATATCTACCCCTTATAAGTAAACTCAGTATGCAAATTATAGGGATGTACATTAATGTTTTAATCCCATATAGGGGAGTGACCCTTAAAAAAATTGTTTTGTCATCAAAGGTAGTCCAAAGGGGTATCAAATGAAAGGTTTTAAAGAAATCTTTTCAAAACCGGTCCAAAAATTACTTTACCGGCGTCAAACGAGGTAGCAGAACGGGAAATGTCCGAAATTTTCATTTTGAATATTTCGTCTTCAGCTGCGTCGTTCTTGGAAATTGTAGAGGTCATTCCTTCCAACCTTTTCACATAGTTTCATGGCTGTAGCTTCTATAGTTTCGGAGAAAAAGTGATCAGATATACAGACGGACACAAGTACCGATTTCAATAGGATTTTATATTTTAGTAGAAAACCTTCAAAATCTAAATAGGAACTCCATTCCTCGCCTCGTATAATTAAACAAAGTAAAAGTCAAAATGAAAATTTTCATCTGAAAAATCTGAAAAAAATCATGAGTGTAGATCTTTATGAGCACAACAACAACAAACACTCAGCGTGATTGGTAATAGTACGATATATCAATTTTACGCTTTCTTGAATAAAATCGGAAGGGCATACTTCAATTGAATGAAGTTCAATATATAAATATAAATTTATAAGTTCAACCATTGCTGAAAATTTCAAAAAGATGGAATCATATTTCATCAAGTTATGGTGTTTAATTTTTCCTGTCTTGCAACAGCAACTATACATGGCTACAGGAAAATATACACTTTCAATCAACTCAGACATTACGGGTTTGCGAGGATTTGCGTGAAAGTTTCAGGAATTATATTTAGAATGGATATCTATATATCTATATGATGAAGTATTGGCAAAAATCGAAGGATTGGAGAAAAAAGCTCACAGCTTTGGAGGATAATGTAAAAAGATTTCCGGCAGCTCAAAAAACGGTTATAAATCCTGCCAGTGCTGATAAATACGAAGCTGAGGCTGAGAAGCAGACATTGGGTTTAAACGATGCTACCCCACCCCCCCACGCGCAACTTCAATTCAAGTTCCAATTATTCCACCTCAAATCTTTAAAATGGGCACTTTTTGGTCCGAAGACGATTGGAACTACAGAATCAGGAAACTGGAGTCTACCAACCAAGTATCCTGGGAAATTTTTTAATTAAAGAAAGCTCCAACTAATCTCGATGCCATAGGATTGCAACGGACTTTGTAACAAGATCTTAAAATACAAGGCTGCAAAGTGGAGGACTTGCTGCACCGGAGTAAATGTCGACGCGCATGCAAAGTGTTTATACCAAACAGATATGCAAGTATGTCCAGAATGGTATGGTTTTTAGCAAACGACAAGCGACAAAAACATCAACCAACTTGGAACATCTAAGTATTTCTTCTAATGTTTCTACTAATAATAAATTTAAGTTGAAAGAAGTATCGTGTAGCTTAAATATCAAAAATACTAACATTAATGATAAGCATACACGACTAGAATAAATCCTAATCTTGATTCTAATGTAGATGCCAATCAAGCAAGCCATTACTCCCCACCTAACTTCCCAAAGGATGATATCCTGGCACATCACTCAACTTCCCAAACACAAACTGATGGCAATATTAGAAGTTTGCAACCAGAGAGCTCCAATACAGGGTTATCCATTTCGTATTTGGGAAAGTATAACCCTGCTATTTGAGATCTGTCAGAATTAAATTTCATTCAAGGTATGTTTTTCTTTTAGTTGAAGGTTTGTCATTTAGAAATATGGATCGTTTAACAGTTCAAGAACACGTTGTAATTATTAAATTTTATTATAAAAATGGTGATTCTGCTTTACGAGCTGATTACGGTCGACATAATCGACCTACACAGCAAAAAATTTCGAACACAGTGAGAAAATTTGAAGAGACTGGATCGGTTATTGATATTGCAAGGCCTGTGCATTATCGCAACAGTCTTTCTGCAGAAAATATCGCTGTCGATGCTCAAAGTGTGGAGGAAGACCCGAATTTGTCGATTCCTCGATGTGCTCAACATTTGGGCTTGTCTTGCGGCTCATTGTGGCGGATTTTGCATTTGGTTGCATCTCCATCCGTACAAAATCCAACTCACTCAAAAACTTAAGCGGGTGATTGAACAACAAGCCATTGATAACGATTTTTGAACAAAATTGTCTTGAGTGATGAGGCTCATTTTTCGCTCAGTGGTTACGTAAATAAACAGGATTGCCGCATATGGGGCTCTCAAAATCCTCAGGTGATCGCAGAAAGGCCTTTGCACCCGGAAAAAGTGACCAGTTGGTGTGAATTATGGTCTGGTGGTGTTATTGGCCCGTATTTTTTTGAAAACAATCAAGGAAGAGCCATTACAGTCAATTCTGACCGCTATGGACGGATATTAATCGATTATTTTTGGAGAGAAATTGAAGATTATGATCTGGAGAACATGTGGTTCCAACAGGACGGATCCACAAGCCACACAACACAGGCTGATCCAGCACTTTTGCAAGATAAATTTTCAGGTCGCATAGTTTCGAGATTGAGTGATGTCAATTGGCCCGCAAGATCCTGCGACCTAACACCTTTGGATTTCTTTTTATGGGGCTATGCAAAAGGTCGTGTTTACGCAAACAATCCTTAAAATCTTGAGCAATTGAAAACCAATGTTCGTGAAGTTATGGCCGAGATATTGCCGGAAATGTACAGAAAAGTCATTGAAAATTACCTCACAAGGATCGAGGCTTGTAAGAGGCCCTGTGGAAGACATTTGAATGATGTTGTGTTTCACGTATAATGGCAAGGTTCAGTCTTTGTATTGAATAAAAAATGTTGTTTCCATCTGAATATTTTATGCATTTTTTTTAGCTTTACTTTCCCAAGCGTAAAATGGATAACCATATATTTTGAGCGAAGATTCTATTATCTCTCCTTCAACCTCTGAAAACAATAGAACAGCGGATAAATATCCTAATTTTGTACATGGTTGTGTACAAGTTTCTTCTTTGCCATCTCCTGGATCGAATTCATTTTTGAATCCACTTATACCTCCAGTGGTGAAAGCCACAATCAACTCCAGTAACGATATGGAAGGCAAATATCTCCTTTCCCGACTTAGAGATCATAAAATTTATCAAAATGTCAGACTTTTTCTGGCACACATGCACAGTGCTCCTGACACTACTTGCATTGATGGTAAAACCAAAACAAACATTCTGGTTATGATAGAGCGGGAAGGCCTTCCCATAGATATTGGTACCATTCCTAGGCTTTATATTAAATACCACGAGGAATTAGGAGTAACATCAGCACAAACTAATAAAGACTTTGAAGCTTACGGGTTGCATGTGAGCTCTAATTATATATCAGCACTACAAAGATCTAGAGAGCAACATCGTAAGTTTTTTCGTCCCCAATAATGCACTCACTTCTAAACGCCTCAGACACTTTTACCACAATTGCGGGGGTATGAGAGGAAAAATGAATGAACTACATATGGACGCCAAATCATGCCATTTTAATGTTCTTTCCTTAACGGAAACGTGGTTGAACGAGTCTTTCCTTAATGAGGAGATTACCGACGAAAACTAGACTTTTTTAAAAGACGACAGAGATTCTCATAGCACAGTGCAATCACGTGGAGGAGGTGTCTTAATTGCAGTGCATAAGACGTTTTTCAGTGAGTCTATAAGTACAGTCTCTAACAATTCTTACCAGCACAAAATTGTCCGCATCATAATGACAAATGTAAATTGGTATAAAGGGGCTTTTTATATCCCTCCAAGATCTACTGAAGAAGTTTACAGTAGTCCGTGTGATGTAATTTCTTCATTAGCGACTTCCACCAATGAAGAAGGCATAATTATCATCACCGGGGATTTTAACCGACCAAATTTGACATTTATGGTCGACGAATCTGATGGTGGTCTACTCCCAGTCAATCTTCTCAACAGTATAGACTTCAACATTATTAGCACCCTGTGTGGCAATGATTTGCAGTAAGTTGCTTCGACCCCCAACCTTTATGGTAATTGGTTAGATCTCATATTTACTAATGCATATGACGAAGTTGTAGTGAACCCAACAAGCGATCCGGAACATTTATTTTCCAATAGCCGCCACCATTTCGCAATTTCAGTTGAATTAACTACTACGGGTAGCGCATGCCATCTTTCATACAATAATTATAATGTATTTGACTTCCTTAATACCAACTATGATAGCGTTAACAAACATCTCCACAATATTGACTGGACTGGTACGCTTTCAACGTTAGATACAAATGACGCAGTAGATTGTTTTTACAATATTTCCATGGGCGCCGTTGAGAGATATGTACCCGAAATTGAAGAGAAAAGTAAGCTCTCTGAGCCTTGTCTTGATGGTGATTTGCGCCACTTGCGAAATCAAAGGAATAAGCTCCACAAAATAATTCAGACAAAATCAAACGTTAGCCAAGAAATTAAAAATAAATATGAGGAGCTAGGTAAAGAGTTTCAACTCAAATCTCGGGAAGCATATAATTCATATGTTAATGTTATTGGTGAAAACATTATCCACAACCCAAAAAAGTTCTTAGACTTCGTTAATACCAAACGTAAATCTCAAGGATTTCCCAATTTGATGGTGTATCAAGAATCAAACTCATGCAATCCCGAGGGTATCTGTGAATTTTTTGCAACTCATTTCCAATCCGTATATTGTCCAAATAACTCTTCATCGTACAGAGCTTTTTCAGACATAAATTCAGCATCTCTCATCAAAGAACTTGGCATTTTCGAAGATTATATATCCAATACATTAGAGACGCTTGATCTTAATTAAGGGCCTGGTCTTGATTTACTCCCTCCTCGCTTCTTGTTTCACTGTAAAGTGCAATTGATTCCACCTTTGCATATCATTTTTAATAAATCCCTCACTTCTGGAATTTTCCCATCGATTTGGAAGAAACCCTACTTGATTCCAATTTATAAAAATAAAGACAAGGCGTCAGTTGAAAATGACAGAGGCATCGCAGTACTATCAACAATTCCTAAACTCTTTGAAAAAATAGTCTGTTCAAAAATATCGCCCATCATTGAGCCTCGGCTGAACGACCAACAGCATGGTTTCCAAAAAAACCGCTCAATAGTGAAAAATCTCTCGGTGATGGTTTCTAATGTCCTTTGTGAAATGGAAAAAGGCCATCAAATCGAAGCAATCTACACCGACTTCAGTAAAGCGTTTCATCGTGTCAACCACAAAATCTTGAGAAAAAAATTAAAAAATTTAGGTACCTGTGGCCCTTTGTTAGAATGGCTCGACTCGTATCTCAAAAATAGGACGCAAATCGTCAAATTTCAAGGATTTTTGTCCAAGGAAATAAATGTCTTCTCAAGGAAACCATCTTGGTCCCATACTTTTTAACATCTTCATTTCGGATCTCTCTGTTATCTTGTCAGACATTCCGCATCTATTTTATGCTGAAGATCTCAAGCGGTGGTAACGTCTCCAAAGGATACAGAATTCCTTCAAAACAAGTTAAACTCTCTTTAAGAATGGTCAGAAAAAAACCTACTCTCTCTGAATTTCGAAAAATGTCAGATAATAAGTTTTTCCTGTAAAAACTCTGTCCTTGCCGTCGATTATTATCTTGACTACCACAAACTTAAAAGAGTGGACAACGTTGTAGACCTCGGTATTATTTTGGACAATAAATTACGTTTCAATCTGCATTATGATGAAGTCCTTGGTAGAGCCAATAAGCTCCTCGGCTTCATCAAGCGTCGATCCAAAGAATATCAAAATATTTGGGTATCGAAGACATTATTTCTCTCCTTAGTACGCCCCATTCTTGGATACGCATGTCTTATTCGGGATCCTGTTTTCAACGTTCACATTGACCTCCTCGATTCTGTGCAAAAACAGTTTATCTTATTCGTATTGAGATTGCTACATGATCCGAGGAATTTTGAAGTTCTACCCTCCTATGAGCTTAGGCTGCGAATTCTTAATATACCATCACTTACTTCCCGTAGAACTATGATAAGTTGATGTTTCGATTTTGATGTCCTCAGAGGCTCGATTAAAATATCATTTTTAACTGATAGAATAAACGTGCATGAGCCATTGCGAGTCACTAGGCATTCTCGTCAATCAGTTGAAGAGCGGCATAATACTGTTACATGTACAAAGAATTCGGCGAGCTACTGTCGCAATTGTTTTCACAACCATTAAGAACGTCAACAAAATGAATTTACTCGAAACCACGAGAACCCACCAAGCATGATCAACATCTGAAAGTGACGTCACTCCATTTATTAATGTGCTCGAATATACCAGATACCTCTCAGCAGAACATTCGCCAATGTACGAGAAATGCATTGAACGGATGGAGACCCTATATAAAGGCGAGCTGAATGAATGGGGGGATCATTCATTCAACCGCGAGAGTAAAAACTGCGATAGTGTGTGGAGTGTGTATTGAAAAGCGATCGAGTAATAGTAAAGCGATTTTCGTTGATTGTTTAGTGAAGACAGTTGTTAGAGAAATTTATAGAAAAAGTGAAAATTAAAATTTTGAAATAGTTAAATGAGTGATTGTGCATTTTTAGTAGATAAAAAAAATCTTTTAATTAAATTTGAAAGACATTGCGTTTCCATTTTCCCGGAACATTAAAATTATTGGCCGCGAACCATAACACGCGATAGTGGTGTCAGAAGTGGGATAGAAAATTTCGAAAAGTGAAAACATTTAAACATTTTCAAAGTGGAATTTAACGTGAAAACTGTTGAAAAAAAACAACAAAAACGAAAAGCCAAAACAATAAAAATTCCACGAAACTTGCATCTAAGAATGAATGTATTGACCATGTCGGAGCTAAGAAAGAGTTGGAACAGCAAAATCTGGCTACGCAAGGTACAAAGGCCACACTGATTGCACGCTTGCGTGACGTGATCGAATCGGAAGTCTTAAATCTGGATTTGGGTGAGCCCTCAGATGCAGAAAATGGTGCAGAAGATGGAAAAGCAAAAACACCAAAACCAAAGGAAACAGAAAATGCGCTGATGCAAATGTTGATGCTGATGCAGCAGGAGCAGCGACAACAGCCATCCAGTTTAACTGCGAAGCTAGAGGAACAATCAGCAAAGCTGGACCAACAAGCGATCGAAATCAAGGCAGACATCAAAGCAGAAATCACACAGAAGCTGGAGACACAGTCAACCGAAATAAAAGCGGAGCTCGGTCATCTGAACAAACAAATTAAAGGCATCGAGGAAAAGGTTGACCGGGTCGAGGAAAAGGTTTACCAGGTCGAGGGAAAGGTCAGCCAGGTCGAAGAGAGAATGAACCATGAGATGAAAAAGTGAAAAAAGAATTGGAAGCTGCGAAGACAGTAGTAACCACTTCACCAGCCCTGCTTATAACCACAGCGCAATGCACATCCAGAAATGTGCAAGCACAAATATTCGATTGGCAATCGGTCTGGAGTATTTACAAGACCCAGTTTGAAGTTGCCGCAAGGGAAAATCACTGGAATGAGCAGGAATGAGCAACTGCACTGATTCTTGCTCTAAGAGGCCCAGCTGCCGAGCTTTTGCAGACGATCCCCGTTGAATTGTACTCAAACCCGAATGCTATAATGAATGCGCTCAACATGCGTTATGGAGACGATCATCTTAAGCAGATTTATCGGTCACAGCTAAGGCATTGGGTGCAGAGGTCTGGTGAAACCCTACAGCAGCTAGCCCAAGACATTGAGCGACTAGCACTTTTGGCTTACCCAGCCTACGACCAACCACATCGAGATGTTGCAGCGACAGAAGCATTCATCAGCGCACTAAAGGACCCGGAATCACAAGAAGCCGTGCGTTTAGCTCAAAAGCAAACGGTTAAGGACGCATTGGCTTACAGTCTGAACTTTGCGGCATCGAAAAATGTGACTCGTACCACTGTGAGGTAGTAACAGACGAGTACAGGTGTGAGCGCGTGGAAATTGAGCGAGACCCGCATGTAAATGGTGCGCCTAGATGCTGGGATTGCGGAGAGAAGGGGCACCTGCAAAGAGACTGCAAGAAGCGAAGAAAACTGAGCTATTGTCCAGGGTGTGCAGCTAGGAGGAGATCCAGACCGAGTCAGGACCCAGAATGGAAGCCCTTCAAACAGAGGGGTCGGGAAATATGTAAGAGCCAACTTCGTGGGGCAGAGGTTGGCTAGGAGGATCGAAGTCCCCAGCACCACCATCACCGTGTCAAGACTACATCGTGGAGAAGCGGGCTTAAGCCTTCCGGGTCAAGTTGACGGAGAACACTGCACCGTAACAATCGACACTGGTGCAACCCGATCAATTATCCGACCAGACCGAGTGAGACAGCAACAACTTCACAAGGGCAGAATTTTCTCACTACGGACAGCAACGGGAGAAACTGCACCTGTCTATGGAGAGGTCAACCTCTAGATACAGTTGGGAGACCTTGCGTTCCGACATAATTTTCTGGTCGCGAACATTATGGATGACTGCATTCTAGGAATGAATTTTCTGCGTTGGATTTTGGCAAACGTGTATTGAAATGGCAGAATGTCGAAGTACTGATGGAGGATCCCAGCGTCCAAATTCCCAAGATGAATGTAGTGGTATGTGCTGACACTGATGTACCGAATTCTTCCGAAAGCATTGTATGGGCCAAGCTTGATGGTGATTCTGGAGACCACCGATCTTATCTGATAGAGCCAATGAAGACAACCGCATTGCACAGTTTGATTGTAAGACGAAGCCTTGTAAGATCTTTAAGGAACGGATACGTGCCAGTTAGAGTCCTTAACACCGCAGACTCAACCACGAGCATCAAAGCGGGAGAAGTCATCGGCAGCTGCTAGCCTGTTTCCACCATCAACTCCTTGGAAGCTACTCACGACCATTATTGAAAAAGGAGGCAAGACACAGACAAAGCCCGGGAATCCACGTCTGCAATATTGAAGCAGGTCAAATTGCCAGTGCAGCTTTTCAAACGAGCCTATGATCTGGTCACCAAGTACAGTGACATCTTCTCAACAAGCCCGGATGACCAAGGCCGAACGAGTATGGTAACTCACGTCGTAGATACATAGGGAGCCAAGGCAATCCGACAAGCACCGAGACGTCTCCCTATAGCCAAACAAGGAGAAGTGAGCGCGCTGATCTCGGACATGGAAAAACAAGGCGTTATTGAACCTTCTGTCAGTCCATGGGCCGCGCCTGTAGTTCTAGTAAAGAAAAATGATGGTAGCACTCGTTTTTGTGTCGACTATAGGCAGCTTAACGACGTCACTAAGAAAGATAGTTACCCACTCCCACGCATCAATGACATCATGGAAACTTTAGCCGATGCAAAATGGTTTTCTACACTCGATCTCAAGAGTGGCTACTGGCAGGTAGAAATCGACAAAAAGGACCAAGAGAAAACCGCATTTTCAGTTGGGACCGGATTGTGGCAGTTTGTAGTTATGTCATTTGGGCTTTGCAATGCTCCAGCCACTTTCAAACGCCTGATGAAATACGTGCTGCGTGGAACATTCGCCAATTTACGAGATGGAGACCCTATATAAAGGCGAGCTGAATGAATGGGGGGATCATTCATTCAACCGCGAGAGTATAAACTGCGATAGTGTGTGATCGAGTAATAGTAAAGTGATTTTCGTTGATAGTTAAGTGAAGACAGTTGTTAGAGAAATTTATAGACAGAGTGAAAATTAGAATTGTGAAATAGTTAAATGAGTGATTGTGCATTTTTAATAAATAAATAAACTCATTTAATTTGAAAGACATTGCGTTTTCACTTTACCGGAACATTAAAATTATTGGCCGCGAACCATAACACCCGACAATAAAATCTATGCAGATCGTGAGCCAATTGACAGGTGTTGCAAAAAGTTTAACTCACTTAGTGCACATTACTCCCCAAACACTTCCAGAACCCATTTTAAAGGTCTATTATCACATATCCTTTCATCTTAATTCTCTCACGCACCCTACCTCCACGACATATTTTAATAATGTAATAGCACATTGCATTTGTCACAATTTTTATATTTATAAATTAATTCTAAATTGTACTATTAGGAAATTATTGTGAATTTTTTATTATAAAGTTAATTTTTTTTTTATATTTCTTGTACCAGTGCCTTGCTTGGCTAAATAAATAAATAAATATCTATATCATAAAACAAAATGGCGGCCATTTTAAATGAGAATATTGTATAAAATTGTGTTATTTTTTCCAAACTTCAAAATTTAAGGTACATGATATTAACAATTGATTGAATTTATTAATGAATAGTTGAAGATGAGTAGCTTAACATAATGGGTGTAAAAATTATGAGGGTTGAAATTCGCTGACCTCCGCTCTGCTAATATTTTCGCCAGTTAAACTGTATTAGAACCATTAAATTAGGTGAAAGCATGTATATATTTAAGCTGACCTTTAAAAGGTCCTTACATTTTTTAAGTTTTAGTAGAATGTACAGACGTTATTGCAGTTTGAATTTTCCCCGACAACAGTTTTTACGGTATTTCTACCACACGGGCTTTCCATCACACCAGACACTGCACCTCTGATTGTACATATTTACCCCAAATATATACTATAACAAAAAGATAGTTAAGATTGGGCTTAGTCAATGGTCTTATTGTAACAATGTCGCAACATAATATTGGCCGCTTAAAATTGAGTAGCACTGGCTTTTCTTTGAAAGAAAAAATATATTTTGTGTGAATGTCACTTAAGTTTTTCTTGAATTAGATCATTCTATATGTCTGCATATCATATGTTAAGTGCAAAACCCTTCTGACATGAGCGTAGTTCTGTCTACCCAATTTGTTTATACGTATAAACAATAAAAATTTAAATTTTATTCGAGGACTGCGAGAAATCTTCGTGGGGTTTTATTTTGTTTTGAATAGTTCAGTAAAACATAAGCCTGTGCTGTTTGCCTATTATCTAACTCTAAAATATATCTTGCATTTTCAACTTATCAATATTCTCAATTTTACGCACCCATAACCAAGTTTCTAATGTACTCATATATAGAACGTTGCATCAATCATTTCAATAGAGCATAAACAGCAGGAAGCTATTCACTCTAGAGGATACTCAATTAGAAATTGCTATTTCTACACCAGCGTCGATTTGACGACTACTCGAAGCTGCAATTTTATTACTATTTACGAATCTCACTTTCCTCCACGACGTGAGCAATACTATAATTCCACCTCATATTTTATCTAATTTCAAGCTAGCATGCCTGCAATCGAATGGCTGTATACGAGCAAAGATAGTCAGCAACAACTCGGTAACTGTATAATTACCCATAATTACATAATAACTGTAAATATTCATACTTATAATTGCATTCGTGTTGGCTTCTGATTCCCATCAAAACGACAGGATTCCAATTACCCAGTCTTCGGGACCCTACCTTCCGGCCAGCACGTACATACTTAGTCGGTTTGATTGTCTCTATTCGATTATCCCTTCGTTGGATGAAGAATAAACTCGCACCGAAACGCATTCTAAACAATAAGATCCTTCGTTAGCGACCAGGGCGAATGATAAAGTTTATGGCGAATATAAATGATTTGAAATGATAGGACAATGAAGACGTATTTGCTACTTTATTTTCGCCTTTTATGACGGGACCATAACAATTGAGCTGTGGCCTGGTAGCTGAGAGCCAGGCATGGGGTGGACATATCCTGCGCCATTACTATCTCTTACTAGCAAACAACACAAGAGGATCAACAACAAAACCCATGACGAGCTATAAATTCTTGCTCTTCGTTTTCGTCCTCTTGCTAAGCTTCTGCTGAACTCTAACACGGCTTATTAATTCCTACGCCCAGAGCAACTTCATCTTCACCCTTCCCGGCTGAATCCTTGCCGCATGCGGACATACTTCCATCGTACCTTCGAATAAAGGATACCGAAAACGAATTTTATCTCACTTAAATGGTTGCTGAAGTTTTTATGCTTTTAAGTTATTTAACAGTGAGAACAGAACAATGGCGCTTTTTATGTAAGCTCGAGGATATCCTTTCATTATAGCTGCTGGACCCATAACAACCTTTTATATGCTGTTGCACGGGTGAGAAGCAATATTGGATGGATGTAGGTTCGGAGTGCTGGGAATGTGTGGATGACCTGCAGTGCACCTTTAGTAGGAAAGCAGTTTAGAAATCGATTGAGAAAAGCCTTTTGTTCAGGTCGTAAATTTTCAATTGGGCTATACGTGCATTTTGGCCGGCCATTCACCAAGTTGATTGTTTGGTCAATTTTTAAGGCATCGACGGCTATTGCGGCCATAAGTGAGAATAATATTTTTCTTTTCCACACAATCGTTTATCCAAAACCGTTCAAAGGACAATGTTTATAGCATGGATGATAAGCGCGAAATGGTTGAAATAGGTCATGCGTTATTAGTAATAACACGAACATGTGTTGGAAATATCAAATATTTCCCTTTTCCATCACTCAAATTGTTAATTAAAAATTATGTTTATTTCTACTACAATTGTAATACTATTCTAAAACTCTCTTTCACTTCATTTTTTACCAAAGAACATATTAATTATTCATTTTGAAACTCAAAGATATACTACCATTGTTCACGCTTAGTAAAGGATGACATTTCTGGATTAGATTTCTCTTCTTAATTAAATTTTTTATATCTTGGCCTACCTTACTGTAGTTGGGGCTTTGTTGGACGCTTTTACTGGCTTAATCTGAAATGTTAACACTTGGATCCTTTTCTCAAACCTGTCAACAGTAACAAAACTGTAGGATGAAATGTTTTCCAGTATGTCTATGCAAAGTTGCTAATAACGTATCTTCTTTAATTTCAGAAAGCCATTTAAAGGATGACTTCTATCTAGACATGAATCAAAAGCGGTGGGGACAATGAAATGAACCAACGTGAGTTTGCTTGTTGGGGGTATGTTCCAGGAAATTATTACCAAAGCGATTATTATTACTGTTTTAGAGTTACCTGTCGCATACAGCGTAATATTTTGCTTTAATCTCGCTGAAAAGAAGGCAGAAGAATAATACTGTTAGAAGGGCCGTCAACATCAGATAAATAAGTTGGGTAGACAGACCTACGTTCATGTTGCCAGCAACGAAAAAAGTCAGAGAGATGTGCACGTTTATAAGAAAATCCATTGTTTCTCTATTTTCAACAGTTGCCATTTTGATGCAAACTAACAAAAATCACTAAAATCATGAATTCAAACGAATCAAATCAAAAAAACTTTTAGAAAAAAGAGAAAACCGACTTCGGAATGCCCTAAAAAGGATCAAATAAATTTTATGGAAGCGGTGCCATATCATTTTTTCCCCGATTTTTCGTGATGGTGCAGATGTTGGAAGTATTATGTTGAAATGGGGAAATTCATTTAGCACCGTTTCCATGAAATTTATTTCATCCTTTTTAGGGCATTCCGAAGTCGGTTTTCTTTTTTTTTCTAAAAGTTTTTTATTTCACCCTATTTAGTGGCGAATTTTTTCATTTCAAACCATTCAAAACTCAGTTTCTTGAATACATTGTATCATGTTCTCGTTTATTAAAAGATAATTTTTTACTGCAATGCAAAAACCACTACGGCTAAAATCTGCAGCGTTCAGAGGAATCGAATTTAACTCTGGTACATTTAATCCATGATCTCCCTAGCCGCCATTTTGATATTCTGACCTGACTCTGAAGTGCTTTTTTATCGTTCAACTTTTTTCGACCTTTGAGCGGCCGCCATTCCGTTTCAAATTGTTCGACTTTAGATTTTTTATTGTGAGCTTTATCACACAATTGAATAAATATTTGCACTAGTTTTCGTAGAAAGTGGAGCTATACTTTGGCCAGAACAGAAATATTGCTGAAAATTTGACGAAAATCGAAGCAAAGCTGCGACCCCCAGGCACAAATTTTGTTATATCCTATGTAGACTCACACATACAACCAACCACACATATAAACACGCATAGCCATATATATATATATATATATATATATATATATATATATATATATATATATATATATATAAATATATATCTATATATACATATAGTATATATATATATATATATATATATATATATATATATATATATATATATATATATATATATATGTATATACATGTGTTACATACATACATATAAATATATATATATATATATATATATATATATATATATATATATATATATATATATACATATATATATATATACATATATATATATATATATATATATACATATATATATATATATATATATATATATATATATATATATATATATATATATATATATATATAAGTATATATACACACACATATGTATATATATATATATATACATATGTGTGTATATAATATATGTATTTATATAAACATATATTATATACTTATATGTACAATATACATACATACATACATATATATATATATATGTACATATGTATATATATCTATGCATATCTATATATATATATATATATATATATATATATATATATATATATATAAATATGTATATATATATATATATATATATATATATATATATATATATATATACACATACTCAAAAAAGTCTGCGTACACTTGCTGGTCGTAGCAAATATGTATATCAATATAAAAACCTTTGCCATTTGTTTATAACTTAAAATCTTTTCTTTATTATATTCATTAAACTATATGGTACATAAAGATGTAACTGATCACTCGTTCGCTGTTTAGAACAACCAAAATAAAAAAGTTTCTTCTAAAAAGTCATGAAAATCCATCCAAAAAAGTCTGCGTACACCTGAAAAAATTTATTCATTTTATTTGAAAACCACTATATTAGCTTTCAGATTTTGAACCTTAATATCTAGTAGCATAGCCTTTCCTATAAATGACTTCCTTTAGCCTATTTTGCATGGATTGAACAAGTTTTGATGTTTCTTCGGCCGTTATTTTGTTCCACTCATTCAAAATAACATTTTTTAATGACTCTGCTAGTTATGTCATGCTCTCGAATTTTTCTTTCAAGTACATAAATGCCACAAATGCTCAATTGTGTTTAAATCTGGTGATTGAGGAGGTGTACCTAAGAGTTTTGGGACGTTGTAGGCCAACCAAAGCCCATTTATTTCAGCTGCATGTTTGGGGTCATTATCGTGCTGAAAGAAAAATGCGTTCCCCAGCCGCAATTTCTCGACACTTTGCTTAATATTATTTTTTAAAATATTAAGGTACTCGTATTTATCCATTGTAGAGTCTATGAAAACGAGTTGCCCCACTCCATTGGCTGCCATACACCCCCAAACCATCACACCGCCGCCACCATGCTTTACAGTGGGAATCAAATTTTCTTTATTGAATTCTGTCGAGCGTTTTCTCCATACTAATTTGCGTCCTTTTATCTCAAATATACAAAACTTACTTTCGTCCGAAAAAAGAACGCTTTCCCAAAATTGTTTTCGCATATTTACATAATTTTTAGCGAATTCCACTCTCTTTCGGCGATTCCGTTCCGATATGAACGGCTTTTTACGTGCGACTCGGCCATGGTTACCGCCTTTTCTGAAAATCATGCGCACTGTTTCATCGCTTATTGTTTTATTGTATTTCTTTCTTATATGCTGCGCAATTTGGAACGCGGTTAATCGGGGATTTTGTTTCACACCATTAATAATACTCCTACGTTCACGTGCTGTATGTTTGGGAGGACGTCCTGACCGATGCCGTGAAATAATCAAACCGCTTTCTTTGTAATAAGCAACAACCCTTTGGACCGAGGAATGGGTTCTCCCAACTAATTTTGCGATTTCACGAAATTTTTCCCCGTTTTCATGCAATTTTACGATGACTTTACGCTCACTAACATTGATTTCCTTATTTTTTACTTCCATATTAAAGAATAGTCTTTTATTCACGCAAAACACACCGACAATTTTCCAATGAAGTACTGTCACGCAGAACAATAAAAAAATGAAGGTATCAACATTGCACATTTCGGGGGATCCCCAAATTTTGTGATGTGTTCGCAGACTTTTTTGGGGCTGCTCACAGACTTCCAAGTATTAAAATTACTATATGTTCGATAATTTTGGGAATTTTTTAAACAAATCTGCTTCAATACATATCTTGCAGTCTAGGCTCTTTTATTGAAATGATTAAATCAAGATCACATTATTGATTCATACGATTCCAACATAATTCAGTTTGTACTAATGAGATGTAAGCAGACTTTTGTGAGTATATATATATATATATATATATATATATATATATATATATAGACATATGTATTTATATATGTAAACATAAAGTTTACTACGCAATCAATCTCATGAAATTTACTTAAAAGTATACTTAACCGCATCATTCGTTCACGTTTATTCGATGCCCATTGCCTTCTTTTTCAGTTAACTATGGCACCTAATTTTCATGAAAGTTTCAAGAAAATCATACCATGTAGCTCATTGAAAACTCGGCTATGCAGTTATAATCAGTTATAGAAGGAAAAGTATCTCTTTTAAGCTTGCGATTCTCCCTGGTTTTAAGTGTGGAAATCATTAATTTTAGTTTTCTATATATGTTGTAATGTACATATAATATTAACTGGAAAGTAACGAGTCAACTCAATAATTTGCAATCACTCGATCCTTATTATTTCTTCGGGGAATTTTGTAATCTTATATGTAACATTTACGTCTAAGGATGTAAGAAGGATCCTATACCAAGTTCATTGGTAAGCAAAGTATGAATGCGGAAGAGAAAAGCATCCTGAAACGTTCCCTTTAACTATTGTTGAATTGTATTTATGCCACATTTAGAATTAATTTATTGGTTATTTCCGATAGAAATGATGGACTAAAATGTACCGTTTATGCAGAAAATTAAGGATAGTCGGGCAACCACCCGGAACACGGACCTAACGAAACACAGGTCAGGTCAGTCGGTCAGAAGCGCGAAGCCCTTAAAGCTCAACCAGCCTATAAGCAAGCAAAGAATAAAAGAGACGTAGAAATCTCGTTGTGAATTCCGGCGTACCAACTTTCCCCCATTCGCAACTTCAAATGGCCAGCGTAACATCTCCACCTTCCTTTGGGCATTAATACATTTTCCCCTGTTGTTTATTTAATTTTATTAAAGTTTTTCCAATCTCCCTATAATTTTAATTTCCACATCATCACAATCCTACCCTTTTCCTTTATTTCCAATTACAACAAACTAGAAATATAATAATAATTTTAATTTTCCTACTAACAACACTCCTCCCATTAACAAAATTTCATTCTATACATTTTTCTAACAAAACCCAATTCCTTCCTTCATACTAACTAATTCTATTCACTAGTACCCACTAAAATTTTTTATTTTTTTATACTAACGAAAACTCATTCACGCTTCCCTTACTAACAAAATTCAATCTCATACCCAGATGCATCGTTGAGGTTGCTTATTAGATGAATGGGCAATCAATAGAACATGGCTCCATCGGTTGCGTCGCGAGTTCTCGACCGGGGGTCTGCTGTAATCCTGGGTTCAAGTTCCCCGAGCGCAGGGAAGCACTCTGTTTGGGGTATCGGCAAAATCAATAGTTTCCGTATATGTATATGTGACACTTTGCATCTCATCAAGCGCTTCTTTGATTATGCAATTTGCCATATATGCAAAACAATCGATATTATTGCGTTTGTCAATACGGAAAAAAGATTTGTCGGTAGCGGAATCGAAGTGTATTGAACTTCGATTACGTTACCCAGATGCGGCAGCGGTAATTGAAACTGAAAAAGATTGTGGGATCGGATTAGATGGAGGTGAAAGGTGGGATTAAGTTGTTGGAATTGGAGCAGTCGATATTGGACTTGGTGAATAAGAGAGAGATTTTTAGAGTTTGAATTCAGAGAATAACAGTGTTGACTTTGGGGGGGAATTTCGCCTTTTCTTTTGCGATAGTGTGTGGTGTGACACGGACCATATATTAAGATTTAGATAGTGTGATTCACTAGCTCATGGGGATTGATTTGAAGATTCGCTTGTGAATGGTGATTAGTGAAATAAAACATAAGCAATTTGTTTATAGCAATTAAACCTGTGATTGCAGTTTGGTGGGAAATGAACTACTTGGGGGGATGAAATTAGTGCGAGTTTATGTCGAACTTATTCAATATTTTTCAAATTTTATTATTTTACAGAAGCTTGTTTTATTGTATTTTTTTATATTATATTGAATTAGTTTATTTTGTTATATTTTAGTTTATATTCTTTTGTTTGGATCTCGAAAGGGGGTTTTGGTCGTTTTTAACATTTTTATCCTGCAAAGTTTTTAGTTGTGATTAGAATTGTTGAATTAAATAAAACGACCATGTCATTAAAACCATCATCTTTCATTTTTCAAGATGACCTCCCCTCTTCCGTCCTTATCCCTCCATGCTAGTGTTTTTATGTAAGGTGGCTCAGCACGAGCAACAGGTGTCCCGGAAGTCCCACGTCATGACGGAGCGCTAGCCGGCCTCAGTATGCCACCCCGGGCTACACACCCCTCTGCCAAAACTTAATGTCTGCAACTGCGGTGACTTCCGTGGTTGCAACAATTACTGCGAAAGTGTAAAATACTTAAAGAAGCCCACAAAAATGGGCCGGATGAGTCAGCGGGGCCCTGCGGTTCAGACCTAACCGAAAAACGCAGGTTGGTTAGAAGTGCGACCCCTTAAACCAGTCCAATAAAACAAAATCGGATATTTATTATTATTTTTTTGAGAGTCCTCCTGGGCCTACACCAGCTCGAATTGAATATAGAATGGAATATTTTTATTCCCGTTTCAATTCGAGCTGCAGAGGTCTACAGGACGCTGATTCATAAGTGCCGAGCCGTTTGCCAACTCAAGTAAACGATTGAAATTGAAAGAAAGGTAGGGCTAGGTGCTACTGTGCAAGAAATAAAAGAATCGGTGGTAAATCGAAAACTGTCAGTCAGTAAGAAATCAAGAATATTGCCTATAATTACTATTATAGCTATAACGATTTTCATAAATTGTATTGAATCTTAAGTTTAATAGACTTGTAACTGGAATACTCTTATACAGAATTATAAATTTAGAAACTGGTGTTTACGGTGATTTTAACTTAATTTTTATTTTCTTTAATTTTATTCATGAAAGTTTCTCGCACTTATTTCAGTTATCAATTAACATATACTAATTTCAATAATTCTAGTTAATCAGTTTAACTTGAAAATACCTTCGTTCGTTTCGTTGTTGGATTGAAATATTGTAAATAGGGTTACGCATTTTGTCATTAAGTCTCGGTTTGATATTCTTTACGTTAATAAATTCTACGTACACACTCTTCGCTAAATTTGGACAAACTAATCAAAATTTGCAAGTGAGTACCACCCACCGATGCGCAGTACGTTTTGTATAATTTCTTCGAAATATGCCGTTATGTCGCATCAGTACTTTCTATCGCATTTTGAAATTAATTGCAAATGTGATACATGGTAGCTATAGCTCTAGCTGTGGTACTGTATGTAGACGAGGTATGATTCATGAGTGTGTCGATGGTGAGTCACAGCGGTGCAGTGACCTTCACCAACCTTCCACTCCCAACCCCTCTCTCTACTCACACAGACAACTATCGGCGATTCACTCTCAGTGTCACGTATGTGACTGAGTAGTGTAGAGAGCAGAGTTAGTTCGCAATGTGCCAGTCTTTTGTTCTCGCGTTTGAGTAGTGCTCTTCACGTATGTAGTAGTGAAAGTGGTTGTGTGAGTCGGCGTATGTTTATAAACATCTACAATGGCCTCTCGCGATCGTGACGTTGGCAGAAAATATGAATCTGGTTGTGCAAAATGAAAGAAAGTCGAAAAACACAAAAATGAAGAAAGGAAGTAAGTGGATCGTTGGCTAAATATTTCACAACCTCAGTGCATAAGGAACTTGAAGTGTGCAGTGATACTGGCAGCAAACAACCATCATCGTCAACGAGTCACTCATTTATCAAGAATGATTTTACACCATCCAATCTTCCAAGTGAGTTTCAGCAGATATCACATTAGACATAAAGGGTTCTGCTGACGAAGCGGCAGTACCAGGTAATCAATATGATATCGCGGACGGAATACATGGTGTGTCAATTCCTGGGGCCACTATATCAGAAACTTCCATAACCACACATTTACCAATGGAAGGAAATGACGATGTAGATTTTGATGTAGAAGGGACCAGCTTGTCCTCCATAGTGAATAACTTTAATGCGAGTAACCCTATTTTATGGCCTAAGGAATTAAACCATTCAAAGCCAGCAAGCATAGTTAAGAAAGGGCCTGTATAACTAAAATAGGTGTATACCCTTAAACTAACGGAAGACATTTCAATGATGCCCACTACACAAAATTTTTTATAAATGGAGAAAAGCAAGATAGACGCTGGTGAGTCTATTCTGAATCAAAAGACGCTGTGTTCTGTTTTGCTTGCCGTTTATTCCATGATCATTCAAAATCTAATGTTACTACTCTTGGCTATTTAACGGGTGTAAATGACTGGAAACATTTATCAGAGTCACTCAAAAGCCATGAAAACAGCAAATTGCACAAAGAGGGCATGATAAAATGGTTAACTTTCAAAAGAGGTTGTCTTCGAGAAAAACCATTGATATAAGCCGATTTAGAACAAAAACGCTGAGAAGATGTCTCGAAAAGGTTGCTGGTGGTTGTGCAGTCTTCAGCTAGCCTCAATTTATCATTTCAAGGCCATAAAGAGAGTTTGGTTTCACAAAACTCTAGTGGAAACTTCCTGGATATGGTTAAGCTGATTGCACGGTTTGACCCCACCCTTTGAGAACACTTGCATCAAGTTATGGATGAACTCATATCCGGAAACCATTACCTGAGCAAAACTACTCAAAATTAGCTTACTGGAGTATTGGCAATACATTTCTGAAATCAATTTGTTGAAAAAATAAAGAAAAACAAATATTTTTCCATAATTCCTAGAGCTGAGCAAATGTCCATCATTTTGAGGACAACAAATCAAAAGTCTGCAGAAATCGAGGAGCACTTTTTACAATTTGTGGCGGTAGACAAAACAACAGCAGAGAAGTTGACAGAATATATTATCAACAAATTGAAAGAGTTAGCGCTGTCCGTTGCTGGCCGCAGGGGTCAAGGTTACGACAACGAGGCCAACATGCGTAGAGAAAAGAATGGCGTACAGCGAAGACTTCTAAACTTAAACTCTCTGGCGTTCTATGTTCCTTGTAGATGCCAAAGCTGGAATCTCGTTTTAGGAGACGCTGATTTCTTTTTGTTTCCAAGCGTGAACATTTTTTGGTATTTCGCAAAGACTGTATATAATATTTTCTTGCTCTAGTGAAAGATGGAGCATTTTGAAATCTCATGTAACCATATCACTTAAACCACCTTCAGAGATTGGATGGGATTGTAGAAGTGAATCTGTGAAAGCTGTAAGATACCAGCTCATTAATGTTTGTAATGCACTGTCGACCCTAAGTGAAAAAAGCACAGATTGTGGTTTGATAAGTGAGTGCCAGTCATTGAGAAACGAAATTTCAACCTACGTATTTGTCG
Organism: Odontomyia ornata; assembly: GCA_963969285.1. NCBI lineage: Eukaryota > Metazoa > Arthropoda > Insecta > Diptera > Stratiomyidae > Odontomyia > Odontomyia ornata. Next base: position 349,559,215 of record OZ017739.1, on the reverse strand, counting down.
TATCTCTCGTAATATGGTATAGCATTCTCCTTAAAAATCCAAGCTATGAGTAAAATTTGGCAAAGTGTAAATATGCAACTGGGCCTAGCTGTCAAACACTTAGAAGCATTTGTCAAGTGGCTGGATGAGTATAGGGATCAAGGTTTTCAGTCCGCATTATTGTCGGCAAGGGAAAGAGCGGAAGAAGCAGGCATTACAAGAATATTGAAGCCCCAACGAAGGAGACGCAAGAAAAGGATATTTGATAACGAACAAGAAGACGAAGTTCCTGAACAAACCCCTGAAGATAACTTCAGATTAACTGCTAAAATGTTCGGTTTTTGTCAAAAAATTAAATTAAATTTAGTTCAGAAGTAGAATCAAGTTGGTAATTAGAAATTTGCAAACTTTTTGTGCAGATTGCCTGCTTTGATAAACTCAAATCAAATATTACCTTAAGTTGACTAGGGCTTGTTTAATTTTGATTATGTGCCTCTATATGTGCGAACATATGTTTTTCCTTTTAGTAAGTTAATAAATAATAATTCCAGACGTAAAAATATATATGTATATAAGAAGAATAAGAATATACAATTGTTTGTAAGTTCATCCCAAATCTTAAAACAGACTACATTAATTACAACTTTTAAAGCCCTTTAAATTTATAGTTATTAGGTCATATTAATATTAATGTACAATACATATATATTTTGAATTATCTACCAGTAATAATTTTAATACGTTCTTTGATTATTTGTTGTAACCTCACCACTTCAGCAAATAACAGATATAACTTTTTACATTACAGTAGCAAGTTTTATTTGTCATTGTACTTAATTTTGTTTTGAAACTATGTAATTTTTTTCAATTATAATTTCAGTTGTGTATTTTGGTTTATATCAGTTCTGTTCAACAAACGTTATAGTTCTGTAATAAAAATATTTTGCTGTTATTTTTGTCCTTTTGCTACTAAATTAATTGGTGAAGAAGTTTCCGCTTTGGTTTGTTATGCATAGACTAAATAAAATAAGAATTAAAAAATAAACATAATGTAACGTATTGACTTTTGTTTTGACTATTGGATATATTTTACAATTTTCACCTGGCATATTTTATGATGAATCATGCCAACTTTTTGCTTTTGGGTTCAGCTAACCATTTTCAGCACATTAAACATAAAAATATACATAGAAAACGCATTATTTTGTGTAAAAAATTCAGTCGATGCGTACTACCCATAGTTTCAACTGATCAAATTTTCAGGTTGTTAATTTATTACATTAGAAACTACTATAATAGTAAAATAACGTCAGTTTTATAAGTTGATCAAACGCAGCGAACTCGTCAAAAAAACGCCTCTAAAACACATTTTTAGGGCCAATTTTTTAAAAAAATCCAGACCCCCTGGTAAGTAGGGCCCAGAGCCCTGCAAAGTCTAGATCCATCACTGACCTATTATTAACAAAGTTGAACAAATTTTGACTTCTGGGGTATTTATTATTGTTGTACCCATGAACACCTACCTTCAGCATTTCTTTCAAATTTTTCAAATCACAGTTGTCACAGTTGTTCGCGAAAGGGAACACAAATTGTTCGTGTATTTCAGACCTGTTTTGAAAAGTTCTCATTAAGTACTTTCATTTGACACTCATATCGGCTATCTTTCATGATATTTTTTTTTTAGGCCAATCCCATTTTTTAGGGTTTTGTAAAATAATTTTACAAAACCCTACTAGTTTTGCGACCAGTCTGTCCGTCTGTCCGTCTGCCCGTCCGTCCGTCCATCCGTCCGTCCGTCCGTCCGTGTGTCACAGCAGTTTTTCTCGGAAACTACTTAAGCTAGAAACATCAAATTTTGTGTGTAGATGTAAAGTGGTGATCTCTTCAAATTTCAACTACAAAACAATTTTATAAGATATTTAAGGGGGGTCTCCCCATATAGGAGAGTGACCCCCCGAAAAAAAAATTTCATTGAAGGTAGCCGATATGGGTATCAAATGAAAGGTCTTGATGAGAACTTTTCAAAACAGGTCTTAGTTTGGCAAAATTTGCTTCGAGGGGCGCACGGGGAGGGGAAATACACGGAAAATTTGTGTCCCCCCCCCTCGCGATTGGACACCTGTGATCCGAAAAATCTGAAAAAAATCGGGGATGTAGGCTTTGGTGAGTACAACAACAACAAATACGTGAGAAGTCGCAATTCGCTCAACTTTGTTAGTAATAGTATGATTTATCGATTTTATGTTTTTTTGAATAAAGCCTTAACGGTACCCTTAAATTCAATGAAATTCAGTACGTAGATGTCTATTTATAAGATTGGTCTATCCTGAAAGTTTCATAAAGATCGAATCATGTTTAGCGAATTTATAGCGGTTTGAATTTTCCTGTATTACTATGGAACAATATGCGCTGCATGTATTACTATGGAAACATATGGCTATGGAACAACATGCGCTTTTTACCGAATCAGACACTACTCTTGCTAGGATTTGCATGAAAATTTCAGGAATGATAGGTGTCATGTATATCTTTGAGTATCGGTTCAGCTAGTGGTATCAGTAATCATAAAACAAAATAGTGGCTGTTTTAAATGCGAAGATTGAATAATTTTGAGTTATTTTTTCCCAACTGCAACGTTTAAGGTGCATGCCTTGAACACTTGATTCAATTTAATGAATGACTGAAGGTGAGTACCTACAATTAATGCTCATAAGTGAAACAAGTCAAGGAGGTGGGAGAGAGCTACAAGCAAAAGAGTTTTGTAGCCATTCTAGGATTCGAAAAAATTAGCCATTAATCGATGATAACAGTACAGGAGAGTGGCCCCTGAAAAAAAAATTCATCAAACATAGCCAATATGAGCATGAAATAAAAGTTTTCATGGGAGCTTTTCAAAACAGTTGTTAAACTGTCAGTTTTTGCTTCAGTGGGTGCACATGGGGGAAATACATGAAAAATGTGTTTCCTCCGTCGCGGATGTAAATCTGAAATAATTATCAAGGAAGATATTTATGAGTATAACAATACCAAAAACCTCAGAAGTCGAAATTCGTTCAACTTTGTTAATAATAGTATGATCTTCGTATTTCATATTTTCTCCAATAAAATCGTCTTTGACATGTTTCTTGATTTGATTCGATCTGGTGACTGCATTTTGTAAATTGAATACAAAACCCTTCTGACATGAGCGTAGGTCTGTTTACCCAACTTGTTGTAGTTTACTTTTAAAGAGGGCACCATCTTCAAACCTAGGTACAAAATTTTATGTTTCTCGCTTATATCGTTAACGTGAAAAACTGCTGTGACACACAGCGGATGGACGGACAGACGAATAAACAGGTCGCGATTTTAGTGAGATTTTATAAAATTATTTTACAATACCCCAAAAACGTCGGACACCCAACAGATTCTAAAAATTAAGTCACAGCAAGTATTTTCAAAGAGAACGCAGGCTCCGATAGGGTTACCAACAATCCTGGCGTCAAATTCAACGGCAAAACTGTCAGCTTTTAAAAATCAGGGACAACAATAGACAGCCTTGTGCAAGCAGATATTCCTGCGGCATTCGGGTGCAGCAAAGAAAAACAATTTGAGTATGCAGTGTTACACCCCAAAAAGGCTGGGCGCTCCGGCCGGGCTTGTGGACTTCGGTAAGCTCGTCTGGAGATAGGCGTGGGTGCGTCACTCGCTTGTTCCGTGAGCCCTAGTAAGCCACCAAGTGAGAACTAGGCTTACTAGTACAATTTGAGAATGAAGCTATTCCTACGGACACCACTTTTTTAACACCCTGTTAAAAATCCTGCAATTCTTTTCTCACCTTTCCTTGGTTCTACTACTGAGCACGACCTAACACTCACTATTAATCACCTTATATAGCTGGTTCATTTTTCCAAACACAACCTTACTCTTATTCCACATGGGGATTCACCAGCCGAACCGACCTGTACAAGATTTATTCTAAATAAGTTGAAAAATTATTCAGTTCTTCCAAAGTTATAATTAAAATTATGAAATAATAATCAAATTGTTCAAAATACAATCTCGTTATTGTATCTAATTAGGCTCAAATTCTTTCAAACGCAAATCTACTCACATTCAGTACACATCCAGGATACCTGCTGACTCGATCGTTAGGGGCCCTTTGGGTGTTTTCTAATCCAGTCTCCAATTCTTGCTGAGATCTCGTAGACGAAGTCCACCATCGACAATGTCTTACTTGGATACCCTCTTCGAAGGCTGCGCAGTATTCTCCTGTTCAACGTCGACTTATCCTTGCTGGAATACTTCCGCTGGCGTCTTGTAAATTTCCGTTGCAGTACACTTATTCTTCCAAATCGAACAACTCATGCTATCCTCCCTCCGCAAATGCGTGGATTTCGCCGCCACACTCCTGCCAGTCGCTCTCCCACCATCTCGTCCAAAAAAGACCCATCCGTTTTTCGTCAAAGTTTTTATCTCCTCGGTCCAACGGTTCGCCGCTATTTTTTTTGGTTAATCTCCAAGAGCCCACCTTCCCCGGTTTAGGTTCCATAGCAGGTTATTTCATGGAGTTGGTATAATTTATACCGCAACAAACGCAACCGGCCTGATGTTTCAGATGCCGTATTATCTTCTTATGTTTCCACTTCCAACTGACGTTTGCTGGCAGTTATCAGTTTTTTTAGTCAAATTTATTGTATGTTGACAGTCTTAATTTCGTAGCATTCGAGCTTGAGGAGAACGACTATTGGACACCACAGCCCAATTCGTCGGAACATTTTTGGTGGATGGATCCAGCGAATTCTTGGCCATCGCTAACACTGGAGTGGACAACTAATTAATTGCCTAAGAAACCATTGGTGGAGTTATTTGTGGTAGGCTTTGATTTTCGAGCATCAAATGCAATCTGGTAACCAACCAAAAAGCCTTTGTAGCTCAACACAGCTGATACATTGATTAGTGGGCCGGAGGACAAAACCTAGTCACCGACAATATTGGCGTCATCCTGGATGAACTCATTTCTAATGCCTTACTTCGATTTACCATTCTTGGTTTCAGACTGAGGGGCAAAAATAGCCTCGAATGCAATCTTCGACTTTTCCACCAATTTATCTTGTGCAGAAATTTCAGTGGTGAGTGTATCATCTGGGTTCCATAGGTCAGTCCATATTCTGTCCGTTTGTACTTGGTTTCCAATGAACCAACCACTTTACCAGTGTCTTGGTTTGAGTGGCCGCGTGTGGCAAATTCTGCTCCTGATGCAGTCTTGGTTTTACAGTCTAATTTCCATAGACCAAAATGATAAACCTTGCCGAAGATATCTTTGGCTTCTTTAACTCAATCTGAATATGCTGGTGGTGCCAGTTTTTATTTTACTTAATTAATTTGCTGGGTTAGACGAATCACAAAACACATGTTTAAGTGCCGCTTTTACGAAATAAATCGATATATATATATTGATTGTTGGATCGTAACGCCGAGTATCACGCTGGTATTTGAGAAGTCCACTTGATACGGTGTTGAAGACTCGATCCAGCACTGCTTCCTTTGTTGAACGTAGGCGCGTTGTTTCGAGTTCCATTTATGTAACTTTGAGGTAGGCATGGCCTCTCTAAGTCTCCTAGCACTACTTCCTGCATTTTTTTCAATATTTAGTTGAAATTTTCTTATTTAAAGTAAATGTTAAGTTGACTTATAAATTACAATTACTATAGTTTGGCTCGGTGATGATTGAGTTTAAGAAAGCTTGATTACGCGGAAATGGTCAACTGAGTTAGCCCTCGCTCCCTGTTTCTACTCTCTCTAGAGAAGAAGAACTACAAGAGTGCACCTAGCTGAAGATCTTTGTAACCATCCCAGAGTTTGAAACAAGTTTTCTAATTGCGTGAATCGAGGACCAATATCCAGTACTTAACTTGAAATATTCATCCTACACTTGGATAAGAAATCGTTCAGGTTTATGCAAAAGATACAAAATTGCTTTCTTAAGGACATTGCCATTTTGATCCGGCATAAATAATTTTTATTCAAATTAAACACTATCCTTTAAATTTTCATGGAAATTGGAGAAAATAAAGTGCCTAGACCGATTTAAAACATACATCAAGCATTAACACGTGCTATTGTTATCGTAATTGCATTAAATTGAAATCGCTATAACTCATTTTATTATGATCTGCCTTCCATGAAATTTAGTGAACATAAAGATCTTTTATACTTCAAGAAGTTTAACGGCAGCATTTCGATTTTATGGACGAAAATATTGAATATAAAAATCATGCTATCCTTAACGAATTTGAGTGAATTTTGATTTCGTTGTTTTTTTGACCCTTATGCTTATAAATACCCATCTTTACGATTATTTTCAGGTAGGTGTCCAATCGTGAGGGGGGGTGGCGGAAACACAAAATATTGGTACCTTTTGCCTCCCTCTGGGCCTTTCATGCACAAAATGGGCTTTGAAGTTCAGATTCTAAAAGTTCAAATCAAGACCTTTCATTTGATACCTCACTCGACTACCTTTGATGAAAAAACATTTTTAAGGGCTACTTCATTATGAGGGAGGAACCCTCTTAAAAAATTTTGAAATGGTTGGAGGGACCTAAACTTTTCAGAGATCATTACTCTTGACCTTCCCATAAAGTTTAAGCTTTCCAGCTTCCTATGTTTCTGAGAGACTCTACTGTGACGCAAAGACAGATGGGCAGACAGACAGGTCACGAAACTAGTAGGTCTTTGTAAACAATTTTTTTACAAAGGCCTAAAAAGATGCGAATGCCAGAGCGCCAGATGTCCACGCAGTAGAAGAAAATTTAAGAACAATGAGAATTTGACAATGACTGCTGTGACTGCTATCAAACTGACCAAATTAATGGTCTTAACTGCCGAAATGATAAGGAGCCATCCATAGGGCCAGAAAGTGGTCATAGCAGAAAAAGAAAGGGTTGCCAGAAAAACAAAGCGCCATCGTTGAAAATGTGGCTCAAGTACTGTAATCGGAAACGGTTTACCGCCATCGTCGAAAATGTGGCTGAAGTATTACACTCAGAAACGGAAGCAAAGTACGATTACCATTCAATAATACTAAGCAAATAAGCTAATCCAAAAATTGGGAGACGTTTTGAAAAGAATAAAATCACTTTGCGCCTCGCCAAAACCAGTACAGGTAAACTAGACCTCCTACGCCACAAAGAGCATTACCGGAGTAACTTGCTAAAGGCTGAAAAGGATTACAAGACCAAACAAGAGCAAACGGCTAAGGAAACGCTGAAAACCAAACCCATAGGACTTGCGCAGATAACTCTACCCTTAAAGATTAATAAAAGAATGGCGTCTCACCCAATTGAAGGAGATCGGGATAAAAGAAGAGAAGAAGAGGCGCTTAATTAGCGTAGAGTGAAAAGTTATGCGAAGAAACTTCTTCAAAATGTGCCAAAAAATAAAGTTCTCAAGGACGCACCTTAGAAAAAAGACCCGATGTGAAACAGGAGAGAAAAAACGCCATGACAAAAAGCCCGACAGTAAGTACTGCTCGTAAAATTCCAAGATAGCCGATTCTACGCAAAGGTCTTGCGGGATATCAGAGAAAATATAAAGTCCGAGTACACCAATAGTGCTATTAAAGCGGCATGATAAACCCTGTTACGCTAGTTGAATTAAGAGCAGAGGTCAACACTAAAAAAGCATTCTGCAACGCATTAAAAAATCTTTGGCAAAATCGCAACTGTAACCACACTCAAGCTGTGTCATGAATCTTACCAAGATTTAAAAGGCTATCAAAAGAGAGCTCCCCAGCGTGGGCAGGATCAAAACAAGTCTGTCACCAGAAAACCATGGGCATCATTGACTTGTCCAAAAAGCCCGCCGAACAATTTTCGGATAAGGGCAAAGTAAGAATTGGGTAAGTCTTTTGCAAGATATGATAAAGAACAGCACCTCCTCAATAGTTCAAATGTCTTGGCTTATTCGCACCGCACAAATATGCAGAGGACCCAAAAGAAGTTCTCTATGCTACAAATGTGGTGAAATAGGATGTAATATGTTAGGTGGACAGAGCTACACTCACATCAGAATTGTTTTGTATGTAGTCTATGATATGCAGACACCAATAATGACTAAACTCAACAAATACGTGTTCATACTCGCTTTAAACGGGAAACCATTATAATACCATTTTTAAGTTGCTGCCATTTTGTTGCAATATCGCTAACAACCATTGACCAAATGAAACCTTATAGATATTTTTAATAATTCATTATATCTGGAAATGAGAAGATCCAATATTACCAATTCCACTGCCATCCCACCGATATATTGAGGCTACTCTGGTTGCTACTCCATCGATTCAACTAATTTACTTAAAGACGGACGTGGGTGCCACTCATTCGATTCACCAAGCCTCCAAAAGATCCTTCAAACAAGAAAACGACCGTTCGGAGTGGATAGGATTGGAACCACAACTATCGTTCACTCCACCCGCCCAACACTACCACCTTAATTAATTTCCCAGGTCGTTCTGCCTGGTCATCGTCCTGGAAAAAAATTCCCGAGCCACATTTTTCACAAGCTAAAAATGAATGTAATTTACTCGTTTATAATCGCAAGAAAAGAAAATCTAATACGTTACTCAAATTCTATGTAATCTATTAAATTTCTTTGTTTTGAACAACCTCTTTCATCACAAATTTCTTCTGATTAAAAAAATTCAAGCCACTTACATATGTTTATTTCCTTCTCTAGCAAGGGGCCCCTTTCTTCCGCTTCTTGATAAAGCCACCGCCGCGTCTCAGTCGTCTAGTACTAATTCCTCGATCGAAATCTAGGTTTTTTTCTATTTGGAAAAATGTTCACCGTATACCGCTCCATTTTATTCCTCCGCTAGTTGATAAAACACTCCAAAAGAAACATCGCGCCAACCTTTGTGGGGTTAAATAACCTCCAGATAACGTTTTCCTCCCCTCCATCGGAAAAATCATATTTCAGAGTCCACCACCCTTCAGGAGTGGTTTTTTTCCGTTCGTTGGTCTATTTCCCCTCGTTTGAGTTTCACTCACAACGAGTTCCACTCGATGGTGATCCTGGTGGGAATCAATTGCATTACGTGCTAAATAAACTGAATGCATTTGACTTACAGTTCGAAATGTCAGTAAAGTTATTTTACATCTCAACACGAGATGAAGATTCTGTCAATAGTCCCCACATTTCCCTTTTTCCCGAGCCGAGGCGTTTGTATTTCTTAGTTTTCCTCCTGTCATCGCAAATAACTCCTGCCTTGATAAAATACCGTCACTGGTTGAAGGACAGTGAAAATATATGCCTTGACATGCGAGGTGTTTATTTTATGCTGGATCGGGTTCTTTGAGGCTAACATTTCTCGCTGCCGCTTTTTTTAATCTACGTTCCGCCTCGTGTTTTCTCTTTATTTGTGCTTTAATTGCTGCCAATGAAGTATTAAATTCGCGATTGTCTTCCTTTTGTATGCCTGCCATTACTACGTTGAGTTTGCGCTCTACTTGTGCTTTAATTGCTGCCAATGAAATATTAAATTCACGAGTGTCTTATTTCTGTATGCGTGCACTTGCTGCCTCAGCAGCAGCTCTGGCTTCGTTACTTTGCTAGGTCCTCGTTGGTGGGTTGTATGCATCTCTGCTGGACCTGCGTGGGTGTGAAGATGTTAGAGGTGGTGGAGCATTAAGTTTGTGTCCTTGGCCGGAAACTCAATGGCTGCACAGCTGACAGGAATACCGACAGCCTCATGTTTAGATCCGCACTCAAAAAAGTTTCCCTGTAAATTTCGACAGCATACAGGCTCGAATTTAAATTAATCAAATTATATACTGCATCAACATTCATTGGGAGTCTATGTCAGAAAGTAGAATCAATAAAAACACAGGCAGTATGAAAACTTGATTTGGGAAATAATGTAAATGTCCGCAAATTATCGCGAATATCACGAACACATCGGAAACAACGATTCAAATTCCGAATTTCTCCCATATTTTTTTGTTTGCAACGCGGTTTCGATTGCTTTGAGAGGCTATATATTTTGTGCTGCCGCATATGTTGAATGGATGTCGAAAGTTTCCACCCCCGTGTAATCTAGTCGTAGTGCCGGGAATGTTGCGTTTCGTTTTAAACTCACGTTGGTCCTTGATCTTTTTGGCGCTTGCTACAGCTCGCGTTGTCCATAATGTGGCGTGTAAATTGAAAGCGACCTAGCTACTTAAGTTAAATTACATGACGTTAAAAGGCAAAAAATATTATGTGGCTTGCTTTTCGTAATGTAACGAGTAGTCGTTTTATGAATGAAAATTAAAATTTCTTACTGTTGGCTACATTATTAAATTATCACAAATTTAACAAAAAGCGATTCGGTATTGCGTAGGTTTAAACCTTACGAAATCGCATATGGTAGTGTTTGGAATGAGCAACACTATGAAATTGCAATGTTCACTAGTAACACCAATTGAAAGTATAGTGTCTAGTTCGATAGAAAGCCTGAGTGGTAGAAAAACTGTACATTATTTTTTTGTACTCAAAGAGCTTTAAAATTGCTATTACTCTCACGAATGTGATTTAACTTTACTAAAACTTTCAGACTACAAGGACCTTACCTTGAAATGCATCAATTTTAATTTTTATTCTACTATTATCAACAAAGTTCAGTGGATTTCAACCTCTAAGGTATTTTTTATTGTTGTACTCATAAAAATCTACCACCATTAATGCTTTTCCTTTGAAATGTATGTTTTCATCAAGAGTTCATAGTGTTAATGCTGAAATGCGGAAAAAATAACATAAATTTAATCATTTTCATTTGGTACCATACTCGACTATCTTTGATGAAAAACAAATGTTTAAGGTTTCACATCCTTATATGGGAAGATCCCCCTTAAAAGCCTTTGAGATTTTTTTCACTACGGAATTTTCATTAACCAAAAACTTCTGAGCTGTAAATAAAGTTTAATCATTGTAGTTTCTGTTGTTCCTGAGAAAACTTGCTGGGGAAACTGACTGACGAACACTTATCAATTTTAATCGGGTATTACTAATAATTTTTATTTTTTTTGCAGAACTCTAAGAGAAGAGTGAACTAAATGGGCACTCTGTATCCTTTACAAGGATGCTGATCAAAGATCAGATCTTAGATATATCTTGGGATCAAGAAAGTGTTGGGTTTCCCAGGAAGCCCTAGCCAAGATAAAATCAGGTATCGTACAAGTCAACTTTTACTACAGTTCAAACACACAAAACTTACTTGAGCGATTTACGAGGGACATGAAAGCCAACTTTTTGCTGCACTGTGAGCATCACCACGATCAAATTTCTATATAATTACTGTTGCAATCTGGGTTCGGAACTGGTAAGGGCTGCGGACGAGAGGATGGTTCCATGTGAGTTTGACGCTCAGGGGATACTGGTTTTAGTGTATACCTGAAAGCAAACAAGCCGTTATCATCTTTTCAAGCTAAGCTTAGTACTTTGGAGGGCACTGTCTCAAACGTAAATGGCTACTTGCTTATTTTTTTCTGTTGTTGGGAGGTAAATGTAATCTACGTGCTGTGCGTGGGACTCCTATGCTTACAAGCGACTGGGCTACCCACTAAAACCTCCCATGTAAACCTGAAAAACTAACCTGGAACCGTTTGACGCATTACTGTGGGGCAGGTTTCGTTTTGCTACGCTCTAAGCCGCCTCCAAGCTAGAAGATTCCTCATCTAGCGGGAGGAGAGATGGGAAGAGGAATTGCCAGACAAGCTTTCTCCAAGCCCTAACGCCTCCGGCTGTTGGGAGTCTGCTTTACCTATTAGGACTGCCCGAACATAATTTGCCACCGGTTTGCATTTGTCAACCGATTCAAGCATCACCATGACTGAACTATCCGAGGTGAGTTCGCCGTCTCCCTGTATAAGTACCGTCATAGCTTGACACATTTTGTGCATACAAAAAATGTATTTCAGGCACCGGCTTCCTCTTGTGGGCAAAATCCCAAACAATGCTTCTTTGCTTGAAATTATTTTATTGTGGATTATTGGTGCAAGCATGTGTCACCAGCAAAAGTTCAATAACTGGTACATACATATCAAGAGAAGGCAAATCTAATGCATATATATTAAAAAGTGACAGGCTTAGGCATGAGCCTTTTTTTGTTGTTGAGAGGCTCGCATTGACTTCCTCTCGTGAGTAAAATTGACAATCAAAGGAGCCGTGACTTACGAATCTTGCACAAGAAAGGCTAAAAACACCAATGCCCGCTCAAAATCTGGGTTAGACAGAAGCCTGTCTCAACATGCCTTCGATTTAGCCATGGTCTCACATTGGGGATGAGGCGTACAGTCCACCTCCCTTCATGCACTTCACCCAAGACTACCAGCATTTGTTGAGTGAGTACTGCCACTCCTCATGGGCAATCGTCGCCCTCGCCTCCTTGCTTTGAGGCAGGTTAAAAGCGTGGCACTCTCTAGCAAGGAAGCTAATAAATAACACACCTGCAATAACTCTCACCGCCGAATCAGAGACTAGCGAATACGAAAATACAATCCTGTGGACCGTGTGTTACGACGAACTACTAAGATTGGAGATGCTAGATGAGTCGGGCTTGAGCGGCTATGCTAATGATGTTCCGGGTCTGGTCGCAGGACGCCCTGTTGAACAAACGCAACTAAGACAAGATATGCTAATATGCCAAGTGAGAGACTGGATGACTACTTGTAGGTTCAGTCTTGCACTGGAAAAAACCGAGCTGGTCATCTTGACTAAAAAAGGAATCCCTAGAGTAACGATAATCAGTATTGGAGACGTGCTAATTGAATCAAAGCCAGCAGTGAAGTACCTGGGGCAACAGCTGAGAAGAGTATCGGCACTGAGTTGGCTAATGGCCAACGTACAGGGATCCAGTCCATCAAGAAGACGTCTTTTGACAAGTGGTGCAGGGTTAGTGCCACTGTTAAGAGCAGAAATATGGAAAGACGGTCTCAGTAAGAAACCGAAAACGCTTGGCACAAGTGCCAAGAAAAGGAGTGCTGAGGATTGCATCTTCATATCCGGCAGTCTCTGATTTTGCGGTGGGAGTTACTGTAAGCGTGATATTTGTTGCCCTCCTTGCTAGAGATTGCCACGCTACTATCCTGAATGTGAAACTATTACTGAATCGAGTAGTGAGACTGACTTTTATCTGACCCGGTTTTTGAGCGGACATGGGTGTTCTCAGTCTTATCTACACAAAATTGTCGATTTTGTCCAAAAAAGGAAGATAATGCCTGCAAAAGAACATTTACAGGGAGATGGGAGAGCTCACCCTGTATAGTTAAATCACAGTGATGCTCAAATCGGTTGACAAATGGAGCTAGGAGGCACATTATGTTTGGGCAGTCCTAAATGATAAAAGGAGCGTTAAAGCTTGAGTCACTTATCTCCCAATTCCTCTTTCCCTCTTCCCTCCCACTGGAAGAGGGATCCCGAAGCTTGAAGGCACCTCACGAAATAACAAAATGTGACCTGGCCCGACTAGGTTCATGGGTTGACGGGGATAGTTCAGTGAGTAGTCCAGTTGCTTGCGAACATGAAAGTCCCGTACCCTGTGCTTAAAAGACATTCACCTCCCACCCACAAAAAAGCTTCATGTATAAGCCTGTCACTCTTTAATATATATGCATTAGATTTGCTTTCTCTTGATACTTATATATTAAAATTACTAAACGATCAAAGCAGTGTTTTTTTTTATCAAGAAACGAGAGTCGGTCGAGTGAAGACGCATTTCTTGACGTAATTTCAGACAAGAAATTTAAAGTTAATGATTGCACTAAATCGACTTTGACCAAAGTTTCAAAAGCAGTATTGTCATTATAACCCTTGCTGAACCGAAAATCATCCGTTGACTCAAAGAACAAAATACTTACCATCAAAACAATATCATTATACTGCATGGAGCTCTTGCTTGGAGTTCATGTGCGGAATGCATAAAATCGAAGCTTCAACTCTCACAAATCTGGTGCTAGAAAATAACTCGACATAAACCTTTTTCTTTCTCCACTGAAAAATCATATTCATACGCTGAAACACATGACACTCAAAAGATAATGTATTAACAACCAAGCGAAATCATGATCACAGCTTCGATTTCAAGCTATCTGCTAAATTTTTGTGTTTTTATTAAGACAGTATTTTTGTTTGTTTTTTGCTTTGTCAGTACAGATTGTTTTGAGCCTTCAAGCTGAGATAGTTAAAATATATCGTTATCTTGATCACATTTATCGGCACTTGAGAAGGTGATATAGTCGGTTCCACGCCTTGGCCGTATGTCCGTCCACCCAGCTGCGATACGTTCTAATTTTTTTTTTAAATACCTCCATTTCCTATCACTCTCTCCATCACTCTTCCTTCGTCGCACAACGCTCGTGCGATCTGTACACACATTACGTCGCTTGGTCCTTTGTGCCACCCAGACAATGTTTAACACATCGGTATAAAGGGGCACACAATATAATGTGAACTAGTCCTTTTCGTGAACATCTAGTCCAAAAAATCATGATCAGCTCTCAGAGATAAAAAAAAATTCAATATAATACGACGCATTCAAAAAAAATCTCAGTAACTGTCACTTCAGTATCTCGCCGATAGAGTCAAAAAGAACGCCCTAAGATACTGGGCTCATAAAAGCAGAATTACAGGTCCACGCTTCAATCAGTGCTCATTAAATGCTCCCTTAGTCTTTTCTTAAATACCAAAAGTGAGTTTGCTTCCTTAACAAGTTCTTGTAAATTGTTATATATACGCAGAGCATCATTCGTTGCATCGTTCTTTAGTCGATCCGTTCTGGCAAAAGGTATTACGAATTGATTTGCATTCCTCGCATTATATGGGTTGATCTGTGATACCTTAATTAATGGCGCTCGTTCCGATCCATTTGTTTTTAAATTTCTGTAGATAAACTTGGCTTTCTCCATAATAATAATTTGACTAAAGGTTAATGATTTTGCCAATTGGTAAACCAAACTAGTTTGAGTAAGCATTCGTAGCTTCAGAATGTTTTTATACGCTTTGGTCAGCAGCCTCGATATACTGTTTAAATGTTGCTTTGCTGATTGACTGCAAATAAGTACTCCATAATGCAATTTCGCCAGGACAAATGCATTTAGAACAAGTTTCTTGATGTGCATTGGAAAATCCTCATATCTTCTTAACAATTCTATTATTGGGGCTAATTGCCTTCTTAAGCTATTTATGTGTGATAACCAGGTCATACGATGGTTTATGATAAGACCAAGATATTTAATTTCTAGCACTCTTTGCAATTTTTCGCCGTTAATATTTAGTTCGACATCTCTGTCTCCCTTGTTCTTCTGCATAAAAACAATATATTTTGTCTTTGATGTGTTCAATACTAGTTTGTTTCCAATTAACCACTGATGAAATTTTCCTAGATCCTCGTTGATAGTGGTCTCAATGGCAGTTTTGTCCCGTCCTCAATAAAGTAGAACTGTGTCATCAGCATATAATGTGTGATATCCCGTCAGCCCACATGTATTTAGATTTTTTGTGTATAGCAGGAACAAATTTGGGCCAAGTATTGAACCTTGGGGAACTCCTGTTTTCGTACGTGCATGATCGCTCAGGACATTGTTGATTAAAGTTCTCTGCGATCTTCCCTCCAAGTAGCTCTTAAACAACTGTTTAGGACTACCCTGAATACCGTACGACTCAAGTTTACGAAACAAAAGGTCATGATCAACTGTATCAAATGCTTTTTTCAAATCCACAAAAATTGCGATGACATAATCACCTCTGTCAAGTCCTAGATTGATGAAACGTGTGACAGAATGTAGGGCATCCAAAGTACTCTTGTTCTTTTGAAAACCAAACTGATGTTGGTTTATGATAGAGTCTTCAACTAAGAATCATGTTAATCGATTGTTTAGTATTTTTTCAAATATCTTACTAAATCCCGTCAGCAGCGCATTGGGCGATAGTTATTCGGGTCAAGATGATCACCACCCTTAAATATAGGAACTATTTTTGCAAATTTTTCTTCTTCCGGAAAAGTCCCATTCCTAATATGCACGTTTATAAAATCTGCCATAATCTGGGCTATAACCTCCTTTATTATGCTAATCTCATTCATCGTTATGCCATCAATGCCTGGCGCCGTATTCTTTTTCAATTCATTGATTACATTTACGACTTCCCTTTTATTTGTTTGATGCATGTGAAGGATGGAATTTATTGAGATATTTGTAGTATTTAAATTGCTTGCTGAACTGGCAACGATTTCTTTAGTGATTCTTCCACCAATTGTTGAAAAAAAGTTATGTAATGAGTTCGCCGCCTCACGTGGACACGATGTATTAGAGGGCCCATCAGGTTCAGTTGAAAGTTTTGTGATATACCCTGGGTTGAATAGTTATCCTTTACCTCATTTATTATTTTCCATATTTCACGGGAGTTGTCAGCCGCTGTTTCCATTCTTCTTGAGAAATATAAGAATTTAGACTCTTTCACCAGTCGTTTCGATTCTTTTTTCGCTTGCATATATGCAAACTTGAAAGCCTGGTTTCCATTGTTCTTCCAATAGTCCATGTATGCCTTCCTTTTTTTAATACTTGCATCAATTACTTTTTTTGTTATCCAAGTCCGTTGTCGACACCTGATTTTTCTCTCAATTGTAGAAGTTTTGCTTAGCAGATATGATGATATTTTTGAGTTCAATAAAACTATTTGGTTCCCGCTTTTCCAGTAACTCTGGTTTGTTTGATTCAAAGAGCTACTTGTCAAGATATATGAACGTTTTGTAGGTCGGCTTCTGTTTGTTCAGGGTTTGGTCTTTTTAACACACGGCGATTCAGTTCCGGCCAGTCCTCGAAAATGTATGTCATGCTTTCAGCGACTTTTAAATCATTGGTTACTATATGATCCAGACAGGTATTTGACACTGGGCGAGTAATTTGGTTGTTGTTTATGATTATCGTTCCATTCATTTCTAGCGTATCCCTATAAATCCTTGTTTCTGGTGATTCAATTAGTACATCAATGTTTGTGTCCGCTACTGTGATTAAATTTTTTTCATTTGAGAATAATGTATCTAGTACTGTGCAAAAATCTTGCTTATTCATACGATTGGGATTGTAGTACGTCCCTAATTTTATTTTTAAGGTAAATTTTTCGAGAGAAATTTACCTATTGCGGAGAGCATCATATATATATATATATATATATATATATATATATATATATATATATATATATATATATATATATATATATATATATATATATATATATATATATATATATATATATATATATATATATATATATATGGGATATAACGAAATTTGTGACCACGCTAGAGGTTGCAATTTTGCTTCAATTTTCACCAAATTTTCAGGAAAGGTGTATTGGGGAAATACCTCGATCAAGTTTGTGAACCAGCTATATCAGCTGGGCAAAAACGAAATGGCGGCCATTTCAGACGAAAAATCGTGATTTCTGTTCTGACCAAAGTGTAGCTCCGATTTGGATGAAATTCGGTACAGGGGTTCATTGATGTATGTGATGAATCTCAAAATAAAAAATACAAAGTCGGTACGGCAGAAACAGATTGGCGGCCGCTCAAAGGTCGAAACACGTGCAAAATTTTTTTGTTATAATAGTGGTCAAAGCTTACAACAGATTTTCATGTAGTTCAGCAGTTTGATAGAAATTATAAGTATCTAAAGAATTACGTGAAAAAACTGGAGGTCAGGTTGCAAAAAACAAAATGGCGGCCAGTTGAATCTCAAAATTTCAAAGGCTTCTAAAAGTCGCAATTTTGGTCCCACATACATGAAACTTGGTTTCAGAATAGACATTAATTAGACCTACAGTCTTTGATATTTTGGTGGTCATGCATTTGCAAATTTCAAATGGCGGCCGTTTAAATATGCGTTTTTTCAGGTTTTTGTGGCCCTCTACCGGTCACATTTTCCAACGGATTTTGATGAAACTTGAAATTATGGATCTCTGCACTATGTTCTTGTATTATTAAAACCTAATATTTTTAGCTGCCCTTTTCACTTAAAATTGAATTATTTTGCCCTGCCTGGAGAGAAACTCCGATTTGAACGAGATAGTACATTGATTGATGAGGTCCTAGCATGCAAAGATTTAAAATAATCCAAAATCAAATGCATGCATTCAAAATGGCGGCCCCCAATGGTCTGAAGGCAAGCGCAATTCGCTATTTTAGTGCCAACCGAAATAATGAATATTTTTCATGGAAACGTTTTAAATGGCTTTACTTGAAAGAATTTATAAACCAGTCCATTTTTAAGATATTGTAAAATATTTTTAACAATCCCCTAAAAAATTATAAAATCGCGACTTGTCTGTCTGTCCGTCCGTCCGCCCGTTTGTTCGTGCGTCATAACAATTTTTCTCGCAAACCACATGAGCTAGAATGAGGAAATTTTCTACTTAGTTCAAAAGTGGTACCTCTTGAAATTAGCAGTGCAAGAAAATATTTTAAGGTATTTAAGGGGGGTCTCCCCATACAGGGGTGGGACATACATTTTTTTTTATTTCTGTAGCCCTTCAGCAGCCAAGATTCTCAACAGATTCCGTTGAAACTTGAAATTATAAGTTATTAATGCAAGTTAATTTAATTTAATTATGCAAACCGAATGACAAATCAAAATATCGAAAATTTAGAACTTAATATTTTTAGCAGCCGATTACAATAAAAATCGAAATGACGGCCCTCATAGTTCAGAAAAAAAATTGAAAATGTATATATTAATGGCAACGCAAGTGCTGATTAAACTTTTATGGAAATCTTTTGAAATTAACTATTCGAGCTATTAAAGCCTTTGTGTTGTTACCACTGTAAAATGTGTAAACTGCAAATGCGAGAAGGGCGAAACCGGTATTTATATGTTTACAACAATTTATAATCCGCCGATTTTCAATATGTAACCCATACGTGGGCAACTATATTTAATTAGCAAAATATTTACGCCCCGATAAAAGGTCTCTAAAGACGAACGTGGGCAGTTTTCTTCTATGTTAATAAATACCCATGTGGTACTACGAAAATTGCAGAAAGAAGTCTAGTAGTAGGCAAGCCAAATTCTTTTTCGAAACTTAACGCTACATACGAGAAATTTACCTTTCCGACTGGTGCTGCCAACGGGGATTTTTTTACCTGCATGGCGTACTTCAATTGTTATAACGTTATACTTATCAGGCATCACTCTCTTGGTAATGAAATTGATTGTATTTTTTACGTACATTGTTGTACCTTCACCTCTTCCAGGTCTGCAGGAGAATACCGCATTATATCCTTCAATATTGTAAAATCGGGCATCTTTTGGGTTAATCCAGATTTAGAAAGATTATAGCAATCATCGAAGTTGTAGTCGGTGCTCCTCCTGGCGATCAATATTCTGCGTTGAAACTCCGGACACTCTACAGAGTCAGCATTATTATTGTTACCAATACAGTTGGAGCACTTCTCAATCGTGCTTTTGCAGTCCTTTAGGTCATGCTTTCCTCCACATTTTACACATATTTGCTCACCTTCACATTTTGATGTTTTGTGATTGTATTTTTGATACTTATAACACCTCGTTACGTTGAAGTCCTCCTTCACAAAATACGAACCATAATTGATATTAATGTATCTATTTGCAAGCCTCTTATACATGCTCCCGTTTTCCTGGATGATGTGCAACCACCTTTTATTTCTTGTCCGCCTAGCAAGTACAAGTTCCATAGAATCACACTCCTCTATATTGGGATTTAATGACTGGATCTCATTTCTTAATTCATTACTTGAGTATTGTTTTTCTAGTCCATTGATGACAAGTCTGGCCTCAGAAACATCATACTCCTCTTTCATTGCATCCATTGCTATATTAAAAAGCGAAGTAGCATTTTCATTGGTCCATGTTTTGATAATCGCCCCACCATTACGAATAGGCCTCATTAGCTGTAGAGGAATTTTACATTTTGATGGCCTGATCCTCGACTTAAAATCAATCAGTGTTTTTTCTGAGGAAGAGTGATTTCTAGGCTTAATTATAATCCATTTTTGCGATATTGTATTTGATCGATGCACTGATGGAGGAGAAGTAGAATTTTTAATAATTTCGGCATATGAGGGCTTGTTCGCAGACGTAGATATATCTATTAGTAAGGTAACATTTGAGTTCATCTCTTCAATTTGGCTTTGCAAATTTATCATTTGTTGGAAGAATTGGTCTTCTTTAGACTTATGGTGCTGAGCTCTACATCCAGCACACATCCAAATCACATCTTCGGTGATGTCCATAATAGCCCGATATCTCTCTTCCGACATTTTGATACACCTCAAGCGGAACCACTTTCAATCAGAACGTTTCATTACTGGACGGATATATAATCTGTCTGGAGATTTACTCGGAACAAATCTCATTGTCACCAACTGGATTTGAATCAGGGACCTTCGGCTCACGAATCAAGCACTCTAACCACTATACCATGCGGATGAGCATATGTCAAACTAGTCTATTTAGAATGAAAGTATATTTTAAGTAGAATAAGTTCATTAAAACAAGTAAGGTTTTTAAGTTTTAAATTGTTCCTTCAAAACTTACTGCTTTCTATATACAGAGGAGAATTTACCAAATTACGCTAATTTATATAGAATTAAGGCTATAATTGATTCAATTCATCTGAGTAACCTTTTCAATTGTATTCATAAAGGAATATTTTAAGCTAAATCTTTTTCAAGCAATCGAATTGCTTTTAAGCTGAAAAATGCCGAACTCTATCTATGTATGTTTGCTTTTCTCTCTTTGCAACTAGAATTACTTTACAATTACTAACGAAAATTTGAAATGGAGATTTAGTGGACACTCAAATTACTCAAAATGAATGTAAGCTGGAAATTTGTGGAAGCATGAAGAGCTTTATTTCATGTAATTGTGGTGGAGATCACATTCGAATCAAGTTGCAAGTTAAAGTTTCCTGAGAACAATGTCACTACTAAACCGATTGATGTTCCCTAGTTGAATTTTATGCTTGAAACAACCTCAGATCTACACACTACCCGGAAGCTGTTACACTCAATTTACTCCAACAAAGCGGATGCAGCGTTCTTCAATTTATTGGTGAGTGGCATTAAACTGGCGGTTCAGAGAGCTCTTGCGATTAATTTTGCATCCGATTTCAAGGTGGACCCATGTATCATTCCTAAAATGTACTTGTGCCTATCATGCTAAGCGTCTATCCGTTCCTCTCATCTACGTTCATGGTGGCGCTCGTTTACCTACCGTGGAAATCAGATGAGAATTCTTAATGTAAAGCATCCATTGTTCAGTCTATTTTCAAACAGCAAATACTACGAATCGTGGACACGTCGGCATTAAACATCATCTCCTCTTCACAGTCCTGACAGTGATACCAATGTTGGTCGGTTGATGTTCGTAGAATACATTTATTCATTACATGATCCTCGTCATCAGTGAGGCAACTCAAAGCTAGTGTGCTGAACAATTTTTCGCGGATGGAATTGACTTCAATTTGGAATATTTCGTTATTCAGATACGAAGCTGGAATCAAAGCATGAAATAAAATATCGGAAGATAGAGTACTCGTTTTGAGAATACGATTTCATAATAATGCAAATCATGCAATTGAATTATCAATAAAGCCTAATGTAGATAATAATCAAATCGATTTTTATTAAGTAATACCATGAACTTAAATAAACAATTATAAGAAATCGGTTAATTACTTTAAAAAAGAACAATCAAGGGCTGCTGTTCGATCTTTATTCTTACGAGTTTAATTAACTACTAAGTAATCTACAAAGCAAAGTTTAAGTATCCAATAGCGATATTCCGGGAAAACTGCGTATGCTACAAATCCCAAGATACCTGTCCAGACAGATCGTCAGCATTTTCATTTTTGGAAAATTGGAGTTAACTTGTATATCGAATCCAAATTTGTATCCTTTTTTGCTTGAAAAACTTTATATGCGCATTACCATAAAAAAAAATTTTGAGGGCCACATTAGCATGAGGGGCAACCCTTTAAAAAATTTTGAAATATCTGATAAAACCCAAAATTTCGAGAAAACATTACCTTTGACTTTCCCACCAAGTTTGAGTATCTAGCTTCTATAGTTTTTGAGAAAACCTGCTGTGACGTACAAACAGACAGGCGGACGAACGGGCAGATGAACTGACAGGACGAAAAAACCAGTAGGTCTTTGTAGAAAAATGTTTTAAGCCCTAAAAAACTTGTTCTTTAGCAATCAATGAATAACATTTTTTTTAAATTTTGTTCTACCTGTATTGTTCTAACATTTTTGGAATAGTCTTGTGAAAAATAAAACATTTTGATCAAAAAGCATTCCAAAAAATATTTTTAAAACCACAATAATTTCAGATGGCTTACACTTCATGAAAAAAAAATAACAGTTCGTCTTGAAACCTTAGGTTACACTTCAATTCCAAACATGTTTTTTTTCAAACGCGATTACCGTTTTCTGCCATGTCGATTACACGTTTTCCTTAATTACACGTAAAACGTGTTTAAATTTAACACAGGGAAAACGAGTTGATTTCACGCGGGAAATGCGCATTTATTTCACGCGTGTTACTTTAATACGGGACACGCGTGTTATTTTAATACGAAACACGCGTGTTAGTTTAACATACCATACGCGTGTAAATCCAGGATTCGAAATTACATTTTGTTCATTCTATTTGTTAGGGTTTTGTAAAATAATTTTACAAAACCCTGAAAAAAATCGCGTCCTGTCTGTCCGTTCGTCCGTGGGTCACAGCAGTTTTTCCCGCAAACTGCCAAAGCTAGAAACATCAACTTTTGTATGCAGGTGTAAAGTAGTGCTCTCTTCAAATTTCAACTACAAAAAAATTTTATAAGGTATTTAAAGAAGTCTCCCCATGTAGCGGAGTGGCATGAAAGATCTTGATGAGAACTTTTCAAAACAGGTCTTAATTTGATACTTTTTGCTTCGAGGGATGCGCAGGGAGGGGAAATACATGAAAAATTTGTGACCCCCACTCGTAAGTGGACACCCGTGATCCGAAAAATCTGAAAAAAAATTATAGTGGTAGGTGTTTATGAGTACAACAACAACAAATACCTTAGAAGTCGAAATTCGCTCAACTTTCTTAATAATAGTCTGATATTCAAATTTCACATTTTCTCCAATAAAATCGTATACGTACCCTTAAATTAAACGAAATTTAATTTTTATGCAGTGCTACAAAAAGTTCTTAAACTTTGTAAGTTTGATGAAAATCGAATGAAATACCCGGAAGTTATAGCGATTTGAAATTCCTCCAATTACAACAACAATAACACTGATTTTGGTATTTTCTAGACTTTCCATCGAATCAGTCCCTGCAGTTTTGTTTTGATCTTCTTGAAATTTGCAAATAACTTCAATAACATTAATACTTTTAGGAATTCATTATTTGAGTGATTTGTGTTGTTTGCAACAAAATGGCGGCTGTTGAAAATAGAAAAACAATGGATTTTCTTCGAAACGTGCACAATTTTTGATATATTTCTTGAATCTATTGAAAATCTCCATGTTTTAGCGCTGTTATTTAAACAAAATAAAATAAAATTTGAAAAAAGCAACGCTTTTTATTTGTTTTTCCGACAAATATATATATTTCGGTAGTAAATGTTCTCCCTTCTTCAGTGTCTAATTTTTTCTGAAGAGAAAT
This sequence comes from Odontomyia ornata, assembly GCA_963969285.1. Lineage (NCBI taxonomy): Eukaryota > Metazoa > Arthropoda > Insecta > Diptera > Stratiomyidae > Odontomyia > Odontomyia ornata. The sequence continues at coordinate 349,535,534 of OZ017739.1, read as the reverse complement.
CCTCAAGATGTACAATATATATGCTAAAGCTAATTAGTTATTTATGACCGTACTTAACAAAAGGATGCACATCAATGAAATAACAGGTCACAAAAGTATATTTTAAATGTGGGTCAAATGAATTTTAGTGGAACTATTTATTTATTTTAAATTATTTTAAAAATTTTTGTAACCTGAACTTAATTATTTAGAAGTAATTTTAAAAGAGTTGAATCTCCATTGCCAACATCATCATTTAATCGTTTTTCCATAGGTTGCCGCATAATCCAAAGTAACTCGTACGTGTCCAGTTTCCTCAAATCTCGTATTTGTTTGATAACTTCCAACTGCTCCCAATTGACGTTGTGTCCTTCGCAAATGTGACTGCTTACCGATGATCGAACGTCTTTTACTTTATTTTTCATAAGTGCTGATTGTGCTTCTCGAACATGCTCGTTGAACCGGACTTTCACGCTGCGTTTTGTCTGCCCAATATATACTTTTTCGCATTGCTGGCAGTTAATCTTGTAGATCCCTCGCTTTTCATGTTTGCTCCTCATGTCTTTGATTTGCGCTACGTTGGTTTTAAGCTGGAGCTGTGAGCTTCTGGACACCACTTAGATACCGTTTTTCCTCATCATTCTATTCAGGGCACCGCTAACCTCGGACGTGATCATTACTGCTCTTTGCGTTGATTCGACATTGAGTGTACTCAGTTTTGTGAGCTTGCGTCTTTGTGCTCTTTTTAGAGTTTTGTAAAATAATTTTACAAAACCCTTCTAAAATCGCGTCCTGTCTGTCCGTCTGTCCGTCTGTCTGTCTGTCCGTCCGTCCGTGTGTCACAGCAATTTTTCTCGGAAACTACTTAAGCTAGTTGCATCAAATTTTGTATGTAGATGTATAGTGGTGCTCTCTTCAAAGTTCAAGTACAAAAAATTTTTATAAGGTATTTAAGGGGGGTCTCCCCACATCGGGGAGTGACCCCCCGAAAAAAAAATTTCATTGAAGGTAGCCGATATGGATATCAAATGAAAGGCCATGATGAGAACTTTTCAAAACAGGTCTTAGTTTGGCAAAATTTGCTTAGAGGGGTGCATGGGGAGGGGAAATACACCAAAAATTTGTGTCCCCCCCCCCCTCGCGATTGGACACGTGTGATCCGAAAAATCTGAAAAAAATCACGAATGTAGGCCTTGATGAGTACAAAAACAACAAATACGTGAGAATTCGCAATACACTCTACTTTGTTAGTAATAGTATGATTTATCGATTTTATGTTTTCCTCAATAAAATCTTAACGGCACCCTTAAATTCTATGAAATTCAGTACACAGATGATTATTTATAAGATTAATTAACCCTGCAAGTTTCATAAAGATTGAATCATATTTAGCGAAGTTATAGTGGTTTGAATTTTCCTGTATTACTATGAAACAATATGCCCTGCATGTATTAGTATGGCAACATATGGCTATGGAACAACATGCGCTTTTTACCGACTCAGACACTACAGTTTTGCTAGGATTTGCATGATAATTTCAGGAATGATAGGTATCATGAGAACCTTTGAGAATCAGTTCAGCTAGTGGTATCAGTAATCGTAAAACAAAATAGTGGCTGTTTTAAATGCGAAGATTGAATAATTTTGAGTTATTTTTTCCCAACTTCAACGTTTAAGGTGCATGCTTTGAACACTTGATTCAACTTAATGAACGACTGAAGATGAGTACCTACAATTAACACTCATAAGTGAAACAAGTCAAGGAGGCGGGAGGGAGCTTCTAGCAAAAGGGCTTTGTAACATATTGGCTATTAATCGATGATAACAGTACAGGAGAGTGGCCCCTGAAAAAAAATTCATCAAACGTAGCCGATATGAGTATGAAATGAAAGTTTTCATGGGAGCTTTTCAAAACAGTTGTTAAACTGTCAGTTTTTGCTTCAGTGGGGCACAGGGGGGAAATACATGGAAAATGTGTTTCCTCCCTCGCGAATGGACATCTGAAATAATTATCAAGGGAGATATTTATGAGTGTAACAATAACAAAAACCTCAGAAGTCGAAATTCGTTCAACTTTGTTAATAATAGTATGATCTTCGAATTTCGTAGTTTCCCCAATAAAATCGTCATTGACATATTTCTTGACTTTATTCAATCTGGTGACTGCATTTTGAAAATTGAATACAAAACCCTTCTGACATGAGCGTAGGTCTGTTTACCCAACTTGTTTCCATTTTTTCCCACCCGTTTCACTATCATGGGGTCGTATCCATTTTTGACAGCTGTTTCTATGCTGTAATCTTCTGTAAATACTTCGGTAAGTAAAGGTGACAACGGGTTGCCCATAGGTGCGCCGGTTTTTTTTGCTTGAAAAACCGACCCCTAAAGGTAAAATAATTTTCTGCCATGCAGACTGTTGCTAATTTTGTAATGGCTCTAGCTTTCTTTTTCACGTTGATTGATGGGTCTTTTCTTGCCAGTGAGTCTTCTAAAAGGGCCAACGGTTGCTACACAGGAACACTAGGGAAAAGAGACTTCACGTCAAATGACACCGATTGTTCTGCTTCGTTTATCTTCTGACTGTCTGTTAGTCTTCTTACTAAATCTTCTCTGTTCCTGATGGAGTAGTTGCTCGAAACTACACCTAGTTTTCCACATTCCTCCAGTACCCATCTGGCAATTTTCTTTGTCGGAGCATCGATAGACGTTATTATTTCTCGTAGTTCATTGCCTTCTTTATGGACTTTTGGAAGGCATTTGATTCTCGACAAAACAGGGTTGGGAACTTGTAGTTTACTGACGTCCTCAATTATTCCTTTGCACTCCTTTAACGTTTTTTCGACCCTTTTAACTGAGTCTGGGAATGGATCATTGCTTAATTCGAAGAAGTCCCCACTCGTGAGTTTTTCGAACATTAAATCATCGTAGCGGTCCTTGTCTATGATGACTACTTTATTTCCTTTGTCCGCCTTTAAAAAATATACAGGTTTTTTCTTCAATTCTTTCAGGAGCTTGGTTTCGTTTCTGCCGTGGTGGGTAATTTTACTTTCCCTTGATTCGATGATTTTCCTTGTTTCTTCTCTAACGTAGTGTTTTTTCTCGATGGGTATATATTTTATGGCCACTTCTACATCCAGCACAATATCCTCTGTGGGCAGTTTGTCACATTTGATCGCATAATTTAAGCCCATATTTAGTAAGTGTAATTGGGATTCGGTGAAGGTTTCTGACGATCTGTTCACGACTAAGTCTGGAATTTCTACTACTTTGTTCTTAACGATGGTTTCACTCTTCTTGCCTGCTAGAAGTACCTTAAATTTTTTCCCCAAAATTTGTCGCTTCCGATCTTTTTCGCACTCGTTTGTTCAAAACGTCCGTCATCCATTCTTTCCTGCTTTGGAAGTCATAGCATATTTTCAAATGCAAATGATGAGCTCGTATTGTGATGTCATCTAGCTTCGCGTAAAGTCGGTTGATGCTATCTTTGATTAGGTGGTGTGGTGTCCAGAAGCTCATTTTCAGCTTAAAACCAACGTAGCGCAAATCAAAGACATGAGGAGCAAACATGAAAAGCGAGGGATCTACAAGATTAACTGCCAGCAATGCAAAAAAGTATATATTGGGCAGACAAAACGCAGCGTGAAAGTCCGGTTCAATGAGCATGTTCAAGAAACACACTCAGCGCTAACGAAAAATAAAGTAAAAGACGTTCGATCATCGGTAAGCCGTCACATTTGCGAAGGACACATCATCAATTGGGAGCAGTTGGAAGTTATCAAACAAATACGAGATTTGAGGAAACTGGACACGTACGAGTTACTTTGGATTATGCGGCAACCTATGGAAAAACGATTAAATGATGATGTTGGCAATGGAGATTCAACTCTTTTAAAATTACTTCTAAATAATTTAGTTCAGGTTACAAAAATGTTCAACATAATTTAAAATAAATTAAAATTTCCACTAAAATTCATTTGACCCACATTTAAAATATACTTTTGTGACCTGTTATTTCATTGATGTGCATCCTTTTGTTAAGTACGGTCATAAATAACTAATTAGCTTTAGCATATATATTGTACATCTTGAGGATTTCTCTTCAGAAAAAATTAGACACTGAAGAAGGGAGAACATTTACTACCGAAATATATATATTTGTCGGAAAAACAAATAATTAGCGTTGTTTTTTTTCAAATTATATTTTTCTTTTGTTCATATTTCTTGACTTTATTCGTTGCTGGTGACTGCATTTCTGAGAAATTGGATACAAAAAACTTCTGAGATGAAGGTAGGTCTGTCTACCCAACTTGTTTTTCAATGTTTTTCTTTTTGGAACGAGTAATCAAAAGGATAGAAATGTACAAGAAGCCATTGAAAGATCCATGGGCACTTTAACACGAATAGCAGCCAAAGATGGAGTGTCCTGGAATTTTATACTGGTTAACGCATCCCCAGTTTTGGAGGGTTATGAGAAAGGGCATATCAAACGAGTATTTGATGACGCCAAGATAGTTCCAGCCTTTAAATAATTTGCCACGATATAATGTCAAATTGAAACCTGCCTCAATTCAAGACTAATCACAGCCATACCCAGTATCCAAATAACTTGGAAGCTCTGACACCCGGTCATCTTTTGATTGGCCCCCCATTGTCAGCTTTACAAGAACCAGATAGATCACAGAAAACTCTACATGAACATTGGCAGGTGATCACTGCAATGCCTCAAATATTCTGGAACAGATGGACAAATGAGTATTTGCACACTCTTCAATGACGTACGAAACGGACTAAACACGAGGACAACATAAAAATTGGGGAATTAGTACTTATGAAAAAACGAAGCATGCCATCGATAAAATGGGCACTCGCTCGAATTCATGAAGGTCAACCAGAAATGTATGGTAAGGTATGAACAGTAACGGTTAGATATAATGGTCATAAATTCAAGAAGGTCACTATCGTCAATCTCTATTGTCTTCCCAAGCTCATGTAGAATCGTATGATGAGCAATGAGTCGATCTTGCTCAAACCAGACCACATGTTACGCCGAGGCGAATTGAATAATAATGGGGCCAACCCATCTCTGTGAAAGGCATCGGTGAGTTGGTTATTGATACGGATTTGGGAGGTCGTCGACGTCATTGTCATTTGAGGAAAATGGAATACTCGTAATTTGGCTGGGATGTCAAAGCAAAGCATTATTTGCTACAATGCGTTAGAATCAACACTGTCGTATGCTTGCTTAAAGTCAACGAAAATTGGATATACATCTATGCTGAACTCTCAGCATTTTTCAAGCACCTGCTTGACTGTAAATAATTGGTCTATCATCGGTCTGTCTGCTGTAAAGCCACTTTCATACTCCCCAATAATAGTGTCGGTGAATGTTTCTTTTTTTAAGATGCTTAAAAATATGTTCTAGGCCGTACAAAGTAGTAATAAGCCTCTTTAATTTTTACACTGTAGTTTGTCACCTTTTTCGTTGATAGGGAATATAATTGATTAGCTCCACTCGTTCGGCATATGTTCTTGTTTTCAAATGTGTTGGATGACTTTGTGAATAGCTTTATAAACACCGCTGCTACCATATTCAATCAGCCCTACTGGAATCTCATCGGTGCCCAGCACTTTGTTATTCTTTTGGTTTGGACTTGATGGTGGAATAAACATGATCCAGATTTTGAGGGGCCAACGGCAGTTCTCCAACAATACCCATAGGCTCTCATATTCTGGAACTGTGTGTAGAACTTAAGAGATTCTTAAAATATGACACAAATATTTCCTTAATCCCGTTTTCATCAGTGATGATATTACCGATGTTATCACTGCAGAGCGTGGTTTTGGGCTAGTAACCACGTTACAGCTTTTCACTACTTTGTATGCTTGTATCATATTGTTGCTCGCTAGACATACACCGATGCTTCACAATCAGTCGTCATAGCATTTTCTTTTCTCAATTTATATTATCTTATTCGCTATTCTTCTGAGATTTTCATAATTATTTCTCTTCGTCCTGGTTTTCCTACTTAAGAATTCGTTTAACGCCTGATTCATTTTGTTCAACACATTCTGGCACTCATCGTCGAACCAATCAGTTCTCTTGCACCCGGTTTGATGACCAATCGTCTGTTCCACCACGGTCTTAATTACCGCTTTCAGTTCCACCCACAGCTCGTTGCGTTTGAATCATTGATTTGTCTAATAAGATGTGGGCCAGGTGATTGTTGAGGGTCTGCGTGAATTTTTTGGCAACAGACGCCGTTTTTAGCCTTTTGGTGTTAAATTTTCATCACGGGCTGGTCTTTTCCGAATACGCCTCTGACATACGACATCGATATGTTAATTTGATCAAGTAATGATCTGAGTTACAACTGGCTCCTCGGTATGCACGGGTGTCAGGTTTGCTTGTGGGTCAATGTTTTTGGATCAGAGCATGCGCGATCTGGCTTTTTGTGTTGCCATACGGTGATAGCAGATCACATAAGTGTGCGTCAATATGGGAAGCAAGTTGATCGTATGACAAGATTTCTGCTAGATGCAAAGCAAATCAGGCGCTGGGCGTTGCAATTTTTTTCATCGTAGCGGCTATATCCTCCAGTGGTTCCCCGATGAGATAGCTCATTGCCAACGTTAGCATTGAAATCACTCAGAATTGTTCTTGTTTCGTTTGTAGGCAATGAATTGACTATTCTTTCTAGGTATTTGTCGAACGTTTCCTTCGTTTCTTCGTCCTTTTTTTGGTTGAGGTGGGTACGTTTGTCTGCTAAATTTTGAAGAATTTTGCCTCTATACGGATTGAAGCCGATCGTTCATTGCCTGTCTTAAAATCAGCAATGTGTAATATGAACTCCCTATCCACAACAATGACCATTGTAAATCTTGGTTTTTCAATAGGTTTTTCACTTTTGAATATTGTGTGCGATGTCATAACTTGAATATCATTTCCAGTACAGTTTGTTTCTTAGATTGCCAGTGTGCTTAGTTTGTATTCACTGGCCTGTTATAAAAGGTCCTCAACAGCGCTATGTTAGTAGAGTGGTATGACATTCCAGGATCCAATGTCATATTTTGTTTCATTTGCGAGATCACTGTCATAGTTGCAATCCATTCTGAGGCTTTTCTATAGGTTTTGAAACATTGTAGGGTGTACCAAGGACGGGGAGATAGCTTGTCACCCAACCTCCCTTTTGGCGGCAGGGTTATACTTGATACCATTTAATCGTCGGGTTTAGGAAGAAGAATCATAGAAGCTCTGGGAAAGTGAATTAAGTTGTTCCCTCCTCTTTTCTCAAACATGATTGGCAGCGCTTACGGTGGAGTAAGAGGGATATTTAGTTTTTGTTTTTTGAGTTATTTGATATCTGTTTGTTCTGATTTACCTCGCTTCCATTTTCATTAAAATGTGTGGCTTCATACGGAGAAAATTGCATTGGAAATTCTAAGAAATAATTCGTTGATAATGTTAGCGTATGTCTTTCTTTGTTAATATATTTCAGATGATTCTAGCATGGCAAGTCACGGACTTTTGTTTTGTTTGTGGAACAATGTCAGTGACGTGGGTTTATAGGTACGTTGCATAATTGGAATCTGCTTTGTTGCATCAGAAAGACTGTAAATGCCCTTGTCGTTAGTTTCCCTATTGTTCTTCTTATGTATACCACAACCCAGCCCTTACATGTCAGTTTGTATATGCCGTTCTCGTGTATTGACATGGCATTCAGTTTTGATTTCAGTTTGTTTATAATGTTGATGTTAGTTTGAAATGCAGTTTGAAGGTGTTTTTCTTAAGGAAGTTTGGTAGTTTGCTTGTCTCTTTTCCTACGTGTGTGTTAACGAAATCCACTGTTGGTCGTTCGTATGTATTTTAGTCAGTTGGCGTTCACGTTTTGTTTATAAAATGCGATAAGCCTGTCGATGTAAGGTTGGTTGCATTCACTATTACCAGCTATTTTGTTAACGTTGCTTACTTCGTTGGGGTAGTTAGTAAGAATCATAATAATGGAGTGGAGCTCTGCACCATTGATATGTACGCTGCTGGTTTATTTCGTACGGAGTGGATAGATGTTACGTGTATGGTATGTTTAGTTGTGGTTGGTTTTCTGTATATTTTGTAGTCTGTTTGTTCCGGTGTCACGATTAATTGAGCTACCCAGCTACCCGTCAATTTTTTTCTGTAATTAAATTTATATTTGGGTGTATTTCATTCATATAGGCAAGAAGTTCGCCTTGCTTATTTTCTTGTGAGTCAACAATGATATTGTTGAGATTGTTTTTAAAATATTACATTGAATCTTCCGAGAGTTTTAGGGATAGAGACTTCTTTCAAAGATTGTGAGAATATTTCTGACATCATTGAGGACATTTGATGTCTCTTACACATACCGTCCTTGGCAACATATGTGTTATTATTGAACCCAAAATAGTTCTGCTTGATTGGAGTATTTAAGAAATTGAGCAGTTGATCTGTTATTGACAGAAATTTTTTTCTTCTGGAACTCGGTGTATGTTTTTCATTTTCTTGGACTATGTATTTTTCTTCTTCTGGAACCTCTGTGCTTAATATCGTGACTTTGACCATGCGGACTAGTTTTGTTGAAAAGACAAAGTCAAGTATTATTTAGTACAGAGCATTTTCGTCGAGTTGGTATATATCGATATTATATTCCCAGCATTTTTTGAGCATCCATGTAACTGAGAATATTTGGTCTATTGTAGACCATTTACTTCAAAAGGCCCGCTGATGCACTCCTATAATTTTTCCATAATACGGGCTTAATTTTTTTTTCTATGATTTTGAAGAGCACTTTTTATGACATGCACTGTGAAGTAATGCCTTCACAATTATATAAGACATATGATGCTTTCTAGTCATTACCCAGTTACTTCTCCTCTGCGCCACCACTGCATCCACCGAAGACATTATTGATTATGTAAATAAGAAATTTGGTTCATCTCTGAAAATAATTAGCTGCCAGAAGCTGACGAAGGACAACTTGATAAACGGAGTTATAGCTTCTATCAAACTGACTGTTCCGGCATCGTGTGACTACTTCTTGAACCCTGATTGCTGGCCACCTGGAGTGCTTGTTAAATCTTTCATAGCCTCAAGGAAAAAAAAATTTCGTTCTCCACTGAACTCCCCACCAAAGCTGTAACTTCGGTTCTTCCCAAAAACTTTCAGAATAGCACTCTTAAAAGTAAATTTTCTAACAGTCAATTTTCTATTAATTATAAAAATGTTCGGGGTTTAAGATCCAAGCTGAAGAATCTAGCTTTATCCTATTCGCTCTCTAACGATAATTTAATCTGTATTTCTGAATCCTGGTTGACTGATAGTATATTTGACTCTGAAATTGTTCCTAATCACACAATTGTTAGGCGTGATCGTAATAGGTCAATCTCCAACAAGTTAGACGGAGGAGGTATCCTAGTCGTCTATAAGAATACCTTTACTGGCTTCCATCTAACAAATTTACTTTTCACTGCTCCTGTAGAATATGTGGGGGCAAAAATAGTTATTTTGCCTTCCCTTCCTCTGCTTGTCTTTTGTACTTATATACCTCGTAAGACTCCTTTTACGGTCTACAATACTTTCCTCACCGAAATATCTAGTATTTTCTTATCGTGCTTTTCAAACTGTCACCTTATTTTATGTGGAGATTTCAACCTTCTTAAACTCTCAGGGGATGACAATCAGGTTGATTCTGACTTATCTTAAATTTGGTCTTTAATTTCATCTTTTATGTCCATGTGTTCCCTTGCTCAATTCAGTAATTTTCTCAACGTTAATAATCATATGTTTGACTTATTCTTTTGTAGTATGGAGCAATCGTTATTATGCTCACCTCCAGTTCTTTTTCCTTATCTTTCTCCTGATCCCATCATCCCCCCTTACGCTTTCAAATCTTCTATACTGCTTTTGTCCGTTATCGTCGGAAAGAGCGACAGCGCTATAACTTTTATAAAACTAATTATGAGCAGCTTTCCAGAACAAATTGCCCTGTTGATTAGTCCTCTTTCTTTCGCGGTCTTGACTCGAATACTTGTTGCAACAATTTCTATGATTTCTTAAACGCTACTTTTTCTAACTCGACTCCACTTGTCAGTATAAGAAACTCTTCTGACTGTCCCTGGTCAACTCTCGATGTAAGACGAGCCTTGAAAGCAAAAGATCGGGATCGTCAACGTTTTTTACGTGACAGATCCCCTGAATCACGTGCAGCTTTTTGTCATCTGAGGTTGGTAGCTAAGAAAAATATGCAGATGGCTAAAGCTTCTTATTTTTATAGTATTAAAGGCTCTCCAAACTCAAATCATTCAAAACCATTTTGGAAATATATAAACGCCCTTAAATCTTCTTGCAGTTTGCCATCCTCGCTTCATTTGAATGGCTGCTTAGCAACTTTACCTTTCAAGATTTGTGAACTTTTTAGAACTCAGTTTTCTTCTATTTTAATGCTACTCCCAGTAATAGCCCTTCATTCCCAATCATACACATTTATTTTAGAACTTGATGACTCTGTTAGTTCAGGTCCTGATGGTATTCCTAATTATTTTGTGAAATCATAAGCTACATCTATTTGGTTCCCCCTTTCCTTTCTCTCCAACTCTCGCTTATCTTCAAGTTCTTTTCCTTCGTGTTGGAAGAGTTCCTATGTTACTCCTATTCTTAAAAAAGGTAGCACCTCAGACGTTACCAATTATCGGCCTATCTCCTTTTTACCTTGTTTCTCTAAACTACTGGAGAAAATCGTGTACTTGCACCTTTTTGCACTTACTCATGAGTTGTTTGTTCCTGAAAAACATGGTTTTATTAAAGGGTGATTGACTTTAACGAATTTGTTAGAATTCATGACCGTTACCGTTTACCGTTTACAACTCGAAACCTTGTATTTGGATTTCCCTAAAGCCTTCGACTCAGTAAATCACAATATTTTGTTCAGCAAACTTAAATTTCTTAACGTTCCTGATTATTTGCTCCACTGGCTATCCTCTTACTTATCCAATCTTGTCAGTCAGGTATTTTTTCAAATCTGTCTTTCTACTGCCTTCCATCCGTTTTCTGGTGTTCCTCAAGGATCCATTCTTGGCCCACTACTGTTCACTCTGTTTATAAATGACTTGCCATCCGCTGTCATCAACTCCTCCTGCTTTCTTTATGCAGGTGACATCAACATTTTCACAGTAGTGTCGTCAATCGATGACTGTGCCTTGCTTCAAGAAGATTTGAATGCCATTTTATCTTGAAGTTCTTATAACCAACTTACACTAAATGTTTCTAAGTACATCCATCATTCATTTTCTAATAACTATTGCCCTATTAGCTTTCAATTTACGTTAAATAATTCGTACCTAAGGACGGTGACACACTTCAGGGACTTGGATGTCACTTTTGACTCTAAATTAAAGTTCGATGTTCATATTTCTGAAATTACTTCTAAATCCTCTCGCATTTCTGGCTTGATCTTAACAAACTCCTATGTTTTTTTTCCGATCCTTTGTCGTGTGTTAAATTATATTCTAGTTTGGTTCATACCATCCTTGAGTACTGTTCGCCAGTTTGGTCGCCTCATTTGAAGTGTTTGTAGTTCATGCTAGAAGCTGTACAAAAAAGATTTACCAGGATCGTCTTCTTGAAATTCCAGATTCCCTATATTTTTTATGCCTCACGCTAAGCTATCCTCCAAATTTCTTTGCTGAAAATGCTTTGACTCTACCCTGATGAATGTTTCCTTTATATGCTTTGCTGTGGTTTGCTCGATACTCGTCTTGTCAACCAGGTTCCAGTGAGGCGCGTTATGCGTTCTACAAGATCGTCAAATATCTTTGATGTTCCATTCGCATGTAGTTTTGTGTATTTTCACTTACCAATGCTTAGACTACTTTGTAACCATGATGACCTTCAGATTAGGCCCTTCCCCTTCTTGTATTGAGTTTGTAAGAGATTTGTCAACTGTCTTCTTCTCAACGCTTAGTGATTTTTCTTATTTATTTTCTCCTTGTTTTTGCATCTTTCATTAGTTTTATGTTGCTTTTTGCATGCTGTGCTATTATTCAATTCATTTTGCCGTGCTACTATTTTATCTACTTTGTAATTGGATTTTTTTCTGTTAAATAGAAATAAATAAATAAAAATAAATAAACTGGTCAGTAGAAAATGTAACATAAATGAGAAGTCCCACTGGAGTAGTTCTGCCGATATTCTCTGTATTAATGAGACTTAATTTTTCTTAGGTCCCGTACTGCTACCTGTTCATTGTCTCTGGTTAAAGGTGAAACTAAAACTCTTGTTCTGCTTCTCAAATTTTCACAGCCTTAGTAGTTGTTGGAGGCGCTGTGAATAATTGCTGGAAGTATTGCAGCCATCTGCTCTGTATCTGTATCAACTGGGTTATCTATGATTGCCCCTTGAGTAGTTTCGAAAAAAGTTTTCTGTGGATTGGAGCCATCTCTTAGCTAGTTAATAGAAGCGTGCGCTGATCTGACTTCATATAGGGTCATTTTTTTGTTTAACTGTTGAATTTTGGTGCTGATGATCAGTCATTTCCTTTTTCAACAAGCCTTTTTAACTTGTTTTAAGAGAGCGTTGTATTGTTCTTCTTTGGCGTGAGCTGGTCACTAGATAATTTTTTTTGTATAGCTGGTCCCTTTCTAACTGCTTCCCTATATTCGTCATAAAAGTTGTTCCTACTTCTCTTTAGTTGATGCCCCAAAAATCTCTTCGGCTGCTTCTATTAAAACACATCTTACTATCTTACATATAGTTTTAATGTCATCATTACATTCTTTCACCTATGGGATATGTTGATGCAATTTCCCAGCGCCGACTTGTATGCGAACGCTACTGAGCTATTGTTAGCTTGTGTATATGGTAGCTTGGGATAGCTGATATTCCTTATTTACAGCTCTTAAAGATGTGGCATTGGAATTTGACTTTTGTAAGGTAATGGCCAAAATCGTAGACAGCGCTTGCAAAGCAAATCCATTTCAAGACTACTGGTGGCCACTTATTTTTGCACGAGGACGTGGTTGATTATGTTAAATGGGCACTCGCCTGGTAATGCCCACGTTCTCTTGTGGATGTCTCGGTGTTGAAAGTGGGTGTGAAGCTTACTGTAAATACTCTGCTAGTAGCGAAGCCTTACAAGTGTTGCCAGTTTTCACTGGTACCTGTATGAAGATTGTGCTCTCCGTTTGTTCCTCTGTAGCCTCACTAGCGCATTACGGTCAAACCTTCTCGTAGCTCTAAGTATAAACAACTTACAATAATTTCATTTTTGCCAACATGTAAAAATGAAAGTATATCACAACACACAATTGCAAGTATGCTGGCAACACAATCACACAAAGTAAAAATAACAGTTACAGTTTTTCACTAGACAGATTCTCGTGCGGTTGTAATTATTTTGCTATAGTCGAATTCTTATTGTAAGTTTTTTAGATTAATGTGAAATAAAGTAGGAAAAATATTTCCAAGTGTTTCATTTACAAAATAACTATTTCGTATAGCCGTCGCGATACAGGAAAGTTAAATTGGTGACTCCGATCTGTGGCCAAGTGTGGAACAAAGGACACGTGAAAAATTTTCGATCACGAAATCCTCAATCATCCGCTTTATTTTCCAACACAATTGGAAATAGAAGATATTTGCATCAAGAATATTCTGGATATCAAGTAAAGCATTCATTATTTGTTTATTTTATTGCATTTTTCACAGTGCGTGAACATAACCAGCACCCATAACTTTTCATGCAATAGTTAAGTCCTATCCAGCTTCATTTATTTAAACAATCAATCACACATTAGCAACAAGTTCGACAAATATTACACCTGCAGCGCGTTATTTTCATATATTACGAGATGGGAAAGTCAGACAATGAGCTGGAGAACAAACAGCCAACAGCTAATCCAAGTCAAGGAACATCATATACCGGCGAAAATTCCACTGACCTATGGTTCTGGCAAGTCGAATGCTTATTTTGCGCATGAGGCAGCGTATTGGATACAAAAAAATATAACACAAACATTGGCCATTCACCGCCAAATATAATTGTGAAATAATCCGATTTTCGTACAAAGCCGCCAGAAACCGGAGCAATGTACAAAACACTAAAAGCATGCATTGTACGCGAATACGCCGATAGCGAGCAATCGAAAATAGCTAAACTATTAGAGGACATGCCGTTAGGAGATCGTGGGTCATCACAACTACTTGCTGAAATGCGCACTAAAGCCGCAGATACCCCTATCAACGAAGATCTGTTGCGTCAATGATGGGTGAGAAACTTGCCCGAAACTATTATTATTTTGTCTACCGATGGCGGCATTGACTTAAATCAGCAAGCAGCCACAGCTGACCGTATACTCGACGCGATGAAAGGTGGATCTTTCTTGACTGGCCGACAAATCAATACAGTCGGAATGCAGCAAAAAAATAGTGAAACATCGAATGTGGAACTTCAAGAGTTACGAAAAAAGTCGACAAGTTGTCGAATGACGTGAAACAAATTCTTCATTCACGAAGTACACAACCTTCTCGTAGCTCTACGCCTACACGTTGTCCAAATGCAAAGCAAAATGATTCAAATTCTGGACGAAAACAATTTGACCTTTGCTGGTGGCATCACAAATTTGGATCAACCGCACGTAAATGCATAGAACCATGCAAATTCAGCCAAACGTCATCAAAAAACGAATAAACCGAGCGAATCAGAAAGTCTGTGAGCTCGGCACAGCATCCAAGAGATTATTTATTCACAACAAGAGATCGAATTATAAATTTCTTATTGACACCGGGGCTGATGTTTCAATCATTCCTCGCACAGAAACTCAAAAGCAAAACATCAAGCCATTTCAAGCAAATTTATATGCAGCAAATGAAACGCCGATCAATCTTTACGGTAAAAAGACAATTAAACTCGATCTACATTTACGTCGTCAGTTTGTATGGACATTCTTAGCGGCTCAAGTTGACAAGGCAATTATTGGTGCCAATTTCCTGGCACATTATAACCTCACAGTCGATATAAACAATGCCAAACTCATTGATCAAACAACACAACTTCAAACCAGCTGTGTCATTTCAGAATGTCAAGCACTAACAGCCACAGTAATCAATCAATCAAATAGATGCACACGACTTTTAAGAAACTTTAAGGGTATTTTGACAGATCCAGAAAATAGACCGATAGCATCAACATCGAAATTTCACCACATTGTAACAAAAGGCCCACTAGTGAAACAAAAAGCAAGACGTTTATCGCCAAATCGTTACAAATGCACCAAAGCAGTAATCGATTACTTAGTGAAGAAAGGAATCTGTAGTCCATCGAAGAGTCCATGGGCTTCGCCAGTACACATGGCCAAGAAAAAGACGATATGGTGACCATGCGGGGACAATCGGAAATTAAACTCAATAACAATTCCTGATAGTTATCCCACCACATTTGCACGACTTCACAAATATACTGGCAGGCAAAACGATATTTTCAACGTTGGGCTTAGAAAAAGCTTACCACCAAATACCGATAAATCCAGACGACATACCCAAAACTGCCATAATTACCCCGTTTGGGTTATTTAAGTTCATGTTTATGACATTCCGGTTATGCAACGCCGTACAAAGCTCCCAACGCCATATACATCAAGTGCTGCATGGTTTAGATTTCGTTTTTCCATATCAGGATGATATTTTGGTTGCATCGTCGAATGAAAAAGAACATGAAAAACATTTATGCCTCGTTTTTCAAAGACTACAAGATTTTGACATGACAATCAATACCGAAAAATGCATTTTTGGTCAAACGCGAATCAAATATCTTGGACATTTGATAACCAAAGATGGACTATTGCCACTACCTGAAAAAGTAGAAATAGTGAAACAATTTGAAAAACCTATAGTTATCAAAGATCTACGGAAATTCATTGCCGTTGTGAGTTTCTACCGTCGTTTTATACCAAATGCTGTTCAAACTCAAATAGTGTTGCAATCGTTAATTCAAAGCAACGTGAGAAACGACAAACGCATTGTTGAATGGACAGACGACGCTGAAAAAGCATTTCCAGAATTCAAGGATAAACTGGCAAGTGCAACTTTATCAGCTTATCCAATTGAAAACGCCAAATTGTTTCTAGCAGTAGATGCATCGGATAAGTGTATCGGTGGCGCATTGCATCAACTGAACCAAAACGTAATCAAACCACTTGGGTTTTTTTTTCAAAAAAACTCACGAATGCCGAAACAAAATATAGTACATACGACAGAGAACTACTTACTATTTATCGTGGAATTAAATACTTCAAGTACATGCTGGAAGGAAAACCGTTGACTATTTTGACTGATCACAAACCACTGTGCTATGCGTTCCATTAAAACAACAAAAAGGCATCGCCACGTCAGCTTCGACACTTAGATTTTATCAGCCAATACTCAACAGGTATACCGTTTGTTCAAGGTCGTAAAACTATCTATCAAGAATCAGCGAAGTACACCAGCAACAAATCGATTACGAAAGTATTGCCGAAGAACAAGAGAAAGATAAAGAAATTTTGCAAATCATCGAAGGTAATTCAAAATACTCGATAACGTTACAGAAATGTCTAGTACTTTACAGCAAAAAAACAATTGTACTGCCATGTGCATAACAACATCGCACGTCCGTTTATTCCGTCGACAATGCGCAAAAGAATTTTCGATTCCATTCATAACTTAGCTCACCCTGGGGTGAGATCAACGAACAAACTCATCCCCGAAAAATTCGTATGGCCGTAAATGAACAAGAACATTGCAACTTGGACAAAGCAATGCGTACCCTGCCAGCGTTCAAAAGTTACACGTCATAATCACGCACCATTGTCCAAATATCAAACGACCGAGACACGCTTTGAACACCTGAACATCGATATAGTCGGTCCGCTTCCGCCATCAAATGGTTATAGATTTCTATTAACGTGCATCGATCGATTCACCAGATGGCCAGAAGTCATACCACTCATCGATCATACTGCTGAAAACGTATCAAACGCATTAATCGAGCATTGGATATTCCGTTTTGGTGTACCAGCCCGAATCACAACCGACCAAGGCAGAGAATTCCAATCCGAACTGTTCAGTCAACTAAACAAAATTTTGGGTGCGCAACATTTTCGCACAATGGCCTACCACCTGCAGTCCAACGGATTGATAGAACGCTTCCATAGAACGTTCAAAGCTGCACTCAAATGCAAGCAAAATCCAAATTGGTCAGCCGAATCACCAATGATAATGCTTGGCCTACGTTGTGCTTTTAAAGACGACATCAAGGCGATACCCGCAGAAATGGTCTACGGAAAAACACTTCCATTGGAATTCTTCGTTGAAAGCAGAACATCAAACACTGTTCATGATTTCATCAAAAATTTCAAAAACGTGATGAGCAAGATACGACCAACGCAAACTGCACATCATGGGAACGATGTGAAACATTTCATCCACAAAGATTTGGAGCATTCAACACACGTTTTCATCCACAATGATAGCGTTCACCCACCGTTGCAACCTCCGTATGATGCTCCTTTTTTGGTGGTTAGAAGAAATCCGAAATTCTACAAAATAAACATCAATGGTCAAAAGAAAAACGTTTCAATCGATCGTCTCAAAACAGCCTTTTTGGAAACTCCTCAATCAATGCCAAGTGAATCCACAACAATCGACAATAACCCAACTAATTATCCTCCAGCGTACACCACCAGGTCTGGCAGACAAGTCAAATTCCGTCTAAATCAGTAACACTATCATCAAGAAGGGGCCTGGTGTAGCATCACTAGCGCATTACGGTCAAACCTTCTCGTAGCTCTAAGTATAAACAACTTACAATAATTTCATTTTTGCCAACATGTAAAAATAAAAGTATATCATAACACACAATTGCAAGTATGCTGGCAACACAATCACACAAAGTAAAAATAACAGCTACAGTTTTCACTAGACAGATTCTCGTTATTGTTAGTTTTTTTAGATAAATGTGAAGTAAAGTAAGAAAAATATTTTCAAGTGTTGTTTCATTCACAAAATAACAATTTCGTATAGCCGTCGCGATACAGGAAAGTTGAACCTCTATATGCTCTATCTTGGCTGATTTTTGAATTGAAGTCACCCAGATCAATTTTATTGTCATTTGGCGGCATTTCAGACTGCTACAAAATTTGTCTTTGATTGCCTCTTCTTTGCTTTTGAAGGATGTATGACAGTTAAAAAGCCAGATATTAAATGATTTGATACAAATTGCAAACGCACTATCATTAATGGGCTTGAAGTTGTAATGATTTTCGAAATGCCCATGTAGGACACGGGTGCCGATGGTCTGGCATAAGTGTCAGCGAGGTATAAACAACATCGAGCTCAGCTGACTACCTTCGCTTAACGACCGCGTACGCGTGCTTGACGACTAGCATTTGCGGGATCATTTGAGGCGGGTTCTTGTCGAGCCACGAAGCTACACTACAAAATACTTATCACGCGTACTCTACTCTACAAGACGCACCGATCAATTTTTATTGTCTTTAGAAATGTTTTGTTAGGTGTCAATTAAGCTACTCTATAGTAGTTGAATAGTTTTTTGCCTCGTTAAAGTTAGCGGACACGGAGGCTTGAGACAAACGCAAACCTTACACAAAAAGCAACCGTTACTTTCACCGAAGAAGGTCGTTGCATTACAAAGGGAATGTCAAACATAAAGATGTTAAAGTGGCTGAAGTGAACCACTCATTTCTGCCTAAAGGAGGGAAACTTGACGGATGTAGTTTACTTTACACTAGTAAAACAACAAACTAAGCAGTTTGGACGGGGTGAACACCTTATCTCTTCAGGAGTAGCCACTCCTGATCACCACGGGGCTGCTCAACTGCTTATGTTTATCACAAAGTCAGTGACGATTTGCTTAAATGTGCTGTCCACAATGAAATCCACTCCAACCTCACGAGTTACTTGCAATTTTGACATGAAATATTGTTCCCCTTTACATGTCAAATGTTACTAGACCATGATCATCATCTTTGGCATGACAGTCTATTCCGGGCGTTAGACTCCAGGATTAATCTCCTCCAATTATCACAGTTCTACGACTTCGCTTGTCAGCTGATCACTTCCAGTAAGGATCTGCTATCAGCTTCTTTTGCATCCTTCTGTCAAGTCCTCTGTCTGCTTCCTTGTTTTCTACCATTTAATGTGCTTTTGGGTAGCTGGTTTTCTTCCATTCTTTCTACATGGCTCGCAAATTGCAATTTTCCTAACTTGGTCTGTTCCCAGAGAATAGTCCTTTAGATATTGCAATGGTCGTTGATGGGTGTCTAATCCAATCCGTGGCTGTTGTTCTGGTTCAATGACAAGTACTTACCAAATGGAGCATTGTCAATGCTTCGATTTAGTTAATTTTTGATCTGCGAGTAGTATTTTGTTTCCCATCTACCAGACGGCTAGTTGATTGAGACACCTGAGGAGTCGTCGGAGGGGGGCTAAAAGCCCCAAACGGAAATTCTCAACATCAAAAGTTGGAAAGCTGAAAATTAATGGAGTTTTATTTTAGCAATGAAACATAAAAGCAATCGAAATGATGAAGTCCGTTAATCTAGTGTAAAAACTAATCCACAATGATTGCTAACGTATGCTATTACACTGAATAAAAATGTCAATTCCATAGGCACGCGATGGTATAATCTGACGAATTTTAAAAGGCCTGTTTTATGTTAAATCTTATCCACTCCCTGATAGCTTAAATTTACTGCTCATAAATTCATGAAAAATGACAGTGCTCTCTTACTCGTATATGCATATATTGACTCTATACATACATGTGTATAACATTATTTGTGGTTTCCTCAAGTCGTGATTAGCTGTCATCCACACATGCTGATATTTGATTTAAAGTATTTACACTGCCAAGTAGAAAACCGTACCAGACTGTATACTATCGTATGCAGACAATGCATGCGCTGTTTAATAAATAGGATATCATGCCAAAACGAACTGGGAAAAATTTGCTGACGTTTATGGGGTTTTAAAGCTGTACTGTGAGGAAATTTTTTGGAAAATACAAATGAAATATTTTAGATGGACTCTGTTTCTGTTTTAGTATGAATAGTAAATCCCAAGAAATATTTCCCATTATCTGTAAATTTCCCATAACAGGCATTAAATTTTCCAAGTGAATTCTTTCAAATTCACCCGAAAAACCAATGTTAGTATGACCTGGAGACACTGCTGAATTATTTGAATTTTTGAGTGTTGTCATTAACATGGATGCGTCCCTTTTTGGCGTTGGAAAGCAAAAATATGATAAGCATTAAACATTAACAGCATCCGTTTTGTATTCAGCTGTGAAAAATTACGAGTGTAATTAATGCGCGGATCGTCCTTACTGGCGCAGCGAGGATGAATGAAGATACAGTACATGGAATGTATCTCGATTTAAAGAATGCCATAGCACTTTACGGCTAAAGCATATTAAGCAGTTTTATGCAGTCTCCCATATCAGCTTACATGCTTACAAACAAGAGATTGTACATATCAAGATAAACATACACTGGTCTTGCTATATTTGACACGACACCGAGTTCAAGTGTCGGTCACAAAAACCTTGTCGAAGCCCTTGTATCCCGCCAACGACAGAATACTCTCGGACAAGTATCTTTGAAATATAGATAGGGTTTTCGGGGCCTCAACAGCCTGGCCGTCTAAATTTGCGATACATACATGCGCTACATGACAGTTGTAACAATCTCTTGGGTAACATCTACATAATGGAATGACATTTTACTTTGTACTAGCAAGCTGAATCGACCCCCCGTCCTTTTGTGAATTTTTGGTCCTAACGTTGCCACGACAAATATGCCCAACTCTCTTCTCTCGTAACCCGCTTTCGTGTCGAAGAGAAATTGCTCATGAAGTGGAGCATACCATGAACATAAATAGGAATGACTGTCGGTTGGCAAATTCGAAGGATTTTACTGCGTAATGCATGTCCTGTGAGCTGGTAACATGGCATCAGAATTAAGATTTATGCATTGTAGCTAGGGACACGTTATGTATGCATATATCGATACTAAAATTAAAAATTATGCTCCCAAAATATATGACGCTAAGTATTCGGCAAGATGTTTCGAAAAAGGATGTGGGTTAGAACATCATCGTCCCCATTAGCGTTTTAATGCCACAAATGAAATGCTCTCACAAGGATATTACATTGTAATTTGTTTAGTGTGTCTTCCGAGCAAAAGCTATTAAGTTGCTGTTGACAGAAACAACAATGTGCTTAGTCTCGAAATTGGTTGACTGCGGTCCTTTTGTAACAAGCAAATAAGCAGTGAATCATATACCCTAGGTGTGAGATACCAGTGCTTATTCCATATTACCTCCACGTTATGTTTGCTCAACAAACTGAAGGTGAGTGGTGACAGTTTGAAGTTTGTATTTGCAATAAGATTAAATATTGACGGAAGATACCTCGAGTGCTGGAAAGATGAATAAATGTGTGTGAATGTGTGGAAGGAAATTTCCCGATTTCTAGCTTGATATCTGTTGGGAAAATGTGTTGCTGTCAACAGCACTGCTCCATTCAGTTAGTCAAATATTACGTGGAAGTATAAGTTTGTCTATCTGATTATATTGGCTATTTCATATTTTTGCCATCTAGTTGTTTATTTGGTTTCGCAACTTAACATTCAACCTACCTTTGAAAAGTCTATCGTTTCATGATGCTTTGATCTGATCATTTTAAATTTGGTTAAATTGTCTTATGCGAACGTTTGCTTCATCATCATCATTATGTTCCCACTAACTCTATTACTCTTAAGCTTCTTGTTGCATAAAGCACTTGTCCATAAGCAGACGTTTTTTTGAAGCTATGAATGCATGACCAGATCATAACTAATTTTAAACATATCCACATTCCCCCCACATTCAATGGAGTACTTTCAGGAAAAATTTCAGGATGGATTGTATACACATAGCATAGCCCACGTTGTAACGCAAAAATATAATAGGGAGTGCAATTTCACAAACTGGAACTGTCTTTAGTGTTTCAAAACTAATGTTTTTATTTCAAAAAGTAAAGAAACCTACGCAAAAGTCTTCTATGTTAGATCTTCAAAGCTCTCGACTTTCCATTAATAATGGACCCTGCGAGCCTAAAATCTAACCTCATATATAGTTTTGGGTTGATACTCATTCTTGTTAGGCTTGAAATACCATCCAATTGCAAGAATCTTTTTCCAGTAGAAAGAAAAATTCCTTGGAAAAATGACAATAAAAACTGGCTTGAAAATGCCCAAAAAAGAGTGAAAAAAATTTCATGGAATCGTAGCCAAATCGATTCTCCGATTTTGACATGAGAATTTTTAACATGTTAAATTTAGCAACGTTTGACATTTTCTAAAATCGCTTCAACTTTGATATATTGACTTTTCAAGCATGACAAAGCAATTTAAAAAATATATAAACTCAAAAGATTCATGGCGTCTAATTCAATATTGACTAATTCATTGTTGAACAAGTTTATTTTAAAGTTTTAATTGGAAATAGAAATTTATTTAAATAATACATTTAATGAGATTCAATTTTATGTTTTTCTTAAAATAAATAGAGGCTTAGATAAACCTCTATAGTGGTGACCCCGATAAAACATATGGATGGACATGGTTACGAGATCAGACCTAATTAGTTTGCCATTCGCCAAATTACAGAATCTTCAAGCCCTTAAAGCACCGACACTATTGCAGTAAGCAGAATTCTGATACAAATGGCATCACTTTCAAGGACATGGCCCGAATCAAAAAAACAAGTCGAGTGAGTAGGAGAGTCAAAGTCAAAAGCACTTTACTCAATACTGCTCGTTAAAAATTTGAAAAGAATATAAAGCAAATTCCAAACAATAATAATTTTGTCGCGTGTTATGGTTCGCGGCCAATAATTTTAATGTTCCGGGAAAGTGTATTTGATTAAATTACAAATGCACAATCACTTATTTTACTATTTCACAATTTTAACTAGAATCTAACTTTCACATGTCCATACATTTCTATCGCAATTGCCTTCCGAAATTACTTCACAATTACGAAAATCACTTTTCTATTACTCGAACAATATCGCTTCCCACACACTATCGCAGTTCTTATCGTGGTCGGATGAATGATTCCCCCCATTCATTCAGCTCGCCTTTATATAGGGTCTCTAATCATTCAACTCAGTTCTCGTACATTGGTGAATTAGCGGGAACATTCCAGCAGCGTAATGAATGGGCAGTGACTCACTTTCAGATGTTGATAATGCTTGGTGAGTTCTCGTGGGTTCGAGTAAATTCATTTGTTGATGTTCTTAATGGTTGTGAAAACGATTGCGACAGTAGCTCGCAGAATTCTTTGTACATGTAACACTGCCCCCACCTCAGTTCTTTTCGCCCCGAAAAGATGTGTCGCCAGTTGTAGTCAATTCTCCCTGGGTGTCATATGGGGCAAGACGGTCCAGATGCATGATTTTCATTTTGGCTCTCGGTTTACGGTGTTCCTGTATGCGATATACGACGTCGTCGATTCGCTTTGTAACTCGGTATGGTCTCTCCCAATTATGCTACAACTTTAGAGACCTACTCTTCCGTCGCTAGGGGTTATATAGCCACACCAAGTCATCTTGCTGGAAGCCGGTAGAATTTGCCTTGAGATCATGCCTGGTCTTCATGCGGTCAGTAGCCGACTCGAGGTGTTTTCGCACGGTCCGATGTATCTGGTTCAACCGTTGCCTTAGCTCACTTGCGTACTCCGAGATGGTTTGGGGTTTCTCGGGAGGTGTTCCGAACTTTATATCAGCTGGCAGACGAATAGTCTTTCCAAAAATGACTTTGGCTGGGGCTTGGCCCGTCGATGCATGTTGGGCAGCTCTGTACGCCATCAAAAATAGTGGAATGTGTCGGTTCCAGTCCCTTTGGTTCTCGTCAATCATCTTGGCCAGGTGTTTGTTGAGAGTGCCGTTGAAGCGTTCGTCCTGGTTTTCCGTATTCCCAGCAGCTCGCAAGGTACGCCGTAACTACTGACCCAATTTATCACTAGCTGTTCGGCTACAGTAGTTGCTTCCTGGTTGGGAATGGGGTAGACCTCGGGCCACTTGCTGAAATAATCGGCCACAACCAGCGTGTATCGATTTCCCAATTCGGATTCAGGGAAGGGTCCTGCGATGTCAACAGCAATCCTTTCAAATGGTATACCCACGTTGTAGGTTTGCATTTGTCCTCTAGGTCGTCGCTTTGGACCTTCAACGGAAGCGCAGATTGTCCATCTGCGGCACCAGTCCTCTACGTTTTCTCGAGCGTGGAGCCAGTAAAACATTTCCCGCAATTCCGCTAAGGTCTTGTTAACGCCTAGGTGGCCTCCCGAGGATCCTTCATGCATCTCCTTAACCACGTCGTGGATTCGGCTTTTGGGAAGTATAGGTCGCATCCTATAGGAGCTGCCATCTGCCATTTCCCATGTCCTGTTGAGTATGCCACCCTCTACCTGAAGGAAGTTCCATTGTGCCCAATAGCTTTTCAGGGTTGCGCCATGCATTGAAACGTCTTTCCACTCCGGTCGACCAGTTGTCTCCTTCCATACGAGCAATGGTCCGATGTCTTCATCGGCTAACTGGGCATTTTGAATCTCCTCCGGTGACCAACCTTCATCGAATTCGGCCGTTATAAATCGCAGATCAACGGTCGGCTGCATTTCCTTAACCCGTTGGCATTGCGTGCAGTTAGCTGGACATGGATGACGAGATAGGGCGTCAGCATTGCCATGAACTCTGTCCTTGTGAAGTCGTTGGGGCCTCACTAGGTCTGGTCGGATCGTCGATCGGGTTGCACCAGTGTCGTTTGCTATGGTGCAATGTTCTTTATCAACTTGACCAGGAAGGCATAAGTCTGCTTCTCCACATTGTTGCCTTGGCACGGTGATGGTGGTGCTGGGGATGTCGATCCTCCTAGCCGACGTCCGTCGCATGAACTTGGCCCTTTCAGTTTGATGAGGTTGTATTCTAGCCTCCTGACACGGTCTGGATCTCCACCATTCTGAACAATAGCTCCATTTTCTTCGCTTCTTGCAGCCTCTTTGCAGGTGCCCCTTCTCACCGCGATCCCAGCAACTAGGCGCACCATTTACTTGCGGCTCTCGCTCATTTTCCACGCGCTCACACCTGCACTCGTCTGCCACTACCTTGCGAACCCGGGCAGTGGTACGAGTCACATTTTTCAATGCCTCAAAGTTCAGGCTATAAGCCAGTGCATCCTTGACCGTTTGCTTTTGAGCTAAACACACAGCTTGTTGCAATTCCTGGTCTTCTAAGGCGCTGATGAATGCTTCTGTTGCTGCGTCATCTCGATGTTCTGGGTCATACGCTGGGTAAGCCAAAAGTGCCAGTCACTCAATGTCTTGCGCCAGTTGCTGTAAGGTTTCGCCAGACTTCTGCATCCGATTCCGTAGCTGTGCCCGATAAATTTGCTTTAGATGGGCGCCTCCATAACGCATGTCGAGCGCGTTCAATATAGCAGCCGGGGTTGAGTGTAAACCAACGGGGATAGTCTGCAAAAGCTCGGCAGCTGGGCCTCTTAGTGCAAGAATCAGTGCAGTTGCTCGTTCCTGCTCATTCCACTGATTTATCCTAGCGGCGGCTTCAAACTGGATTTTGTAAATACTCCAGACCGTTTGCCCATCGAATATTGGTGCTTGCACAGTTCTGGATGTGCTTTGCGGGTTGGTGAGTTGGTTACTACTGCCTTTGTTGCTTCCAATTCCTTTTACACTTTTTCCACCTCATGGCTCATTCTCTCTTTGCCCTGGCTGATCTCATATTTGATTCTCTCCCTACCCTGGCTGACCTTCTCCTCGACCTGATAAATCTTTTCCTCGACGCATCTAATTTATTTATTCAGACTACCGAGCTCCGCTTTTATCTCGGTTGACCGTTTCTGCACTCCCTTGATTTCGTTCGCTTGTTGGTCCAGATTCGCTGATTGTTCGTTTGACTTCGCTGATTGTTCATTTAACTTCGCTGATTGTTCATTTAACTTCGTTGATTGTTTATGTAAACTGGACGACTGTTTACTTAGCTTCGCAGTTAAATTGGATGACTGTTCATTGAGCTTTGCAGTTAAATTGGATGACTGTTGTCGCTGCTCTTGCTGCATTAGCATCAACATTTGTATCAGCGCATTTTCTGGTTCCTTTGCTTTTGGTGTTTCTGCTCCTCCACCTCCTGCGCCTTTTTCCGTATCTGAGGGCTCATCCACCATGGTAAATTCATTGATGATAGCTTCGCAGTATTTTAATTATTTCGGCTTTTATTTTTTTCCCACCAGTTTCCACTTTGATTCTCACTATTGTGCACTTCAAAAATGTTTAATCGTTTTCACTTCCAAAATTTTCTTTCTTACTTCTTGACACCACTGTCGCGTGTTATAGTTCGCGGCCAATAATTTTAATGTTCCGGGAAAGTGAAAACGCAATGTCTTTTAAGTTAAATTAAAAGAGTTTATTTGATTAAATTACAAATGCACAATCACTTATTTTACTATTTCACAATTTTAACTAGAATCTAACTTTCACTTGCCCATAAATTTCTATCGCAATTGCCTTCCGAAATTACTTCACAATCACGAAAATCACTTTTCTATTACTTGAACAACAGCGCCTCCCACACACTATCGCAGTTCTTATCGCGGTCGGATGAATGATTTCCCCCATTCATTCAGCTCGCCTTTATATAGGGTCTCTAATCATTCAACTCAGTTCTCGTACATTGCGACAGTAGCTCGCAGAATTATTTAACCAAATAACAATATGAAAACTTAATGGCCCAAATGGCTCTCTAAATTCATAGTTATCAGTAAAACCCATTTGAAGAAAAATAAAACCATATTAAATTCAAATTAATTAAGATTATTACATATTTTATGATTCGATGTAAAAAACGAGTAAAAACCAACTAATACTATTCCAAAATTATTAATAACACTGGTTAACAATCGTTTTGCCCATGAATGATGAAATACAAAAATAGGCAGTACTTGATAAATACTAATCATCAATTATAATATTACAAGTGTCTTAGCTCGAGTTATCGAGCTATGCAAGTTTAATCTTGTATTAGGTTCGCCGCACTCTCGCAAGTTTCGACTTGTTCGTTATTATAGCACGGTTTTACTTTACTCGATTTAATACATCATAATGAACGTTCAGATTGCGCTGGCATTCGCTATCAAACACCGTGAAAATACAATTAGTGTATGACGTGGTAATAGCACTGTAACATACAGCAACGTCTTAAGTGTATCAAACAAATTTTGTTTTTGGTTTTGATTGTGAAGCTTGAACTAAAACTTTGTGAATTTATATTTTTGATATGCCTCGTTCCTGTGAAAGCAATCCTAACAATTTTTGGTACGTGTGTGGTTAATTCACTACTACAAATACGAGCGAAAACTTCAGTCCCAAAATCTCTTGTGCTTACGAACTTTATTGCGGAATACCAGTGAAAAATCAAGACAAGCCCTGGGTTCCGCATGTAATATGCTCGAGTTGTGGTAAATACTTGCGAGGTAGGCTATCCAGCCGCCTATCATGTTTGCCTTTCGCAACACCGATGCTGTGGAAAGAACAAAAGGATCACGTTGAAGATTGTTATTTTTGCATAAATAAGACAGAAGGGCTTAATACGCGCAAAAAGAGAAAATATAGTTATATTGAAACGCCATCCGCTCAAAGACCTCGCCCGCATGATGAAAATCACCCCGTTCCGGCGCCACCAATGGATGCTTCTGAAGAAATCGACCAGCTTAGCACTGAAGAAGACAATCTTACGGATCCTGATTTTAGTCCTCACAGCCAGGTACTGCAACCCCATCTAATTACTCAACCCGAATTAAATGATCTAGTACGAGACGTAAGTTTATCAAAATCACAAGCTGAACTTCTTGGTTCGCGTCTCCAGCAATGGAATCTCTTGGCAAAGGGAACAAAAATTACTGTTTTTCGGAACCGACACGATGATCTTGTAGCTTTTTTTAGTATGGACGATAACAATCATCTTGTTTACTGCAACGATATTGATGCGCTGTTCGAAGCTTTCGGAATGGAGCATGAACCAAATGCTTGGAGATTATTCATAGACTCGTCTAAAACCAGTTTAAAAGCTGTATTATTGCACAACGGTAACACGTATCCTTCTATTCCTGTCGGTTATGCTGTATCTTTAAAAGAAACCTATGAAAATATTAAACATCTATTACAAGTTATAAAATATGAAAGATATTCTTGGAAAATATGTGCAGACTTTAAAGTGATTGCAATCATTTTAGGCATGCAACAGGGTTACACAAAGTATTGCTGTTTCTTGTGTCCTTGGGACAGCCGCGACAGGGAAAACCATTGGATAAAAAAAGTGTGGCCGTTACGAAAAGCTTTTACACCAGGAACTGAAAATGTTTTTCATCCACTTTTAGTGCAAAAAGAAAATATTATTATACCACCTCTGCAAATAAAATTAGGATTGATGCAAAACTTCGTAAAAGCTCTGAATCGCGAAGGTCAAGCTTTTCAATATTTAAAAAAAAAGTTTACAAAAATGACAGATGCCAGGTTAAAAGAAGGAATTTACATAGGATCTCGAATAAAAGAATTAATGAATGACAAGACTTTTGAAAGCACATTGAATAGCAAGGAAAAACAGGCCTGGACAACCTGGTTAAGAATATGATCCAATCATTGTACGTTCTCGGTTTCAAAATGTCCCTCAAAATACATATTCTCGACTCACATTTGGATTTTTGTCCTGAAAATATGGGAGGTGTTAGCAACGAACATGGTGAACGTTTTTAACCAGGATATTTCAGGCATGGAACAGCGATACCAGGGCAAATGGAGTCCTGCTTTTTTAGCTGGACGTTGAAAAGAGAGGCTGTAGATATTATTTATAAACGGAAAAGCAATATATTAACTCATTTTTAAATTTTATAATATGTGATTTATGAATATAATGTTATCTTAAGTCAAAAGATTTTTATTTGATTCCACAAAAAACGCAAGCTAACTCCACCTTAAAACTTCCATCAAAATGTATGTTTAGAGGTATTCTTTCGCAATTAGCACAACTCATTTCATGGATTAACCAAACCTTAAAATTTGTTAACCAGTGTAATTACAGCCACGAGCAAAAGGTATTAGGCACCTTATGGAACTGTCAGTTTTAGGATAGTTTAACATATGTGATGTGAATAAAACATATTTGGTAAATTGTATTGTTTATTACAATAAAATAATTAATAATTGGTCGGTCCACCTTTTGATTTGATTACAGCAGCCACTCTTTTTGACATTGACTTTACCAACTTAAAGCACTCTTCTTTTGTGATTTGTCCCCACTCATGTTCTAAGGCAGCCAGTAAGGAGTTCTTATTTCTGATTGAATTTATCTTGATTTTTTTTCTCCAAAGTACTCCAAATATGCTCAAGCGGATTGAGATCCGGTTATTGTGGTGGCCAGTCTAGGATGTTTATGCCATTTCAAGCTATCCATGCCATAGAGTGAGTAGATTTGTGGCAAGTAGCGTTGTCTTGTTGAAATTTTCTTCCATCACTATTCGTTTCACCGAAAATTTTCGTCACCGATGGAGCTAGAGTTGACTCTAGGACTTCGGTGTATTTTTTACTGTTCATTAGCCTCTCACACAACACTATCTCACCCATTCCATCGGCAGGCATGCAATCCCAAATCATAATTGAGCCTCCGCCGTGTTTGATGGCGGGCACTACACATTTTGGGTTGTATTCTTCGCCCGCCCGGCGCCTGACATAGGTTGCTCCAAGAGTTCCAAACACCTGTGAGCAGAAGAATCAGTTTTCAAAGATATTGAATTATGTTAATTTAAAACATAAAGTCAATAATCATGACTCGAATTTAGAATCGTTTGACCACAACACGTTGGACCAACCTTCCACTGTCCAATCTTTATGTTTGAGGGCCCACTCCAACTGATTTTTCATGTTGTGTTCCGAGAGCCACCGCTTCTTCCTTGCCTTACAACGTTTTAATCCAGCTTTAAGAAGCCTTCTTCTGACAGTATGTACACTCACAGATTTGCCTTTTTCTTCAGATATGCTTGCAGCGAGGTTAACAGCTGTTTTTTGCGATCCTATAGAGACTGCCTAATTAACAGTCGGTCATCACGATCTGCCTGTTCTTGGTCTATTTTCGAGGGATCCGGTCTCTTTGAGGCGATTTATTGCATATTGCACTGCACAACGCGAACACTTTACTTCTCGGGATATTTTTACTTGCGAAATGCCTTGTTCATGCAAAATCTTAATTTTCAGCCGCTATTTTGCAGTAGTTTAAGTTTTTTTCGACAAAGTTCACGCTTAATTTATTATATTCAAAGAATATGAGAAAAACGTTTGCGTACGACACGTGCATTCACTTCAAACTCCGACAATACACTAAAATTTATCACAATGTGAAATACCTAATTCGAAAAAGTAATGTGTTATTGCACATCTGCATGTCATAAATATTTGTTAATGTTGTTGAAACATACCCCGGACACAAAAGTAAAACAGTAAAATGCTTAAATTTACCCAAATTGTTTATATAGGTATAAACAATAAGGGTGCCTAATACTTTTGCTCGCGGCTGTATAAGACAACAGAGAACTTTTGTCCTAAATCTAATATGTTATTACCTAAATCTAATAAAATTCAATCAAAAACTTTATCTTATCTTAAAAAACAATGCTATCACAGTGTTCCTAACCTACGCGTTTTACCTTATCTCTAAACATAATATAATAAACATAACATATACCAAACCTTTCCCTGATTTTCAACACAAAAAAACAACAACACTATATGTAGCAATCATGAGCTGAAACTCAAAAACAAAGAAACGAAAAGCATAAAAACAGAAAACAAACACGAATAATTTAGACATTGCCGTTCAGCCACTAATAGCTAGATTGCTCCATCTCAGCTCGACCAGCCTCAACGTATCTAGCAAATGAATATCTTCATTGGAATTGTTTGTCTCGTGAGCTCAAATTTGGAGGATATTTTATCTTCTCATGGGTGGCCCGTGTTATATATGATTGGGATGCCGTCAGAATCAAAAACATAAATGCTTCTGGAAACACAAAGTCAGTAGCGAGGCAAGTCCCAATATACGTGTCTGCAGGGTGGGATGGCTGTAAAATCCAGGGGTTTTCACTCACGGTTACAGATTGTGCGATATAATTCCGAAGAAGTTTCGGTATGAAGATATCGACTCTCGTATCTTTTGCAATTTGATAAATTTTTACTATTCGATATATAATGCTTCCAATCCATCTCAGACTTTCTCTACAAACCAGTACGTGGACAAAGACATTTTCTTTCAAAAACCCTTAGTTTTTCAATAGTACTAGTATTCTGATTGTACCAGATCCGACATCCATATGTCAAAACTGGTCTAGCCAGGGTCTTGTAACAAATAATTTTGGCCTTTTGATCAATGTATTTTGAATGAAAGAGTCTTCGTAGGGCCATGACTACTTTTTGTGCTTTTCTGAGCATGATTTTGACATGTTCAGTATAGTACAGATACTGATCGAGATGAACGCCGAGGTATCTAACATAACATTTAAGTGGAACCCGTTCTGAACTGCCCTCACCAGCCATAATTTGGGAATCCTTCCAACCACGTTTTAGGTCTTGACTGACCCCCTGCAGCGTTGTCCGAAACAAAACTGTCTCGCACTTCTGTACAGTGATTTTCATGTGCCAATTGTCAGTGTACAACGGTACATCATTGAACATTTTTCGAAGTTTGTTCTCAACTATCGTAGTTTGTCCGTCTGCCGTATAGATGAATAGACCATCAGCAAACGCTACCAATCATCGCGTTGGCGACACATTAAAATCAAAGCCGTTCAATAGCTTGCGAATGAATATTGAGAATAGCAAAGGCACAGTAACTGTTCCATGCTGTAGACCATTCAAGATCTTGAAGTCGCGCATTGTTATTAGATTTCCATCAGTAACAACAAATGATTTTCCATATAAAATATTATACATCATGGCGACAAGGTATCTGGGGAACATGTCCTGAAGGAGTTTGAAAACTAGTCCATCTTACCACACCGTGTCGAAGGCTTTCCCCATATCAGTGAGACATGCTACAACACACTCTGTTGTTCAGTTTCCTACAAATGTCTGAGGTTACTTCATTATCACATGTGTGATCAAATGATTGGCATGAAAACCAAATTGGCAATTCGGCATCAACTCATATTTTCCAATGTGAGTGTTTAATGCTTTGTTCAGTATCACTTCAAACACTTTGTTGAAGTTAAACAGCAAGCGGATTGGGTGATAACTTTTAAAATAGGACTCGTAGATTCTTTTCTTTCTTCAAGATTGAAAATACCTTAGCCTTTTTCCACTTATTTGGGAAATATGGATTGCTCATCATATTGTGTAACAAGATGCAATAATTCCTAATAGCAAGCTCAGGCAAATATCGCAGGACTATTTTTGGAATACCATCAGTACCACATGATTTCTTGTTGTTTATCTTGCGAAATATGAAACACAGGTCTTCATAGCTGACAAAATAATCAATAAGATTCAAGCTCAGTATGATGTCAGATATTAATGTTTCATTGAAATGAAGAATAGATTGGCCGTTCAAGCTTGATTTGAAGTCGGAAACTTTTGCTTCAACGACCTCTGAAAGTTTTCATTCCCTCTCTTAAGGTTCGCTAGATGAACCAATTCAAAATGTGCTCCAATCAGGGCAAGTTTATGCAATCCGTCACATGTAATCCGAAGTCAGGCTATCAATTTCGATACCAGCCCTATCGAGAAAATTTATGTATCTCATCACTAGCGACTCCAAGTTTCGATACCTTCACTCGAGACTTCTTACGAAATCTGCTATTCACTTTCGCAAAAACGCCCATTGATTGGTGACCTTACTCCTGAAGAATGAACCGATTCTTCAGGTGTAATTTCAACTAAGCCGGCGAGCGATGTTTGCAGTCAAAAAATCGCCGATAAATATTGTTGCCACGTGTAAGAAGGAGTCTTCTCAAATTTTTCAACCTGGAAATGGTTGGTGTTTGATATCTCTCCATATTGTTTCGATGTTTAATCTTGGGAACTTTTTTCTCAATCGTTTCCAATGTCAGCTTCTCTAACTTTGACAAATAGAGATCTGTTTCATCCTTAACTAGATTCCTGTCATCAAGAACCATTGAGCAAGCGTTGCCATCATCAGAAGGAGGACATTGCTTCTGGTACTCCCGATTAAACTTCTTTTGAAACTTTCCCCGGTCTGTTTTTTTTAAATTTACCCGATAATTTTCATGTTCAACTGGAATGGGGAAGACATCATCCCTTTGACGATTTCCATTACGATTGCGCTATGGTCGCTATCATAAGGAAGCACCTGTAGTTTCCGCTGAGGACTATTAAAGTTGAATTTAAGTCTTGCGTCAGCAATGCAGAGGTCCAAATATGAATTTGTCCTAGGGTATGTTGGAACCCCAACCCATATATTGGATAGTCTAAAAAAGTATAGAGCCTTTTTGTCACTAGATGGTATTCGTTGTTATATATCAGGCAATACTAATCAGATTGATTCGAACTGACATGTGCTTGAAAGGTGACATTCCAGCTTACAATTTTCATATGAATAGTTTTGTACCTCGTCATTCGTGTCAAAAGTTGTATGCATTTAAAAATGAGTGAAACTTCTGAAAAAATTCGTTATATTTTACAATATCACTACGATCAAGGTGAAAATGCATCTCAGGCTCGTGAAAAATTTTTTGGTATCTACGGTCAAGATACTTTATCAAAAGCCACAGCCAAGAAATGGTTCGCTCGCTTTCGTTCTGGAAATTTCGATGTCAAAGATGCACCTCGCTCAAGTCGACCAATCACTGAAAAAGTCGATGAAATCTTACAAAAAATTGAAGAAGACCGAAACATAAGCAGCCATGACATTGTTAAGGAACTGAATATCCATCATCAAACAGTTTTGAACGTAAGGCTGGATAAACAAAGAAGCTCGACGCTTGGGTGCCGCATGAATTAACATAACGAAAATTTGATCGACCGACTTTCTATTTGCGAAATGCTAATAAAACGCAACAAAATTGAGCCATTTTTGAAGCAAATCATTACGGGCGATGAAAAATGGGTATGGCACGAGAATGTCGTTTGAAAAAGATCATGGTCAAAAAAAGGTGAATCATCGCAAACGACTTCAAAGCCAGCATTGACACCAAATAAGTGTGTATGGTGGGATTGGAAGAGAATTGTTTGCCATGAGATGCTAGAATCTGGCCAAACACTCAATTTGGCTCTGTACTGTCAGCAATTAACCAGATTGCAACAAGCAATTCAAAAAAAACTGATCAGAATTGATCAATAGAAAGGGCGTCGCCTTTCATCATGACAATGCCAGGCCACACACATTTTTGATGACCCGGCAAAAATTGACAGAGCTTGGCTGGGAAGTTTTGATATAGTATAGTTTAGACCATGCAGCATTAGACTATCATTTGTTTTGGTCTCTGCAAAACTTCCTTAATGAAAAGAAATCCACTTCAAAAAGGGACTCTGAAAATCACTTGGCCAAGTTTTTCGCCGATAAACCACAGAAGTTCTACACAGATAAATAATGACTCAACTTAAAAAAATGGCAAAAAATCAAAGATAAAAATGGACAATATGTACTTAAATACAATCCATTTTGAATAAAAGAAGTATTTAATCGAAAAATGACAAAAAAGTCTCAATACTTTTTAGACTTACCAATATATTGCACCTGTATTCAATTTGGTTCTCTGTTATCCTTGATTTCAGGAATACGATTCCGGTAATATTGGTGGCATTAAGCCATGATGTATGCTTGGCGTTCAGGTCACCAGCAAAAATATAATAACCATGCAGCCTGTTCAATTCGAGTATTTCAAGCAAAAAATTGAGCTCCTTTCTGAACTTGAGAACATTTTGACCAATTGCATAAGCAGAGGAAACGAAGAGGTTATCCCCATGTGGCAGTGAGATTTTGATAACGGACACTTCAAGAGGTTCAAACCTTTTGAATTCAATTTGTTCAATATTTTGAAAAAAATAGGGTCTTCTCACCAACATCCCGGCGCCACGTCCCCACCACCTAGTACCCTATCGTTCGTTACGAATTCCAAATCCTCGAATGTCATGGTGTGCCAGGAATTGAGGTTGGTTTCACTGAGAAGCATGATGTGAGGCTTTTGCTTTACAAGAAACTCCAAGAGATAGTCACGTCGATGTAGACTCACAATGGAGTTGACGTTGATTGAAATGAGACGAATCTTATCCATGGGAATGTGACTGGATGATAACTTATTTTGAGGCATTTGAAAGCCCTAACCACTGAAAAACAAAGGCAACTTTAGAATCCTGTTTATAGATTCTCTTCGATAAAGAATTTAATTGCTGATAAATTTTGAGAAGCAGCTCATTATTATGACTTATACCATTAATCTTATTTACATTGCCTGCTGGCCCTCTCGTAGAAAGTGAAAACGACACCCTGGGCTTGATGAAGTTGGTAGGTATCACATTGCAGTGTACTTGACTTTGTTTTGTAGTAAATTTTGCTTTCAGATCTTGATACCGAGCAGCTTCAATATGATGGTGGATGACCAAAGACACTGCAGTTCACACAATATAATTTTTTTTGGCTTCCCCTGAACTAATTTGTACTCGCCCGGAGCATAGACATCTTTGCACTTTATTCATCTATATTTCATGGCGCGATTGGCAGTCGAAAGACCGAATCCTTGGCACCTGTACCACTGGTTGACGTCACTTCTCTGGAAGTGGTCCCACCTCACCACATGGAAGTTCCAGTACATTATTTTTGTAGGGCGCTTGAAGCTGCTTTTGCTGGAAATCTGGACTAAGTAATAAGGCAAGTTTTTACACTCGATAATCGATCTCTTTGTTGCAAAATCTTTAACCGTAATAAATTCTTTTTCTGGTGCAACATCCTGAAGGAGATCGATTGTGTTCTCTCCGCATCGAAGCCCTTCAATAAAAAAGTCTGGTTTTTGTCCCTTTTGCCTATGTATGGAAAATGCTGAACATCTCCAGAATTCAACGCACTTTTTGCTACCTGAAAATCAAACAAAGACTTAGTTCTAATTGCCAGCTTATTTGCACTGACTCCCTTGATCTCGAAATCATTTAATTTATTTTCAGCTGCCAAAGCTGAACCAGTCTTTGCCTGTTTGCCCAAATGCAGTGATTTTTGGGACTTTTTCTTTCTTTTGATTAACCTTGACAGAGGGACCAGCAGACAAATTTTTTGGTTTTTTCTCCCTATATTTAATGCTTAAATAATCAATAAATCCATTATCAGGTTTGGTAAAGCATTAATCAGAATTTTTGTTACCTTTATCCTCTTCAATCCTCATGGAATCATCTAGTTCAGCTAGTGCTGCATAGTAGCTCGTGCTGACGTTTGCTCCGCCTGCGCTGAGGACATTCTCTTGATCAGGTACGTGTTGTGACTTCTTAGATTTTTTGTCTTCGATCGCTTTTGACTTTACTTCTTTTTTTTTCTTACTGGTTTCTTTTACTTTATTGAACGTTAATTTTCCAACTAGTTCTTCTAGCGATTGGATCCGAAGTCTGAGTTCTTCATTTTCTCGATGACTGATAAAATTTTCAGTTTTTCTTCGTTGCTGTCGAAACTTTGTCTCAGCTTCTTTTTGCCTGTCATTGTTGGCAATGGACACGATCGATCTGGTTGAGCCATCGGGTTTCTCTATCTTGTTACATTTGAAGTGAGATTAGAGGGAATGTTCGTAAACCAGGACTTCCCTTGAATGTATTTCCGCTTTTTGATACTTCTTCAGGAAAGAAATTTCAGGTATTCGATAAGTGTTCGAATAATTTGACGTTGATGATTTTCAATGAAAAAATTAATTTCAACTAACTTATGTGAAAAATTTATTAATTTTTGAAATTAATGACAGAAGCGATTAATAACACGTCTATACGCAACGACTGCTAGATGTAGAAATCGTAGTAAGTGGGAGAGTGTTACTAACAGAAGTGCTTTGTAACCATTGTAGGGTTCAAAACAAATTTATGATGGCATGAATCGATGACTTGAATTGTTCATCCAATACTTGTAGAAGAAATCATTAAAATTTTTCCAAATGATACTGAGTTTCTTAAATAAGCATGTCATAGCCACCGTTTTGTTCTAGCTTAAAATAATTTATCTGAACGCTGAGCAATTGAACAAATTCAAATTAAACACAATTATAAATTTTCCCAAAAATCCAAAGAAAATAGGAGTGCTTAGTTATACCGTATTCACCATCATATAAAATATAAGATCGTCACTAAACAATGCCAATGATCACGTTGGTGATACATTGAAATCAAGGCTTTTTGTTATTTTGCGAGTGAAGATGGAAAAGAAAAGAGGTGTAGTTAATCATTTCTTGCTGTAGATCATTTAAGTATTTGAAGACGCTCATTGTCCTCTGAACTGCATCAGTAACAAAAAGTGATTTCCCGGAAAACATATTGCACATCAATGCTACAAGGTGGCTGGGGAACCTGTCCTGAAGGAATTTAAATATTAATCCACCTAACCATACCGTATTGTAAGCTTTCTCCATATCAATAAAACACGCTCCAACAAAGTTCTTATTTTGCATTTTCCAATAGATGTCTGAGGGTACTTTTCTTATCGCATGTATAATGGAGTGCCTTGCAAGGGATCTAAACTGGCAATTCGGCATCAACTCATATTTTTCAATATGGGCGTTTAATGCTTGCTCCAATATCATTTCAAACACATTGCTGATGTTAGGCAGCAATCTGAATGGTTGATAGCTCTTACGGCATGAACATTTCTTTCCTTTCTTAAAGACCAAAAATACCTTCGCCTTTTTCCACTCATTTGGGAAATATGAATTGTTCAACATATTGTGCAATAGCTTCAAATAGTAACTATAGTTGAATTTCTTAGTACTGTATTGCGTAACCCGTTAATACAAGAACTTATTCAAAACAATTAACATATTTTCAAAGATTGGCAGCAGTCTTGGATGAATTGCACGAAGGGAAGGTATACTACATGCCTTATCACCAGTGTGAGACCAAGGCTAAATCAAAGGCATGGTGAGGCTGACTTCTTTCTCATCCAGTTTTTGAGAGCGCATGGGTGTTTTCAGTTCTTCTTGAACAAGATGGTTACGTCACGGTCCCCGGACTATCAGTTTTGCCCAGGAGAGGAAGACGATGCCTACCACACATTTTTGCATGCGAAAAATGGGACAGGCTGCAGCAAGACTTCTACAATGGCACGGAAGGGCTCAGCCCAGATAATACAATTGAGGTACTGCTTGGATCTCTTGACAAATGGAACCTTGGGGCATATTATGTTCAGGCAGTCCTAAAAGATAAAAGCGACTCACAGCAGCCAGGGTTTTGGGGCTGGGGGATCGTTTGTCTGGCATTTCCTCTTCCCCTTTACCCTCCCGCAGTACAAGCGTCCTCCAGCATGAAGGTGCCTCCTGGCGTAAAAAACGAGACCTGGCCCGAAGTAATTTGTCAAATGGTTCCAGGCTGGGTTTTCAGGTTGACAGGGTGGATGTTTAGTAGGTAATCCCGATTCACCTCCCAACCTTACAAAAAGCCTCTGTTTACACTATGCTATGTTAAGACACATAAATCTATCAAAGTGAGTTATACATAATACAGTAACTACGGTTAATACGGTTGGAAAAATAAAACAAACTAACCAAATCTTGATACAAGCATATAAAAAAAAATTAATACTTTAATTTCTCTGGAATGCACAAATTACTCATTAAGTTAGGCCCTGCAAGTACTCAAGCCCGTAAAAATATAAAATTCTGGCTGCTTAACTTCAACTAAAAGTTTTATAAATCAATCAAATAAATTAATTTAAACCAAAATCATTCAAAAGACTACATGCTTACACTCTCATGCAGTCTCAGGATATCACCGCGTGAAAAAATTAAGAGTACAACAACAGCAAATGCATCAAAAGTAGAAATTCGATCAAATTTGTTAGTAAAAGTAGGATTCATCAATTTTACATTTTCTTGAATAAAACCGTAGAGGTACCTTTGACTTCAATAGTTTATGTTTATAGCATTGACTTGTCTTGAAAGTTTCAAAAAGCTCAAATGGTATTTAACGAAGTTATAGTAGTTTGAATTTTCCTGTATGACTATAGAACAATGTGCTCTGTATAACGTGTACCCATATGGCTATGGAACAATATGCACTTTTTACTGTATACCTTTGAGAATTGTTCAACGAGTGACATCAGCAATCGTGAAATAAAGTAGCCGGTGATTTAAATGAAAATATTGAGTCAATCAGTGTTATATTTCATCAACTTCAACATTTAAGGTATATGCTATTAGCGCTTGATTGAATTTTATAATGAATGGCTAAAGATGAGCAATCAGGAGGTGAAACAATTCAAGTTAATAGTAGAGTGCACCTACAAAAATGTCTTTATAACCATCTTAGGGTTTAAAACAAGTTTTGTGGTCGGATGAATGACGTAAACTATCCATCGAATACTTGCATAAGAAATCATTCAAATTTATCCAAAAGTTGCAGTTTTGTTCATAAGTACATAACAGTTTGCCTATTAAGCTTCACTATTCACTTTATTAGGGATCATTTACTTTAAGTCCATATTTTATTGCTTGTTTATTACGCAGGAAAAAATTGTGTTGCTCCTCCCCCGAAAAAGCGGTTAATGTGGCTTAAGATTAAAGCTACATCATCTACCCCTGTTCCTCAAGAACTCATGTAGAAAGAGTCATTTTCTAATGTTGTAAACATTTTGCTCATACTGAATAAAACTAAGGGAGGCAAGTGCTGAGCTTTTACGTAGAACTCGATCTAATTGCTCCCCCGGGAAAAGCGGGTAAGCCACATCTACTATCCCCGCATCCTAAGAACAAATGCAGATTGAGACTTTTCGAGGTGGAATATTTAACAACTAATTTATTGCTGGCAACATAAGCAGCATGTAAGCTACTAAAACCACCTTATCAACCTCCTACTCTGTATCTCACTCCTCCATAAGAATCTACATCATCCGCTTTATTCGGTAGCATTCATTAAAGAATCATATCTTATGCTAATTTATTACGCATCAAAAAATTGTATTGCTCCATTCGTTCTCCGTAAACCCACTCCAACAACCCCTACCAAGTATTTCTTCCCCCGGAAAAATGTCAAAAGTTGTAAAAATTTTTTTTTTGCATACGAAATAAAGCTTGAAGAAGTTATTGCTAGACTTTTACCTAGAACTCGATACTGGAATTTAATGTAGAACTCGATTTTATCTATACGGCAGACCAAAAAGCTACACTGGTTGAGAACAATCTTCAAAAAATGTACAATGATGTGCGGTTGGACACTGACAATTGGCAAATAAAAATAAATACGCAGAAGTGCGACATAATTTTGTTTTGTACAACGCTGCCGAAGGCCAACCAAGACCTGAAATGCAATTGGAAGGATTTCCACATTATGACTGTTGAGGGTAATTCAGAACGGGTTCCACATAAATCCCGTATTCGACACCTCGATGTTCATCTTGATCAGTATCTGTACTATACTGAACATGTCAAATTCATGCTCAGTAAGGCACAAAAAGTAGTCATGGCCCTTCGATGACTGTTTCATTCGAGATTCGAGATACATTGATCAATATTATCTGTTACAAGATCCTGGTTAGACCAGTTTTGCCATATAAATGTCAGATCTGGTACAACTGGAGTGCTAGTACTATGGAAAGATTAAGAGTTTTCGAAAGGAAATGGCTTCATACATGTACTGGTTTGTACAAAAAACCTGAGACGGATTGGAAGCTTTTTATATGTAATAGAAAAATTTATCAAACTACCAAAGTAACGAGAGTCGATATCTTCATATTGAAACTGCTTTGGAATCATATCACAAAATCTGTAACTGTGAGTGAAAACTTCCACCCTACATAGATATATGGATCAAAGTATACTGTTTCTCAGGCATTTACATCCCAGCAGAAGATAATGTTCTCCAAATATTTGCTGACTTGCAGTAAGATGCATTATGGGCTATTCTTGCAGTAAGTTTTTTTTTGGTAGGGAGGTGAATGCTATTTATGCACAGAGTGTGGGACTCTCATGCGCGACTGGACTACCCACTAAACACCTCCCCTGTCAACCTGCGAACCCAGCCTGGAACCGTTTGACACATAATTTTGGGCCAGGTCTCATTTTGTTACGCCGTAAGTAAGTTTAAGCTTATGAGTTCGCAGAATATTTCGGGTGTACTCGTAGGTATCCAGAATCATGGAAAAAAATAAATTTGCCGGAAAAGACTGGGTAGTAGAATTTAAAAAGAAAAATCAGGAGCTCAGCCTAAGGAAGCCTGAAAATAGAAGTGCAACAAGAAGCTTTGCATTTAACTAAACCGCAGTGGTTGACTTTTTTTGACAATTATGAGCATAGTATGTGCGTTAAAAATTCACAGGAATGAAACAGGAATTACCATAGTTCTACCAACGGCTG
Source organism: Odontomyia ornata (assembly GCA_963969285.1). Lineage (NCBI taxonomy): Eukaryota > Metazoa > Arthropoda > Insecta > Diptera > Stratiomyidae > Odontomyia > Odontomyia ornata. Next base: position 349,493,907 of record OZ017739.1, on the reverse strand, counting down.
AAGTAAGACAAATCGTTTATGCTGAACGTGGAGAACTACAAAAGGTGTTGCTGTTTATCTGCTTCCTTATGTCCATTTCAAAGAACCATTTTTGAATGGTGCTTCCAATGGCAGTTTTTTTAAGCACAAAGAGCGGTTGGATGACAGCAGAATTATTCATTCCAGTTGTTCAACACATTCAACGCCAAACTTAATTATTTGTGATAACCACGAGTGACATGTTTCTACTGAAGCTGTTTAGTATTATCTGAACAATGGGATTCTTTATATCTCTTTGCCAGCACTCAAATCATACAAATTGCAGTCAATGGACGTCCGCGTTTTTAGTCCGTTTAAAGGCAAACTGAAAATACTTTAATGATTGGCACATTCAAAATATTGGTAAGACCTTACACCCAAAAATATCACTAGTGGCTTTTCAAGGCCAGAAATTTGGCCACTCAATACACTCATCGTCCCTAATTTTGCACCTATATGAATTTCCAGTGGGAGATTCCAAGAAAAATTCAAAGAAAATCGCCAAGAAATAGAGAGATAGGAAGTAGATTTTGTGGAGCTGGAAAGAAGTGAAATATATGAAGTTATTGATGAAAGCTATGGCAGAGACAAGGCACAAGCAAACCCTTTAGACAACCAATTGGATATTGCTGCATCTGTGATTTTAACACCACCTCTCATTTTTTCACCACATCTTAACGCTGGTCCATCAGGCCTTCAGACTAATATTAAAAACAAGTCTCCAGCAGCAGTACAAGCATATTCAGGAAAGACTTTGAACGAAACGACGGTAAAAAAAGAAAGAGAAAAAGAGAAATCCAAGGTTTTTACTGATACTCCAGCAAAAATCGTCTACAAATATTACATAAAGAAAAGGAAAGAAAAAGACAAGTTAAATTTATGAAACAGGAAGCCAATGAACTGAAAATGTCGAACAATTTATTGGGACTTGTAGAAGCTAAAGAACCTAAGAAGAAAAAATCCCTTCTTGTTTGAAGCTAATGTCAGATTCCAATTCTAGTGAATATGAGTTGATACTAAGTGATAGCCACGATAATATAGAATTTGATGCAGGAAGTAAAGGAGACAAGTTTGGCATTCCTGACAATGAAAAAATAAACATTGACCATTTCCATCTTATCAAATTTGAAAATTCGTGTCTGAATATAATTTAACTCAATATCAAGTGACGTATCTCAGACGACACCAAATGGCTAATGTTTTTGTATATCTAGATACAGAAGACATAGTAAGCGTTGATTTTTGAGATATCGTTTTGCACTTGTCGAAACCAAATTTTTCAAAAGGTACTGCTCGATCATCATATATGTATACTTCTTCAGCAGATCTAAGTACATTCAATGTGCAATAAAAGAAGTAACAGAAGTGTTTCTAATAAATAATATTCTTCTTCTTTTTCTTCGTAGAACTATAGCCTTCGCTTCCAGCGAATCGCGCTCCAACTGACACGATACAATGACCTTGTCTTCCAATAGTCCGAGCAGTGGTGAACCCACTTCGTGGACTGAGTCAGACAAGCGTTTTCTTGGTTTCCCCACCGGTTTCCGGCCTTCAGTTCTCCCAACTGATACCTTTTTGGGTATCCGTTTTTTGTCCATACGATTTATGTGGCCAGCCCATTGCAGCTTCCGCAGTCTTATAATCGTTGAGACCTCTGGTTCGTAAAAAATTTCATACAGCTCATGCTTATATCGAATTCACCATTGGACCCCGTCTAGCTTCGCTCTGATTATTTGCCTCAATACCCGTTGCTCAAAGGCATTCAATATATTTACGGATGCTTGAGTTAGGGTCCATGTTTAAAACCCACAACAAAGCACAGGTCTCATCACAGATTTGTGTATTTGCAGCTTTGTTCTCCTGCGTATGCAGCTGTATTTCAAGATTGTCAAAACGGTATGAAATATTTTATTTGCACGCTAATCTCTGCGGTGTATTTCATCTTTTTCATTACTGGCTCTCGTTATTTTGGCGCCAAAATTCACGAATTCGCTCACATTTTTAATACTGTATTCGCCAAGTGTGATATTTTGTGTACTTGGGGTATTTCTTCTCGACTGCATCATGATCTTTGTTATATTTTAATTGATTTGGAGCCTTACTACGAGTAGTTTTGCCTCTCTGTCGAGTTTCAGGTAGACTTTTTTGGCAGTTGCTAATGACCATGACATACTGTTGATGTCGTCTGCATAGGCTACTTCTTGGCTTGACTTGTATAGTAATTTACCTCGTGTATCGGCAGAAACCTCCCTTATGATCTCCCTGCTTTAGTCCGGTATTTCTGTCAAAGGCATCGGTGAGTTGGTTATTGATGCGGACTTGGGAGGTCGTTGACGTTATTGTCATTTTGGTAAGACGGACTAACTTGGCTGGCATTCCAAAGCAAATGATTATTTGATACAGCACTTTTGATCAATACTCATATGTGCTTGCTTAAAGTCAACAAAAATTTGGTGTACGTCTATGTTGAACTCCCAGCATTTTTCGAGTACCTGTTTGACCGTGAATAATTGGTCTATTGTCAATCTATCTGACCTAAACACAACTTGACACTCATAATAGTACTGTTGGCGTATGATCCGATTTTATTTTCTAAGATATTTAAAAATATTTTGTATGCCGTATCAAGTATTTATTGGCTTTATTTTTTCGGAATATGTTCTTCTTGCCTAATATGCTGGATGACTTTGTGGATGCGCTTTCTGAACAGTGCTGCCACCATATTTGGTGAGCTTCACTGAAATCTCATTAATGACCGGGCCTTTATTATTCTTGTGCGCTTTTATGGTAGAGTAAACTTCATCCCGAGTTGGTGGTTCCAATGGAATTTCTCTGCAGGCTCTGTAGGCGCCAATGTTCTGGAGCTTTGTGGAGGATTAAGGAGGTTCTTTAAATATGATGCCAATCTTTCTTTCCTAAATTTTGGCTTCGTCATCAACGATATTGCCGGTGTCATCACTTTCCACTTTCCAGGCAAAATCCTAATTCCAGAGTTGTCCCAGGTAATATGACTCCAGAAAATTCTTCATCAACTGCACATAGCCAAATTATCAATACTGTAGACAAAAATTTCACTTCTTCTACACACAAGACTGATAATGCAATCGAACCACATTCAACAACGTACTACAGGCCTTCACAAGGGAGGCTTCCTTTTCTACCACCAGTATTACGGAAAATACGAAAAAATCTTCGCAGGTGTATATGCCTTCTAATAAATACCCGAACACCTTCATCCCCACCTTTGATTCAGATGCCAGCACCAACGGATAATCTATCAATTACCAGCAATTCCTTTATAGACCCCCTCACACCTCCAACTGTTAAAGCATCATCTTATCTAGACTAAGAGATCATCAAATCTATGAATATGTCAGATTGTGCCTAGCATATATGTACACAGCTCCCGATACCACGTGTGTTGATGGCAAGACGAAGACCAACCTGAAAGTTATGATCCAGCGGGAAAGTCTTCCTATAGAAATCGAGGCTCTCCGTACACTATATTTAAGATTTCACACAGAACTAGGCGTGACATCTGACCAAGCAAAAAAGACTTGGACACGTATGCTTCACATGTTAGCTCAAATTACATTTCATCGCTGCAGAGATCAAGAGAGCAACATCATAAATTTTTTCGTCCCCAATAATACGCTCACTTCTAAACGCCTTAGACTTTTTTACCACAACTGCGGAGGTATGAGAGGAAAGGTCAAAAGACTTTTTTTAGACGCCAAATCATGCCACTTCAATGTTCTTTCCTTGACCAAAACTTGGTTGAATGACTCTTTTTTAAACGAAGAGATTCTTGATGGCAGCTGGACTATTTATAGGGAAGATAGGGATTTCCGCAGTACTGGGCAAACTAGAGGAGGAGGGGTTTTGATTGCAGTTCATAACTCTTTTTCTAGTGAGCTCGTCACTACAGTCCGTAACGAATCCTTCCAGCATGAAATTGTCTGCATCGAAATGCCGAAATCAAACATGTACATTGGAGTTTTTTATATCCCTCCTAAATCCAATGAAGTATTGTACAACGATGTATGTGATATAATTTCTTCACTCGCTGCTTCCATTAACGTAGAAGATAAGATTATTATCTCCGGTGACTTTAACCGACCTGATTTGATATTCATGACTGATGAATGTGATAAAGGTCTTCTTCCAGTCAATCTCCAGGATCATATGGACTTCAACCTGATGAGCACTTTCTATGGCAATGATTTGCAGCAAGTTGACATGTCCACCAACCATTGTGGTAACTGGCTAGACCTTATTTTTACATATGCGTACGACGAAGTAGTGGTCAATCCAACTAGTGAAGCGGATCATTTGTTTTCAAATAGCCTCCACCATTCCGCACTGTCTATTGAATTGTCCACTGCTGAAGTAACAAACCATCTATCTTACAATAATTCAATTGTATATGATTTCTACAATGCTGACTTCGAAAGCATTAATAATCATCTCAGTGCAATCGACTGGACTGGTACGCTTACAACGTTAGATGTAAACGATGCAGTAGATCATTTCTACAAGTGTTCTTTGGATGCCGTTGAAAGATACGTACCTAAGATCAGAAAGAAAAATAAACTTTCAGAGCCTTGGCTTGATAAGGATCTCCGATATTTGCGAAACCAAAGAAATAAGCTCAACAAAATTATTCAAACGAAAACCAATGTGAGTCTTGAATTGAAAAGTAAATATGATGAGCTGGCAAAAGAATTCCAATTGAGATCTAGGGAAGCATATAAGTCATATGTTAACTTAATTGGTGAGAACATCATCAAAAATCCAAAAAAGTTCTTTGAATTCATAAATATCAAACGCAAGTCTCAAGGTTTTCCCAAGTCCATGTCCTACCAGGAATCGACCTCATGTAACCCTGAAGATACATGTGAGTTTTTCGCTAAACACTTTCAATCCGTATATTGTGCGACCAGCTGTTTACCGTATACACCTTTCTCTGACATATATTCCGCACCTCTAATTGAGAAAATCTATATTTCCACAGAAGAAATATCTAAAGCGATTGAGGAGCTTGATTTCAATAAAAGACCCGGCCCTGATTTAATCCTCCGCGCCTTTTGTGCCAGTGCAGAGGGGAATTACTTTTACCACTTCACATTATTTTTAATAAATCCCTTTCTTCTGGAATTTTCCCGTCTCTCTGGAAATCATCTCATTTGACCCCTATTCATAAAAACAAGGACAAAAGATCTGTTGAAAATTACAGAGGTATTGCTATTCTATCGGCTATCTCTAAACTATTTGAGAAAATAGTTTGTACGAAGATGTCTCCTATAGTAGAACCTCAACTCAATGACGAACAGCATGGCTTCCGTAAGAATCGCTCTACGACAACAAATCTTACAGTAATGGTATCTAGCATTCTCTGTGAGATGGAAAAAGGGTACCAGATCGACGCGATTTACACTGATTTCAGCAAAGCTTTCGATCGTGTCAACCACAAAATTATGACTCATAAGCTGAAAAAGTTTTGGATTAGTGGTTTTTTGCTAGACTGGATTGACTCATATCTCCAGAATCGGACTCAGTTTGTTAAATTTTAAAGATTTGTGTCCCAGAAAATCGATGTTTGCTCAGGTGTACCTCAGGGCAGCCATCTGGGTCCTTTCCTATTTAACATCTTCATTTCGGATCTTTTTGCAGTTCTGTCTGATATTCCTCACGTATTTTATGCCAATGGCCTTAAACTATACCACGTGATAGCTTCCCAAAAGAACTCACTATTCTTACAAAACAAGATTAGTTCCCTACTAGAATGGTCAAAAATAAACCAACTGTCTTTAAACTTTGATAAATGTTAGGTAATTAGTTTTTCTCGTAAAAACTCCGTCATCGCTTCTGACTATCATCTAAACTACCAAAAACTTGGCAGAGTGGACAGTATAGTAGACCTCGGCGTCATTATGGATAGTAAATTGCGCTTCAATTTACATTTCGATGAGTCTCTCTTTAAATCCTATAAGCTCCTTGGCTTCATTAAGCGACGATCTAAGGAATTTCAGAACGTATGGGTTTCAAAATCATTATATGTTTCTTTAGTACGTCCCATTCTTGAATATGCCTGCCTTGTTTGGGATCCTGCCTTTGATGTCCATAAAGACCGACTTGAGTCTGTTCAAAAACAGTTTCTACTATTTGCATTGAGATCACTATATGATCCGAAGAATTATAAAGATTTACCATCCTATGAGCATAGACTCCGTATTCTCAATATATCCTCACTAGACTCTCGAAGAAAGGTGATAACTTGCTGTTTCACATTTGATGTTCTCAGAGGCAATATAAAAATACCGTCCATAGTTGAAAGAATAAAAATGAATGAGAAAATACGTTTCGCAAGGCATTCACGTCTGCTGGTTGAAAAGCGTCATCACACAATTTACGCTGATAACGAACCTATAAACAGGTGTTGCAAAACATTCAACTCACTAAGTGTGCATTACTCCCCAACAATTTTCAGATCCCAATTCAAAACTTTGTTGTCTAATGCCCTATCCTCTTAATCCTATCATTTCATTCATAGATTACGAAAAAATATTGTACTTCCATAAAATTTCAATAAATTGTAAAATATATTTTTAAATTTTTGTACCTCTGCCTTTTTTGGCAATAAATAAATAAATAAATATTTGATCTTAGATTCTTCTGCATCATTCTGTCCCACTTCTAACTACTGGTTTTATTTTGTAGACCATCTTATTTTAAGTACTTTCTAGTTGCCAAACACGTATTATTTGTACAAAATCACCAGTTCTCAGAGAATTTTCCAACAAACAATTTTTAAATTTTGAATTTTTTGTCATCATATACCTTTTAATTTATATCTGCTATGTATGGCGCGGGTGTTTTAATTAAATTTAGAAAACTCGCGGCCTACTCGTTTCTGCACCAGTGGTAAGAATAGAGATGCCACATTTTCTACAAAAAAGATTTATTCCCATAATCATCGTCCTCCTATGTTACATATAAACATTTGCAACCTATCATATACAAGGTTTGTTCAAAAAGTAAGGTAATTTTTCAAATTTTGCGGGCAACACACATTCGATTATAGATTTTTTTATGTTGGTACACTCGTCGCGAATATATATTTATATTTTCTGCTATATAATATGTTTAGTTTGTTTGTGAGAGGCATAACGGTTAGAAGTGTTTTGCGTTCTCGGCGATTTTTTGCTATCGAAAAAATGGATCAAAGATCAAGAATTTTTTGGCCAAAAGCAACACCACAATCATGCCCCAGCCACCATATTCACCGGATTCGGCCCCATGTGACTTTTTCTTGTTCCCAAATCTGTAGACACCTGTGAAAGGGCGGAGATTTGCAACGATTGAGGAGATAAAGACAGCATCGCTGGAATAGCTCAAGGCTATACCAAAAAGTGATTTTGAGAAGTGCTTCGAGGATTGAAACAAGTTGGGTAAACAGACCTACGCTCATGTCAGAAGGGTTTTGTATTCAATTTACAAAATGCTGTCACCAGATCGAATCACATCAAGAAACATGTCAAAGACGATTTTATTGGAGAAAATATGAAATACGAAGATCATACTATTATTAACAAAGTTGAACGAATTTCGACTTCTGAGGTTTTTGGTATTGGTATACTCATAAATATCTCCCTTGATAATTATTTCACATGTCCAGCCGCGACGGAGGAAACACATTTTTCATGTATTCACCCCCTGTGCCCCACTGAAGCAAAAACTGGCAGTTTAGCAACTGTTTTGAAAAGCCCCTATGTAAACTTTTACTTCATACTCATATCAGCTACGTTTGATGATTTTTTTTACGGGAAAATTCAAACCGCTATAACTTCGCTAAATATGATTCAATCTTTATGAAACTTTCAGAATAGATCAATCTTATAAATAGTCATCTGTGTAATTTGATTGAATTTAAGGGCACCGTTAAGATTTTATTCAAGAAAACATAAAATCGATAAATCATACTATTACTAACAAAGTTGAGTGAACTGCGACTTCTAACGTATTTGTTGTTGTTGTACTCATCAAGACCTACATTCTTGATTTTTTTCAGATTTTTCAGATCACAGGTGTCCAATCGCGAGGGGGGGGGGGGGCACAAATTTTTCGTGTATTTCCCCTCCCTGTGCGCCCCTCGAAGCAAGCTTTGCCAAACAAAGACCTGTTTTGAAAAGTTCTCATCGAGACCTTTCATTTGATATCCATATCGGCCACCTTCAATGAATGCCTTATTAAATTTTTTTATATTTGAACTTTGAAGAGATCACCACTTTACACCTACATACAAAATTTGATGTTTCTAGCTTAAGTAGTTTCCGAGAAAAACTGCTGTGACACACGGACGGACGGACGGACGGACGGACGGACAGACAGACAGACGGACAGACGGACAGACAGGACGCGATTTTAGAAGGGTTTTGTAAAATTATTTTACAAAACCCTAAAAAGCGATGGCACAAATGCATTGATTACTTTGAAGGGGAGAACATAAATATTGACGGGTAAATAAATATTTTTTCCTAAAAATACAAAATCATCTTACTTTTTGAACACAACTCGTCGGTAATTTCGGAAGCCTCTTCACTTTCCATAGGAAAAGTAGTTAAAACCAGAGCACACAAGCACTCCACCCACTACGTTCAACTTGACCGAAAATAAACAAATGGAATATTAAGTGAAACGCCCTGATGAAACCTTTAAAAATCAAATATTAAAACTTCATCATCCCCAATACGGTAAGTGGGAAAAGTAAAAGAACCAAAAAATGGATATATGTTAGGTATACGAGTATATGTTGGAACTTATTTTCCTTTTATCTTGTTTCTATACCAATTGATAAGGAATCACTTCAATTTAAAATGTTGAAAACACTAAAATTGCACTTACCATGGAAAATGAAAACACCATTATTTTGTACAATTTTTGTATGTATATTTTTCATAATTTTTTTCATCTTAAATATGAAAATTCAGAAAAATACATTGGTAACAAAAACAAAAATTATGAAAAACACCTAAATCATGAGTTCGTAATTCGGCCGTAAGAATAATTTTATAATTATTGTATCTAATCAATAAATGTATCTCTACAATAATTACTCAGTACATCAACCTAATTTCTCTCCTGAAAGGAGTCTGGCATCGCTTGGGTCCTATCAGGTGTTCGTTGGGCTGCTAGCGTTACTTAAAGAATCTTGAAAATAATCCGCCTCAATGTATCGTTCAGCCGTTTAGCGCCAAAACGGTTACATCATTGCAAAATCTGGGACCTGGTACTGCACCCGCAGCTGCCGAAATAATTCCATTGCAAAAGAGCAATAAAAGTTACTGTTTCCTCCGTTTCCACGTAGTCGCTTTTAACTCGTTAGGTTCCAGTCGTTCAAGTTGCACTCACTTTCCTATCAATCACGTCCCAATGTGGGTAAGCACGAGTACGGGGCAAACGGGCAAGGGAAGTGATAACGGGAAATCTCTCCTTTCTAGTTACATCCTAGCACTTTCACACAAATCAGCACTCCTATCACAACAGTTCTTGTCGCGGATGATGGCAATTCGATAGAAAGTTCAAAGAAGGAGACGTTCTAACTATTGAGTGCTTGGAGGTGACGTTGTGGTCAAGGGGCAGAAAAGTTCCATCGTAATGTCCTGTTTTACTAACAGTCACCATCGCATTGTTTGTGGGAACCAACGTTGCCCGGTTACTGGTGGGAATCTCAACAATGCCGAAGTGCAGCTGTTGACCCGACAGCCTACTCCTTGCCATATTCGCACAGTCAAGATCGTCGCCGATGACCTCGTCCTCGTCCTGACCCCGATGGTGCGGCTGTTGTGGAATTCTTTGCGTTTGATGCTGTTGGTTGTGGTTCAAAATGTTATTGGTTTGCTGTTGGTAGTGCAACGAGGGATAAGGATTCGATTGATGTTGGCTTGGCTGATATTGATAATATGTCCTCGATTGTTGATTATCACATGGAATTGATGAATTTACTATGGGGGATGTGGTGATACCGGTGGGGTGATTGTGTAAACTGGAATTGTTTAACGATATTGATTGTGGGATGTAGGGCAGAAGATCTGGTTGGTATTCGCTCGTGTTTGAATCGAGAACAGCCTTTCGTTGACTCGATAGTGTTCCCGCGTCGAAGCATGTCGATTGATGAGAAACTGAACCTGCAATTGAAAGAGAGAAGAAATTTAGAATAGAATTCAAATCCATATTGTCTTTGATCTGTCTATGCGGTCACATGAGATTTATTTGTTCAGATAAGGAAACATGGTAAAGGAAAATTGAAGTACAATTTCAATGAAGGGAAATTGATACCTTTGTCACATACATAAATCATTTTTTCGTTTTGAGCTTAACAATGTAAAAGTAGGAAATAGAAAATCAATTTTTTAAACAGTAACCAGGAACTTTATTAACTTCTCAATAATCAAAGTGTTACTAAGAAACATGAAGAAAATAGTTCAAGTATTCTCGTAAGTTTCAGCATAGGCACTACCCAAGCGTTAAGTGGCATATTGTTCCATTTGTCGATTCCCAGACAGCACACTAAACTAAAGGGCATCAAACGTGTGGACTGAATTAAGTTATCTTTTAGTCATAGCTAAAGGACTCCTTGTTAGCATCTTTACGTGTCAAACCGAACGTAAACATGTGAAAAAGCCGCCTGACGTAGAGATCTTCAAGTAAAAGTGAAAATATATCCTTTGGATTTCTTTCCGATGAGCTGCATATACATAAACTTGTCAGAAATTAAATAATCATTTGGTAGTGGCTAAAAAATACCTTATGGATATCGTTAAGCTTCTAAGGTTAAGTCTTTACTCTTTGATTCTGATTAGCATGGTGTCGTAATCGAGCAGTCACCCAAGCCAACTGTCCGAAAACTGCATATCACTGCTCCGAAATTTCATTTGCAGATTTGAAAAATTTTGCTACTAAAATTTAAATTTTTGTAAATTATGAAATTTGGAAAGAAAAAAATGTTTTGATTTTTTATTATAAATATAAATTTATATTGTTTTTTTTATGCATCAAACATAATTTTTTCCTTGCATTGATATTCTTTATAATATTTATCATTTATTATGATTTAAATTTTCAATCTTTTGCTATTTTTTTTAATAACTTAATTACGCAAATCTGCAAATTGGAGTTCCGGACATGAGAACACTGATTTAGTGCATCACATCCATGCATTGCATTGGCGAATGGAATCTAACTTGGCTAAGCTAACAGCGGATTTCGATTCACAGGTGCGGCAAAGAAATGCTTGAGATCGACACATAGCGCGGACGCTCCGAGAAAAGAAAACAAAAGCGCAGGCAATTCGTCATTCGTTATCATTGTTTCAGTGATTTGTTTGTGAAATGTGTGGTTAATCCCGGGAAATAGATTGAAAACGGCTGTTGAAAGTGGAAAATAGAATTTGTCGGGGAAAGTCGCACGAAAAGTGCCGGGAATACGAACATCGTAATGATGGAAATTGTGTAGTACATTGAACACGCAGAAAGAAGTGGAAATTTGGACAGTGAAATTAACTAGTATTCACGGTGAAAAAGTCATAACTTAAAAGTGAAAAAGTTTCCTTTGCTACAATTTTGGAAAAAATTCCACCCTCCCAGAAATAATCAGGTCCCCAAAGGAGATACATTGATGTCAGCTTGTTGTTTTTCTCGTACGATTATAGCGAATTCGTATTGTCAAAGTGATTTAGCGCGGGGAAATGAGTTTGCTACGAACCGAGATGATTTGCCGTTAATAGCACAATTTGCCGCCAAAGATTCAATCGGAATTTTAACAGCTGCGGAGCTAATTTACCCGTATGGGGATGGAATGGATTCTGCGACTGCCACAACGCTGAGCAATCACTACAGGCTATAGTTGTGCAACTTCTCTAGATGTGATTCCGACGACGTTGGTTACAAATCATCAGTGGATTGTGTTGAACCGTAGAGAACTGTGGCGCCTCCTTTATATCCGTGCATGGTTAAGCTCCGTGATAGAAAACGTGCGAGCCTATTGAAATAGAAGCTTTTAAGCATATGAACTAATCTGTGCCAACGGCGGTGATTGCTAATGGTGATGTGCGCACGGCGGATGATGCAGAAAATATTTTTCGTTCGCGCAAAAAACTGGTGATCAACTAACATTTCAATGCTTTCATCATCATCTAACGTTTATAACCGAAAAATTGATGCGGCGCAACCAGCGTGTAGCATTATATAATCTGACTCGAACAAAAGACGTAAAACACATAAAAAAAAGAAATAGTGGTTCGTTTAGGCTGAATTAATTTGTTTATATTGTAATTCGATAAAAAAATAAAAATTTAGTTAGCAGCAATCAAGAAAATTTCAGTCATCATCCATCATCAGCGGGTGCCCGGCGAGGATGAGGGTGAGTACCCTTTCAGTTTCCCTTTTGTGTATTTCTTGTATTAAGTATTAATAAATAAATATTTAGATGTGCAAGTTGTATACCTAATTTTGTTTTATTAAATAAACAAGTTGGGCAAACAAGCCTACGGTCATGTCAGAAGGGTTTTGTACGCAACGTGCAAAATGCAATCACCAGCAACGAATAAAGGCAAGACACTTGTCAGAGAGATGTGCACGTTTATAAGAAAATCAATTGCTTCTGTACTTTCAACGGTCGTCATTTTGTTGCAAACTAACAAAAATCATTCAAATCATGAATTCCCAAAAGAATGTATGTTATTGATCTTATTTTAAGATTCAAAGAAGATCAAATCAAAACTGCAGTGTTAGATTCAACGGAAGTTCTGTAAAATACCAAAATCGTGTGTTATTGTTGTTGTATTTGGGGAAATTTCAAATGGCTATAACTTCCGTGAATATCATTGGATTTTAATCAAACTTGCAGAATTTTAAGAACTTATAGTATGTGAAGCTGATTTAAGGCTATCTATACGGTTTTATTGGAGAAAATGTGAAATTCAAATATCATACTATTATTTACAAAGTTGAGCTAATTTTGACTACTAAGGCATTTAGGGCACCGAAGCACAAACGCCCAGGACCTACTTGAGCAGTTTGCGAGGGATAAGAAAGCTGACCTCCAGTTGCTGAGCGAGCAACATCATAACAAGGACTCGCAAGCGTGGTACCCTGACAAATCTGGTACCTCGGCCATCTGGGTTCGAGACAGCGCCCGCCTTCAGGTGCAGGGCCATGGACGCGGGGATGGTTTTGTGTGGGTGCGATGTTCAGGGATAACATATTTCAGTGTTTATCTGACGCCTAACGAGGCGATGCGATCTTTTCGAACCAAACTCGATGCCCTGGAGGACGCTGTCTCGAAAACAGAGGGCCACATGCTGGTCGGGGGAGACTTCAACGCTAGAGCCATTGAATGGGGTATGCCACAATCCGACCCAAGGGGAAAGCAAATCTTGGACATGGCGGCCAGAACAGCGCTTTTTGTCCTAAATACTGGTAACACCCCTACTTTCCGCCGCTGGGGTTGCGTAGGAACCATACCCGATGTGACACTCGCTTCGGAGTCCCTGGTACCCAGATTACACAACTGGCGAGTACTAGAGGACTACTCGGCTAGTGATCACCAGTATATAGCTGTTGAGATTCACGACGGTGCCACTCTGCGTGCATATGCCCAAACTTCAATCCCCGGATGGAGGACTGGGGGGATGGACGTTGAGAGGTTTGCTGACGCGCTTACAGCAGGCGCACCGTTGCTGGGAGCTCCCCCAGGGAGTGGAGGGCCTACAGCCAAGGACTTGGTGAACTCAACTATGAGTACCATCATAGCTGCTTGCGAGTCTTCCATGCCCCGTCGGAGACCCTGACATGGTAAACCTCCAGTATACTGGTGGTCAAACGAGATCGCCGAACAAAGAAGCGAGTGTCACAAACTTCGGTGAGAGGCCCAGCGGGCGCGAACATGGGAGGAGGCAGACACTAGGCTAGCAGCATACAGGTCCGGCAGGAAATATCTTCGCAGGCTTATTAACAAGAGCAAGGCCCGATGCTGGCAAGACCTCGTGGACGATGTAAATAGGGATCCGTGGGGCCTTGGCTACAAGCTGGTCATGGGGAAACTTGGTGCCCTACGGAAGCCTTGTACACATGACGCGGAAAAGATGGACGCGATAGTGCGGGGACACTTCCCCGCCCATCCCGTCCGTGTTCACGCTGTCCATGGTGAAACAGCAGTCGAGTGCCCACTCTTCACACAGCTGGAACTGGAGGAGGCAGTCCTCTCCCTGAAAGCGAGGAAGGCTCCAGGTCCAGATGGTGTTCCAGCTGAGATTTTGCAGCTCGTCTATCACTATTGTCCTGACTTGCTGCTCAGCACATTCAACGCTTGCCTACGGGACGGGGTTTTCCCGGTACGATGGAAGGTGGCGAGGCTCGTGCTGGTCAGCAAGGGGGAGGGAAATCCCGAATCGCCGTCTGCATACCGCACGTTATGCATGCTAGACACGGCTGGGAAAGTGCTAGAGAAACTCATCAAGGGAAGACTCACTGACGCGATTCGTGCTGCTGGGGACCTATCTCCTCGGCAGTACGACTTTAGAGCAGGACGTTCTACCATTGATGCGATTGCAGAGGTGGTGAACGCGGTCCAAAAGGCAGAGGCATATAGTCGCACCAAGCGACGGATCGTCCTGTTGGTGACACTCGACGTCAGGAATGCCTTCAACTCCGCTAGGCGGGTGGATATTCTGGACACGCTGGAAAACTCTTTTCAAGTTCCAGAATATCTAATGCGGCTTTTGAGGAACTACCTAAAGGACCGAAGCCTGCTCTACGACACGACACAGGGCCAACGAAGGATGGAAATTACATCGGGTGTTGCCCAGGGATCTATCCTTGGTCCGGACCTGTGGAACGTGTCTTACGATGGGCTACTGAGACTTGAGATGCCAGATGAGTCACGCTTGGTCAGCTATGCGGATGATGTTGCGGCTCTGGTCGCCGGACGCACCGTTGAACAAGCGCAATTTAGGCTAGGTATGCTAATGCGCCGAGTGAGGGACTGGATGACTGCTCGCGGGCTCAGTTTAGCACTGGAGAAAACCGAAGTGGTCATCTTGACAAAAAAGAGAATCCCTAGAGTAAGGATGATCAGTATTGGAGATATACAGATCGAATCGAAGCCAGCGGTGAAGTACCTGGGGCTACTGATCGACTCGAAGATGAGTTTCTCTGAGCAAATCATGGCAACGGCTGAGAAGGCTGCTTCGGGAATATCGGCCCTGAGTCGACTTATGGCCAACGTAGGGGGACCCAGCCCATCAAGAAGACGCCTCTTGATGAGTGCTGTAGGGTCAGTGCTAATGTACGGAGCAGAGGTATGGGGCGACGCTCTCAGCAAGGAGGTATACCGAAAACGATTGGCACAGGTACAGAGAAGAGGAGCACTGAGAATTGCATCTTCGTATCCAACAGTCTCCGACTCGGCGGTGAGAGTGATTGCAGGCGTGATACCTGTCGCCCTCCTTGCTAGAGAGCGCTGTGCTATTTACCTGCGCCGAAACGAGGATGCGAGGGAGATGGTTGTCCGCGAGGAGAGACAACGCTCGCTCAACGATTGGCAGCGGTCTTGGAGGAATTGCACGAAGGGAAGGTGGGCTGCGCGCCTCATCCCGGATGTGAGACCGTGGCTAAATCGAAGGCATGGTGAGACTGACTTCTATCTGACCCAGCTTTTGAGCAGGCACGGGTGTTTTCAGTCTTACCTGCACAATATCGGCAAGTCACGGTCTCCCGATTATCGGTTTTGCCCAGGAGAGGAGGACAATGCCTGTCACACATTTTTTGCGTGTACCAAATGGGCCAGGCTGCGAAGGGAACTCTGCAGGGAGACGGGAGAGCTCACCCCGGATAATTTAGTTGCGGTGATGCTCGAATCGGTTGACAAATGGAACCAGGTGGCACATTATGCTCGGGCAGTCCTAAAATATAAAAGCGACTCACAGCAGCCGGAGGCACTGGGGCTGGGGGATCGCTCTTCTGGCAATTCCTCTTCCCCGCTCCCCTCCCGCTAGGAAAGGGACTCCCCAGCTTGAAGGCGCCCCACGGCGTAACAAAACGAGACCTGGCCCGAAGTAATGTGTCAAACGGTTCCAGGCTAGGTTCTCAGATTGACAGGGGAGGTGTTTAGTGGGTAGTCCAAAGGTATCCTCCATGGGAGTCCCACACTGCCAGACTCGGCGGGCGTAAATGCCTTCACCTCCCTACCACAAAAAAAAGGCGTTTAGGGTAAAACGCTACAATATGCCCCAGTTGACAATACGCCCCACTGCGCCAACACACACATGAGCACAGACATCAAACAAGTAGTGACACGCACAGTGCCGCGACATTTGCTTGTCAACATTGCTGCTAGTTAGGTGTGTGTTCTTTGTGATGAATAAAACATTGAAATCTTTACAAAGTGCTTCGGAACAATTTGCAGTGAGTACTATACAAATTCATTTACTTTGGACAGTGATTTTTTCAAGCAGATTTTGCATTCAAACAAGTGTTTAGCTTTAAATTACCTATCGTTTGACGTACTGTCTGCATTGAATAACTTTTAATGGCGTCCATCACATGAATGGGGCGTTTTGTAATCATAAGTTTTACAAAACGCCCCATTCATTATAGTACAATACGCCCCACGATGAAGGCAACGTACAAAATCAAGTTTTTACTTTTACAGATGCCGCGTAATTATCAAACGAAGACTCTGCGGGCTTCTTGGCCCGAGAAGGATTTAAATGAGGCTATGCAAAAAGTGCACAGCAAGGAGATGGGAGTCAATGCGGTCGCTAGGATTTACAATATCCCATCAAGAACGCTTAGACGACATTTGTTAATAGGAAAGCTCAAAGTACCACTCGGGAGGCCGCCTGTTTTTCCAGAAGAGCATGAGAAAAAGTTGGTAGTTCATATAAAAAAACTTGAAAAAGTTGGTTTTGCACCTGATCACCAGGATGATAAAGAAATGGCCTACCAGTCAGCTCAAAAGCTTAATATTAAAAATCCGTTCTCAAATGAATCTCAGCAAGCAGGTAATATTTGGTTTAATTGAAACGAAATCCTGAGTTAAGTCAGCGAAAGGCTGAAGGTTTGTCACTTGCTGGAGCTTATGGTGTTAATCGGGAGGATGTTCATGATTTTTTTTACACTGCTAGCTCATATATATGAAGAAAATGACTTAGGCCAACATCCAGACCAAATATTTAACATGGATGAAACTGGCATCCAAATAAATAATAAACCTGGAAAAGTGATTGCCAGCAAAGGAGCTAAAGACGTTTATACTTTGACTAGTTGCGAAGAGGGGGACAGTCATAGCTTGCTGCAATGCTCAAGGTAACTTTATGCCACCAGTTTTGATTTATAAAGGTACCTACAACAAACCTCAGTTTTCTAAAGGACTCATATAAAACTTCTGAAGGACTCATATATAAACTCTGAGCTTTTCATGAAATGGTTCGAGGAAATATTCTTAAAAAAAAAGTCCTGGAAAATCCCTGCTGATACTGGATGGTCACTGTTCACACAGCAACAATATTCGTTTGTTTGAAGTAGCTAAAGAGAATTATGTTACTGTGCTTACCAAGTCACACCACTCATGCACTTCAGCCACTTGACAGGGGATTTTTCAGGCCTCTGAAGGTTTATTTTGCCCAAGAAGCCAAATCTTGGATGGTCATGAATAAACACAAGCGACTTTCTCGGTACGATGTATTCAAACTGATTGGTAAAGCTTGGGGAAAGGCTGCTAGTGTATCCAATGGTATCGCTGGTTTAAAGTCCTGTGGAATCTACCCTTCTGATCCAAACGTCAAACCAGAGCACTATATTTCTCTCTGAGATACTTTGCGGGAACAAGATCTCGTAAGCGATGAGCAATGGCTCAGCTCAGGATACGAAACATTAACAACCTTCCTCCTGAAAGTGAGCCAGCAGTTTTGGAAGTTGAAATAACTGCTAATGAATTGAGATGCAATCAACAAGATATGGGTTCGAAAAATCTTGAACATGATACTTTTGCTGCATCTGTAAAAACACCTCAAAAATGTTCAGATCTACCCTCGGAATCTGCAGAAGAAACGCCCACAAAAGTTTTAACTAGAATTCATCCCATACCTAGGTTACCAGCAATGACGTTCAAGAAAAAACAAAAGGCTGTAGTATTGACATCTCCAGATAATATACAAAAAAGACAAGCGACAGAAAAAAGGAAGAACGATGCATTGACCAGAAAACTGAAGAAACGTGAAAAACCGAAAATAACAATGGAAAGTAAACAAGTTGGGTAAACAGACCTACGCTCATGTCAGAAGGGTTTGTATTCAATTTTCAAAATGCAGTCACCAGATTGAATAAAGTCAAGAAGCATGTCAATGACGATTTTATTGGAGAAACTATGAAATTCGAAGACCATACTATTATTAACAAAGTTGAAAGAATTTCGACTTCTGAGGTTTTTGTTATTGTTCTACTCATAAATATCTCCCTTGATCATTATTTCGGATGTCCATTCGCGAGGGAGGAAACACATTTTTCATGTATTTCCCCCTGTGCCCCCACTGAAGCAAAAACTGGCAGTTTAAGAACTGTTTTGAAAAGCTCCCATGAAAGCTATCATTTCATACTCATATCGGCTACGTTTGATGAATTTGTTTTCAGGGGCCACTCTCCTGTACTGTTATCATCGATTAATAGCCAATTTTTTCGAATCCTAGAGTTGTTACAAAGCCCTTTTGTTAGAAGCTCCCTCCCGCCTCCTTGACTTGTTTCACTTATGAGTATTAAATGTAGGTACTCAGCTTCAGTCATTCATTAAATTGAATCAAGTGTTCAAAGCATGCACCTTAAACGTTGAAGTTGGGAAAAAATAACTCAAAGTTATTCAATCTTCGCATTTAAAACAGCCACTATTTTGTTTTACGATTACTGATACCACTAGCTGAACTGATTCTCAAAGTTATTCATGACACCTATCATTCCTGAAATTTTCATGCAAATCCTAGCAAAACTGTAGTGTCTGAGTCGGTAAAAAGCGCATGTTGTTCCATAGCCATATGTTGCCATAGTAATACATGCAGCGCATATTGTTCCATAGTAATACAGGAAAATTCAAACCGCTATAACTTCGCTAAATATGATGCAATCCTTATGAAACTTGCAGGGTTGATCAATCTTATAAATAGACACTGAATTTCATTGAATTTAAGGGTACCATTAAGATTTTATTGAAGAAAACATAAAATCGATAAATCATACTATTACTAACAAAGTTGAGTGAATTGCGACTTCTCACGTATTTGTTGTTGTTGTACTCATCAAGGCCTACATTCCTGATTTTTTCAGATTTTTCGGATCGAAGGTGTCCAATCGCGAGGGGGGGGGGCACAAATTTTTCGTGTATTTCCCCTGCCTCTGCGCCCCTCGAAGCAAACTTTGCCAAACTAAGACCTGTTTTGAAAAGTTCTCATCAAGACCATTCATTTGATACCATATCGGCTACCTTCAATGAAATTTTTTTTTCGGGGGGTCACTCCCCTACATGGGGAGACCCCCCTTAAATACCTTATAAAATTTTTTAGTAGCTGAACTTTGAAGAGATCACCACTTTACACCTATATACAAAATTTGATGCTTCTAGCTTAAGTAGTTTCCAAGAAAAACTGCTGTGACACACGGACAGACAGACAGACGGACAGACGGACAGACAGGACGCGATTTTAGAAGGGTTTTGTAAAATTATTTTACAAAACCCTAAAAAAAGGAAACCCACAAAAAAGAAAGAGACTGATTTCTCTTCATCATCACAAAGCAATCTTGATGAACAAAATTATAAGAGCTCTTCGAATGGGGATATTTTTGATGAAGATGAGAATAAGCGCATTGAATGTACGGAAAATTATTATCGCACGACTTCTGACGAAGATTGGATAAAATGTACATCATGTTCATCTTGGATGCATGAATTTTGTACCATGTACAACCCTTTTTGTCACGTTTGTGGTAAAAAGGCTAAATTCGAAGCTGTCAAAAAGCCTAAGGAGACAAAAAAATAAAATAAGTACTACGTAACGTAATGATAGCATATCAAAATTATTATGGCGATTAAGAATTTCATCTTAAAGTTATTTCCGGAGACTGGTTGTTAATTTTTTATTATTAAGCTTAAATTCAGTTTGTCATTTCATTATTTCTTTATAAAAATTACAGTGGGGCATTTTATAATAGACGAGGGGCGTATTATCAACACATAGCGTCACAAAACGCCCCACCTAACGTTTGAAAAAAATATTTTTTTTTAGCTAGTGTATAAGGAAATGTTACCAAACTTAAGTGCCATTTTGTAGTCTAAATACCATTTGTTACACTTTTTGATAAATATAGGGTTGAAAAAAGTTAAAAGGCCATTTTATTGAGCATCGCGTAAAAGTAGGGCGTATTGTAGCATTTTACCCTATTGTTGTTGTACTCATAAGCACCAACCTTCATAATTTTTTTCAGATTTTTCGGTATCCAATCCCAAGGGGGGGAGACACAATTTTTTCGTGTATTTCCCATTCGTGTGCGCCCCCTGTAGTAAAAAATACAAGTTCAGCCCTGTTTTGATAAGTGCTCATTAAGACCTTTGGTTTTATACCCATATCGGCTACCCATGATGAAATTTTTTTGGTGGGGGGGACTCCCCTATTCGGGGAGATCCCCTTTAAGCACCTTGTAAAATTTGTTTTGCAGTGAAACTTAGAAGAGGGCATCATTTTACATCTATATCCAAATTTTATGTTTGTAGCTTATACGGTTTGCGAGAAAAAGTGGTGTGACACATGGACGGACGGGCAGACAGGCGCGATTTTAGTAGGGTTTTGTAAAATTATTTTAGAAAACCCTAAATAATCGCAAAATAATTCTGAAAAATAAAAAAACAAAGCCTTCCTTTTAATTTTGCGTGTTTAATTTTATTTTCGCAATCGATTTTCGATCATTATCGTTCGATCTTCTTCAGCGATTCTTTCACTTAACCTAAAGATATTACTTATATACTTAGTCCTTAATTACCTTGAGGGATACTTCCTAAGGAGGGTAATTAAAATCTACTTTATTCAAATTCCTTTTGTTACATTTGAAAATTACTTATTAACTTATTAGCTTGAAGAGCCAGGATTTACAATTACCTGCGTCGTTGTTCATTAGCACGGCTTTTTCTCGTGAAATGGCGAGACTTTCCATTGCATCCAGTTCTGTCGCATCTCTTGCTTTTTGTACTAGTATTGCATCATCTACTGTGTCCTTTCGTGTCCTTGAGTTACAATATGCTCCGCCACTGCTGATCTAAAATTATTCTTCTTTCCATTTTTCCTCGCTGCACTTGCTTCGCTGAAATGTTCTCGCACCCCGGTGTTCATTAATCTTCTTGTTTGTTCAAAGTTAATTTTGCGACAATCGGGGCATTCGATCCGGTAGATGCCTGATTTCTCGTGTGGTTGCCGTTTATCCTTAGTTGACCCGAAGATGGTTTTCAGCTGATTTTTGCTACCTGACTCGATTACTTTTATGGGTTCATGATGTTTTAGCGTCCTTTTTAATTGATCTGTGATACCTTCGTAGTAGGTTACTGCCTTCCAGTACACCTTTTCAGAATCCGGGTTGAGGAGTGTCGACCGTTCTTCCTTTTGCCGAGTTTTTCTGATTTTGTCCGCAATTCTCTCGATCGTTGAGGGCGTGAATCCATTCAACTTCACAGTAAAGAGAATATACAGCATTTCGTTTGCCCTGGCTGCCGTATTGAGTGGTAGATCAGACATCCTGTGAATCATGGCTCAATAAGGTGAAACTTTCACTTGTTGCATATGGTTTGATGTATTCGGAACCTTCCATTGTGTATGTGTTGCCTTCCTGTAGATTTTGAAACTGATGTCGACACTCGTTCTCGATACCAATGTATCTAGGAAAGCCAATTTTCCATCCTTTTGTTCCTCTACCGTGAAATTGATATTTTTGTGCACATTGTTCAGTTCCATCAATATTTTTTGCAGGTCTCCTTTCTTGACGTAAGCGGAAATATCATCTACATACCTGATCCAGCATCTCGGTAATTGGTTCTTTGTTTTAAGTCCATCCTCCAGTCGCGTCATAAACATTTCAATAAAAAAACGGAGATAGTGGATTTCTCAAAGCTGCTGCTCCTTTACTTTTGTAGAATTCACCCTGGAACGTAAAGTAGTTCTCTGCCATACACAGCAGGTACTGTCTCATTTTCGTCTTTCATGCCATAGAATTGTCCTGTTATAGTAACCACTCCTCGATGTAGCCAAGTGTTTCCTTCACTGGTATACTGGGAAAGATTGCAAAAAGGAACAAAAGATAATAATCAATTGCTAGAATACCCAAAACTCGGTCTTGCCTTTCATTCAAATCTAACCGGGTATGGGACCCGCAACGATGGCCGGCCCCTCTACTACAAGCTAGCCATCAGGTAAGCTCTCCCCTTGTAATGCGTATCAGGTGCTGTTGCCCATGTAGAGTGGCCCTCCGCTCGCAGATTCATGCAAATTATGTTTGTATGAGTTTTTCAATTGAATGAGAAGTATATGGCCACGTCTACATTTGGACCTTGATCTGGTTGAGACGGTGCACTACTTCCACCTGGATGCCCAACAAAGTCCCTATAAGTCCGTCCGTTTTCTCCAGGCCCAATTTATCCTCTTAAGCAACCATTCTTTTGACCGTTAGTAGGTTAACTCGTTCTTGACTTCCGTTGATATTTATTTGAATATTGTTGTGGTAAATCTTGTGCTAGAAAAATAACCCGCCATACGATACCGCTAACGCGTCTCTAGACATGGCCAAATTTCGGTGGTTCCTACCATCCTCTTTCGCCGAGGCAGCAGACTATCGCTGCAGTCCTTCATGGACATTCATCTTACCTATTCTACTACAATGGGCATATATAAGGAGGAACGAAGAGGGCCTGGACCCCCTTAAAATCACGGATTATTAGTTGGACGGATATTAGACAAAATACAGAAAGTGCACGCGTCGCAACTGAAATAACACACGATAGCTTCGCGGAGCATCGACCACACTAGCAGGTATGCATGGCTTGCAATTTACTTATACCCATATTGATGAGAAACCTAAAGCACCTTCTACATAGCCTGCATGGCTCACATGACCCACAAGAGATCGTGGAAGATCTAAGAAGACAAGAGATCGAAGAAATCGAATCTATTTGACACTTCCAAACCAGTGTATCTGCACAAAATACTGGAAGCCTCAACTTGTGGCCAGCAATCTTTGTACCAACGTTCAAAGAGGCAATTATGAGAAATATTAAGCCCATCTTGCACATAGTGGTACATTTTGAAACCATAAAAAATGCGAAATTCTGTAATGCAAAAACTGACAGCAACAAGGCACTCTGTATCCAATTGCAGTCTCAAATATAGATGCGTTAAATGAAGTCTCTTCCATGGCCCTGGTAACCACCAAAAGTAGAAGGAAGAGCCACTCAAATGTGCCAATTGTGGTGATGAAGCCCACCCCGCCAACTATCGCAACTGTACGTCTTTCAAGCAACTCTGCACCAAACAGACGCCCAAACATACCCCTATTACTAATATTTTTCCCCCTTGAGCACCTTATATGAAGAGGAGTGATGGAATCACTTTCGCAAGCCTCTTGCAAAAGTCATTCCCCCAACAATCCACTACACCTCCTAGTTTTATTGAAAAGGAATTCAATACTCTCTTCGGGGTAAGTCTTAATATTCTGGCTACGAAACTAAAGAAGCTGTGTACAGTGCAAAACGGAGACCATAAAAGACTGCTTCTTCTTCAGTTTTTTTCTGGTTCCAATGGAATTTAGGTTTATGCAGTTGAAAATAAATTCAATTGTGAGCAGTAGAAAGTGGTGCGAACTTCAGTCTTTTCTGAACCAACACAGGCCAAATATTGTGTTCTTGGCTGGACACACCTTCCACCCCTACACTCTCCTTCGCTTAAGAACTTCCACCCACACCAATCAGACCGTCTTGACTCCTCTGGTGGTGGCACGGGTATTCCCGCCCACAATTCCGTGCAGTCTTCTCAATTATTCCTCCCCCTCAACTATTGAGAACACCATCCTCCATTTTGAAACAAAAAGCTTTTTTTGTTTGTAAAGCCATCTACTGCCCAAACTAAGAACTAGACACCACTGATCTCCAACAGTTGGTGTCATTCATGAGCTCTACATATTATTCTTAGAGCCAACTTAAATGCCAGGCACCCTCAATTCCTCGATATCACCACTAACCCAAATGGCGTCAATCTCTTCAACTGACTTCAGAATGAAGCCAATTTTTCAAGATCAACCATCTTGAGCCCTGCCCTACTTACTTTCCATAAAAACTATATGAGCTCGTATATTTACATTTTCATTGTGACAGCCTTAAAATATTTAAAATGCAACCCGAATGTCCTTACCTATTTAGAAACGGTTCTTGGTCATTGGCATGACGGCATTCTTTTAAATATTGAATCTTCAGCACGTGTAATCCAACCAAACTTTATCTAGTTACCCGACTTGAACAAAGTTGACTGGCAGCAGTCAAAAAAATCTCTCAGCACCTTTTCCACACAATTCAGGAGTATGTCGGCTTGTGTGTTCCAAAGCATAAGCTCGGATGTAAAAACATGATTTTCCTTCCACAAGAAATCATACGCGACATACAGTGTAAAAAATCCCTCCAAAGGCGCCTTTTCAAGCAACAATACGGTGCGAGTTTCTAAAAAATGAAATTCACGACCTGAACGCAATGATCTATTTCAAGATCAACGCGCTCATTCAGCAGCATATTGCTATGAAATTAGCAGATCTAGGTTAAATAACTTTCCGAGAACTCCGAAAAGTCTCCCCAACCCGGGGATAGCCCGCATCTAACTCTCCGCATCTCCTACAACAAAACCAATCCTCTACGGAGAAAGCTAATTGCCTTGCCGTTGCCGTTGCCTCCACTACAAAAAAACCTCTCTGAGCCCTTCACGGAAAATCTAGTAAACACAAACATCTCAAATTTATAAGGGCAACCGTTTTATGAACTACAAAACATACATTCTTCTAACTTATTCTCTCGACCCCTCAAATCCACCTCACCAATTTCCCCGCAAAGTAGTCTCTCGTTCACAACACCCACTCATATCAAATCCCTTATCCTTTCTAGACCCAACAAAAAATCCTACGGATTTGAGTGAACTCCTATTATCTTGCTCAAAATGTGCAGTGACACTCTCTTCCTCTTTCTTTCAAGATTGTTCAACCACTGCCTCCTCAATGTGTACTTTCCAAGCGCATGGAAGAGAGTAATCCTAAATGAAGGAACCTTCTTCCCAGATAGCTACCGCACTGTTTCCCTCCTTCATACGACTGAAAAAAATTTCGGAGTGCTCAAGGGTTTCATTGATGAGCACCTTTCTGCCAGGAATATTATTCCTCCTTTCTAATTTACCAACCAACGAAAACTTTCGGTAAAACCCCCTCTGCTCATAATGAAGTCCAGAATTGCTGACAAAGTTAGAAAAAAAATGCCTATAGTTGCTGTGTTGCTTGACATCAAGAAAGCGTTTGATTCTGTCTGGCAACATGGGCTCATATAAAAATTAGCCGAAATCCATAAATTTCACCACCATCTTTGAAAAATAATTCATAGTTTCCTTGCCAACCGCTCCTCACAAGTCAAGGTGAATGGTTTAAGCGTTAATCATCACCCCCAAGATCGGTTCCAGTTTACATTGAGGGAACTCTCAGCTTTCATACTGGTAGATATGAGACCCAACTATTTTTGACGCTAAAAGACCAACGCCAACCTTTGTTTTTAACCACAACCACCACGATACGCTCCGAAGGGCCGCAACCAATCAGCTGACCATCCGAAGATGGAGGCTCATCAGCTGCCCGTGGTACCTGAGTATACCTCCAGGGTTGATGTTCGCAGCTATGAGTTGATTTTGTTATCGAACAATCACAAAGCTACTATGTTTTGGATCAAGTTCCTGTCCTAGTATTTTTACTTAGCGATTCGGGTACCCCGGGAACACCAGTCCCCGTCAGTTTCATTGGAATCGGAGATGAAACCCTAACAATAACAGTTGCACTCCTTTAGATTACCAGATCTGTCTCATCTTGAGGAGGAGTCATGCTAAATGATAACCGATCTCTGTCATTTGCAAACGATGTAGGCGTTCCTCAAGGATCTGTTCTATCCGCGATCCTCTTCTCTGCATATACCGCTGACCATCTATGTCATCTCGAACATCCCCTACCGATCAAGCTACTTAAATATACAGATGACATCATCTTATTTGCTTCTCAATCTTGGCTTGATTTATATCTTGACATAATCGGCCTATTTCCTCTATAACTGGCAGTTCCTTCTCAATCCCTCTAAGTGCGAATGCATTATCATTAAGAGTAAAATAAGCCTCACCCAAATTTTCTCACGATTATACGAAAAAAAACTTATTGAAAATGATAGAGAAAGATACCTATGTGCTGTTTATAGGTACTAATTACTAACTAAGGAATGAGTTTGATTTTTTTTTTTGACAGTAAATACATGACTCGCCTCGTATTGTGTTGGGCATCCGGCTACCGCATTCGGATTGCCACCATCAAAATGTTAATTTTTGTAAAATATTTGATCTTGTATTCACTGATGCTGCTACTTCACCTGTGCTATGATGCTCTAAGCTACGTATTAAATAGCCATCAACATAGATTCCTAACACTTTAGTTATTAAAATTTATAAAGAAAAGCCGACCCCTATAGTATTGAAGCTTCTTCTGATTGAAGAGCTTGAAAGAAAGAACACCAGGAACAAGCACTTTAGACACATATTTCTCAACGTTCCCACGGAATTAGTTTCATTTTTTGGATATGAGCAGAGGATTTGATAGCAAGCGGACATGAGAAATTCTTTGGCTCGGCTTGTGTCCACTTTGTGCTGCTTTTCTTCTTTGTAGTGCTACAACCCTCTCGGGCCTTAATTTCCTGCAGCAATTACCTTCAACTGCCTCGGTCCTTTGAGCATGTCCTCCTATTTCGAACTTGGTGCAGCGAAGAATTGTCTTCGTCGACCGTGTCAGACCAGCGTTTTCTCCGTTTCTCCACTGGTCTTCGCCCTTCAGTTTTCCCAATGAATACGTTTTTAGGTATACATTGTTTGTCCATATGGTTTACACGGCCAGCGCATTGGAGTTTCCGTGGCCCCAAAATCGGCTCGTGAACAATTTCATACAGCTCATAGTTGTATCGAATTCGCCATTGGTTCCCGTCTAGTTTCCCTCCAGTTGTCCACGTCAGAACCCGTCACTCAAAGGCGTTCAATATGTTTGGGGATGCTTGGGTTAGAATCCATGTTTCCCACCCATAGCATGGCACAAGTTTTATCATAGATTTGTATACTTGGATCTTTGTTTTTCTGTGTATGCAGCTGGTCTACGAGATCGTCAAAACAGAAATTTTTTAATGTGAGTTGCATTCTTCGGCGTATTACGTCTCTTTCATTTGGGGTTCTCATTATTTTGGCACCTAAATACGCAAACTTGCCCACTTTTTGGATATCATAGTTGCCAAGTGCGGTATTTTGGGTGTTTGTGATATTTTTTTCTTTATTTTATTCTCATTGATTTGTAGCCCTACTAGTTTTCCTTGGCTGTTGAGTTTCAGGGCAAGTTCTATGGTGACTGTGAACGACCGTGGCAAAATGTTGATGTCTCCGCATAGATTACAATCTGGCTTAACTTGTATAGTAATATACCATTTGTGTTGACAGGTAGAATTTTTTTAGAGGGCTTGTTTCCGCTGGATACGCCGTTGATATGCGACGTCTATAGGTTAGTTTGATCATGTAATGATCCGCGCTACATTTAGCTCTTTCGTATGTATGGACACCAAGTATGCTCGGAGCCCAACATTGTTGGATCAGAACATGATCGATCTAATTTTGCGTGGTGCAATCCAAAGTCCAGGTCATTTTGCGTATGCGTTGATGTACGAAGCAAGTTGAACGTATGATTGGATTTCTGCTACATGTATTGTGAAGGTTTTATCCTTCAGTTGTTTCCCAATGAGATAGTTTATTGCAAACCTTAGCGTTGCAATCACAAAGAATTATTTTTGTGTCATCGGTAGGCAATAAGTCGGCTGATCGTATTCTTCATCGGTTGAGGTGTGTATGTTTGTCAGCAAGAGTTTGAAGAATTTTGCTTTTAATACGCGGCGTAAAAGAAATGATTGATTCGATAATGAACGCCAGGATGCGTTAGATAATTAAAATCAGGTGGACAAACAATATTTAGGTAAGACAACCAGGAAGAAGAGAGAACATTATAAAAATCTCAGAAGAGTAGTGAATAAGATAATAAGAAATAAAAAAAAAGTACTATGACAACCAATTCAGAAGTATTGGTGTACGTCTAGCGAGCAACAATTCAAGATAAGCAAACCAATTAGTGAAAAGCCTGAAACGTCGTTATCAGGCCAAGACCACGCTCTGCTATAATGACATCGGCAACATCACCACTGATGAAAATAGGATGGGTAACATATTCCAGGAACCTCTTTAATCCTCCGCAAAGCTCTAGAACATGAGATCCTACATATATTCGCGGAGAGCTTTCATTGGCCCCATCAAATCTTGGATGAGATCATCAAGGGCCAAAAGAATAATAAAGCGCCGGGCATCGATAAGATTCCAGTAGAGCTCATAAAATTGAGATGGCAATGTTGTTCAAAAAGTATCCAAAAAGTCATCCAGCACATTGGCAACAAGAATATACGAACTAATCAATTATATTTACTATCCAAAGAACAGATGACAAGCTACGGTGCAAAAATTATAGAGACATACTACTACTTTGTACGGCGTACAAAATATTTTCAAAGATCTTAGAAAATATAATCAAATCGTACGCCAACAGAATTATTGGGGAGTTGAAAGTTGGCCTCAGAGCAAGTGCGTCAACAATAGACCGATTGTTTACAGTCAAGCAGGTACTTGAGAAGTGCTCGGAGTTCAACATAGATGCACAACAAAGTTTCATTGAGTTTAAGCAAGCATACAATTTTTGATTCAAAGTGCTGTAAAAACTAATCATTTACTTTGGCATCCCAGCCAAATTAATTTGTCTTACCAAACTGCCAATGACCTTCACAACCTCGAAAGTCTACTGATAAACGCCACAAGTGCCAGCCAAAATACAAATATACAAAATAAAATAAATATTTAGTCAAAAAGGAAACGTTACGCCATATTTTTTTGGATTGATCTGATGACTATATGTTAGAGTATCCGGGGAAAAACTGAAAAATTGCTTTTGAAATTGTGACCAAACCATTCCATCGATGTTAATGAAACTTGTTTGTCTGGTAGAAACTATAAATGTTTGGAGAACAATAAAACAAATTTGGAATTACAAAATGCGGCTAGTCAAAATTCGAAATTTCAAAGGGCTTTAAAAGTCATAATTTGAATTTGATTTACCTGAAACTTGATGTTAAGGTAGATGGATGATTTGTTATTGCACGATTATCCAGGGACAAGTTTCAAAACGGCGGAGGTTCAACTATGCAATTTTTTCATATTTTCATGGCATTCTAGCGGCGAAGTTTTTCAACCGATTTTGATGAAACTTGAAAATCGGACGATGAATAAAAAAGTCAAAAATTTTACATCCTAAAGTTGAGCTGCCATTAAAAATAATAATTTTTTTTTTGTTCTGTCGAAAGTAAAACTCCGACTCCAACGAGATTTTGCACACTTGGCGGTGAGACTTTGACATATTTCTTTTGAAATAATCCAAAATTCAACAATTAAATTCGAAATGGCGGGCACCAAAGGGTAGAAAGTAAGAGAAATCCATTATTTAAGTAGCAACTAAAGTATCAAATATGATATGGCTAACATTGGAAGTATTTATAAGACAGAACATTTTTCTTAAACAGTGTTTATCTTTCAAGGTAGCGGCCAATCCAATCATTATCTGCTTTTTGAAACTAAGAGCTCCTATGACAAATTTGTTTTTCCAGATGGTGCTGCCAATTTTATTTGTTAATGTCTAACTGCCACAGAAGGCTTTGTTTTGTCCTGACAATCATATCATGTTAAAACTATTGGGTTAAGTTTCCGCCTCATAAGTGTCAAGATCAGAGTCAAAAGCGCTTTATTCAATACTAATCGTTACAAATTTTAAAAGATTATAAAACAAATTCCAAACAATGAAAATACCAAATCTTAATGGCCAAAATGGCTCTCCAAATTTATACGTTATCATGGCAACACATTCTGTTAAAAAGATACAATAAAAAATTCAAATTAATTAAAATCATTTCATATTTTTTGATTCAATTGGAGAAAGGAGAAAAAATCAACCAACACTATTCAAAAGTATTAATAATTCGAACAAAACAGTGAACTTATATCCTACATCGAATATACTATAACGTAATTTTAATCGAATTAAATTAAAAACTTTATCTTATACTGAAAAACGCGATCAGATTATTCATAACCTAAACCTTAAACCGTATCTCTGAACGTACTTTGATAAATAAAACATAAACCTTTCTTAAATATTGAAACCTATCCCTAATTTTGAATATAAACAAACAACACGAAATGTAGCAATAATGAACTGAAACTAAAAAAACGAAGTCTAGAAAAACACAGAAAATAAGCACGAATAATTTAGACATTGTCATTCAGCCACCAATATATAATTGGCTCCATCTCAGCTCAACCAGCCTTGATGAATCTAACAAATGAGATCTCCATTGGAATTGTTGGTCTCGTTAACCCAATTTCGGAGGATATTTTACGAGTACCTTTTCATCGACGTCTATATATGTGATATATGATTTGGACGCCGTCAGAATCAAAAAACATATCGACTCATGTCCAAATACACAAATGCTTCTGAAGAAACGAAGCTAGTAGCAAGGCACGTCACAACATACCCGACTGTAGAGTGAAAGGGCTGTGAGACCCAGAGATTTTTTACCCACAGTTATAGATCATGCGATATGATTCCGAAGAAGTTTCAATATGAAGATATCGACTCTTGTCACTTTAGCAGTTTGATAAATTTTTCTATTCCATGTAAAGTGTTTCCAATCTGCCTCAGGCTTTCTATACAAACCAGTACATGCGCGAGGACTCTTAATCTTTTTATAGTACTAGCACTCTGACTGTACCAGATCTGACATCAATATGTCAAAATTAGTCTAACCAGGGTCTTGTAACAGATAGCTTTGACCTTTTGATCAAGGTACCTGGAATAAAAGAGTCCTCCAAGGGCCATGACTACTTTCAGTACTTTACTGAGCATGGTTTCGACCTATTCAGTATAGTACAGATACTGATCGAGATGAACACAGAGGTATTGAGCATGCAATTCATGTGGAACCTGTTCTGAAATACCCTCACCAGCCATCATGTAGAAATACTTCCAATTACGTTTCAGGTCTTGACTGACCCCTGCAGCGTTGGCTGGAACTAAATTGTGTCACACTTCTGCGCATTGATTTTCATTCGCCAATAGTCAGTGTACAGTTGCACAATATTGATTATTTTTTGAAGATTACTCTGAACTATTGTAGATTTTCAGTCCGCTGTATATATGACCAGATCATCAGCAAACGCTACCAATTATCGCGTTGGCAAGACATTGAAACCAAAGCTGTTAAATAGCCTGCAAATGAATATTGAGAAACGCAAAGACGCAGTAGCTGTTCCCTGCTGTAGACCATTCAAGACCTTGAAGTCACGTATTGTCGTCAGATTTCCACCAGTCAAAGGAAATGATTTCCCATATAACATATTCTACGTCATGGCGACAAGGCATCTGGGGAACCTGTTCTGAAGAAGTAAAAAAATTAGTCCATCTAACCACACCGTATCGAAGGCTTTTTCCATATCAATGAGACACGCCCCAATAGATTCTTTCTTGTTTAGTTTCCAACAGATGTTTGAGGTTACTTTCGGAATCGCATGTAGGGTCGAATGCCTGGTACAAAAACCAAATTGGCAATTCGACATCAACTCATATTTCTCAATGTGGGCATTTAATGCTTTATTTAGTATCACTTCAAGCATCTTGCTTATGTAAGGCAGCCAGCTGATTAGACGATAGCTTTACAGGCTCAAAGATTCTTTTCCTTTCTTCAAGATCGGAAATACCTTGGCTTTAGGAAATATGAATTGCTTATGTGGGAAATATGAATTGCTCAACATGTTGTTGAACAATATGCAATAATTGCCAATTGCAACTTCAGGCGAATGTTGGAGAGCTATATTTGGAATACCGCAAGTACCGCATGATTTCTTGTTATTTATCCTACCAAATATGAAACACAAGTCTTCATAGCTGACAAAATAATCTAGGAAATTCTTCATGTTTCATTGAAACGGATAATTGGTTCACCATTCAGGCTTGATTCGATTTTGGAAACTTTTGCTTTAATGACCTGTGCTTTAACGACCTCTGAAAATATTTGACTCTCTCTCACCCTCAGGGTTTGGTAGATGAATTAACTCAAAATGAGTTCCAATCAGGGCAAGCCTATGCAAACCATCAGATATAATACTGTTTCCATTCCCATTCGGAGTCCTAATATCAATTGCGATACCAGCCCTATCGAGAAGATTTATCTCATCAATATTGACTTCAAGATTCGATACCTTTATCCGAGACTTCTTACGGAATTAACTATTAAATTTCACGAAAACGCCATCTGTTGCGCTCACTCCTGAAGTATGAGTGGATTATATTCTGGAATTCTTCAGGCGCGATTTCAATAAAGCCAACGAGGGATGGCTGTACCTCGCAAATTGCCGATTAACATAGTTGACGCGTGGGAAAAGAAGGCTTTTCATTCTGTTTTACCTTTCGATGGGTGGTATTTCATATGCTTCCATATTGTTTGAATGATTAATCTTGGGAAATACGAGTACTTTCTCAATCGTTTCCAACGTCAGCTTCTTTAACTTCGACAAATAGATTCGTTGAATTCCTGTCATTAATAGCCATCGACCAAGCATCGCCATCATCAGAAGAAAGACATTGCTTCTAGCAATCCCGATTAAACTTCTTTTGAAACTTCCCTGGTCTTTTTTTCTTAAATTCAACCCATAATTTTCATGTTGAACTGGAATCGCGAGGACATCATCTGTCTGATGATTGATTTCCATTACGATTGTGCTATGGTCGCTATCGTAAGGAAACACCTGCAGTTTTCGTTGAGGACTATTAAAGCTGAATCCAGGTCAGCAATGCAGATGTCCAAATACAAATTAGTCCTAGGGTATGTTAGAAACTCCGACCCATCCAGATTGCACCTGTATTCAATTTGGTACTCTATTATCCAAGATTTCAGGAAAACACCTTTTTTTCGATGTGGTATAGAGGATAGTGCCCATTTACGTACAGAGTGAGACTCCCATGCTCGCAAGAAGGGGACTAGACTACCCACTGAACAGCTCCCCTGTGAACCTGAGAGCCTAGCCTGAGACTGTTTGACACATTACTTCGGGCCAGGTCTTGTTTTGTTAGGCCGGAAGGCGCCTTCAAGCCGGAGGATCCCTCTTCTTGCAGGAGGGGAGAGGGGTAGGGGAAGTGCCTGACAAGCGATCCCTCTGCCCCAACGCCCCCGGCTACTGAGAGCCCCTTTCATATTTTAGGCCTGCCCGAACAAACTGTGCCATCTGGTTCAAATTGTCAACCCATTCGAGCATCACTGCGATTATATTATCCGGGGTGAGCTCTCCCGTCTCTCTAAAGGGGTCTCTTTGCAGCCTGTCCCACTTTATGCACGCAAAAAATGTGTGAAAGGTATTGTTTTCCTCTTCTGAATAATACCGACAATTGGGGGACCATGACTTACCAATCTTATGCGGGTAAGACTGGAAACCGCTTATCCGCTCAAGAATTGGGTCAGACAGAAGTCAATCTCACCATGCCTTTAATTTGGCCACGGTCTCACATCCGGGGTGAGACGTGCAATCCACCTTCCTTTCGTGCGTTTCACTCAAGACAGCTGCCAACCGTTGAGTGAGTACTGTCTCTCCTCGCGGAAAACTGTCTCCCTCTCATCGTCGTTACGACTCTAGCTAGGAAGGCAACAATTATCACTCCTGCTATAACTTTCATCACCAAATCAGAGACTGTCGGATACGAAGATGCGATTCTCAGTGTACCTGTGCCAATCGTTTTAGGTATACCTCCTTTCTGAGAGCGTCGCCCCATACTTCTGCTCCGTACAATAGTACTGAGCTTACAGCACTTATCAAGAGGCATCTTCTTGATGGGCTGGGTTCCCCTTTGTTCATCATAAGTCTACTCACATCCAATACCTCCGCAGCAGCCTTATCAGCCGTTGCCCTGATTTGCTTAGAGAAATTCATCTTCAAGTCTATCAGTAGCCCCAGGTACTTCACCGCTAGCTTCGATTCGATCAGTATGTCTCCAATACTGATCACCCTTACTCTAGGGATTCTGTTTTTTGTCAAGATGACTACTTTGGTTTCCTCCAGTGCTAAACTGAACCCGCGAGCAGTCATCCAGTCTCTGACTCGGCACATTAGCATAACTAACTTAAGTTGCGTGACCAGAGCCACAACATCGTCTGCATATTCGATCAAGCGTCACTCATCTGGTATCTCCAGTCTCAGTAGCTCATCGTTAGATACATTCCACCGATCCGGACCAAGAATAGATCCCTGGGCAACACCCAAAGTAGCTTCTATCCATCGTTGGCCCTGTGTCGTGTCATAGAGTAGGGTTTGGTCCTTTAGGTAGTCCCTCAAAAGCCACATTAGATATTCTGGAACTTGAAAAGGGTTTTCCAGCGTATTCAGAGTATCCACCCATCTAGCGGAGTTGAAGGCGTTCCTGACGTAGAGTATCACCAATAGGACGATCCGTCGCTTGGTGCGGCTATATACTATACCTCTGCCTTTTGGATCGCGTTGACCACCTTTGCAATCGCACCAATGGTGGAGCGTCCTGATCTAGAGCCGTACTGCCAAGGAAATAGGTCCCCAGCAGCACGAATTGCATCAGTGAGTCTTCCCTTGATGAGTTAATCTAGCACTTTCCCAGCAGTGTCTAGCATGCAGCACGGGGGGTATGCAGACGGTGATCTCTGATTTTCCTTACCCTTGCTGATCAGCACGAACCTTGCAACCTTCCATCGTACCGGAAAAACCCCGTCCCGTAGGCAAGCTTTGAATGTGCTGAGCAGCAAGTCTGGACAATAGTGATATACAAGCCGCAACACTACAGCTGGAGCACCATCTGGACCTGGAGCCTTCCTCATTTTCAGTGAAACAACTGCCTTTTCCGGTTCAAGCTATGTGAAGAGCGGACACTCGACTGTTGTTTCAAGCTGGACAGCGTCAACACAAACGGGATTGGCAGAAAAAGTGCCCGCGCTATCTCGTACATCTTTTCCGCAACATGTATGCAAGGTTTCCGTAGGACACCAAGCCTCCGCATAACTAGCTTGTAGCCAAGGCCCCACAGATTCTAGTTCACATTGTCCACTAGAGCTTGTCAGTAGCGAGTCTTTCTGTTGTTAATTAATTTGTGAAGACATTTCCTGGCCAACCTCTATGCAGCCACCCGATTACATTCCTCGTCCATTGAGCCTCACCCACCAATATAGGGGGGGCATGCCGTGCTGGGGTTTTCAACGGGGCATAGAAGCGTTGCAAGCAGTCGTAACGATGCTCATAGTTAAGTTCACCACCTCTTGAGCTGCCAGTTCTTCATCCCCTGCAAATCTTCCTGCAGCAGGGCACCTGCTGTGAGCACCACGACAAACCTCACAACGTCTATCCTTCCGATGTTCCATCAAATTGTAGAACCCAGAGAGTATGGACGTCGGGAAACCACAACGCTTATCTCAAGCAGAATGCACTGGTGATCACTGCCTGAGTAGTCCGCGCATCCTCCGTACTAAGGACTCCAAGGTGAATGTCACGTTCGGTATGGTTTCTTCACAGCCAATGCGGTGGAAAGTCAACGTGTTTCCAGTGTTTAATACGACGAGCGTCATCATGGCCGCCATTTTAAGGACTCGTTTTCTCGTGGCTCGGTTTGAGGCATGCCCCATTTGATTGCTTAGCGTTGAAGTCTCTCCCAACGAGCACGTTGCCCTCTGCCTTCGAGACAACGCCCTCCAGAGCATTAAGCTCGGCTTGGAAGGATGATATCGATTCGTTCGGCGTTAGGTACATACGCACCAAACCCACACAAAACCATCCCCCGTCCACAGCTGTCCTCTTGGAGATTACTATTTCGAACCAAGATGACGGCAGCAACATTCTCATCAGGATACCATGATGCCGAATTTTTATCATGATGTTGTTCACTTGACAGCATAAAATGGGCTTTCATGTCCCTCGCAAACTGCTCAAGCAGATTTTGGGGCGGTTAAACTGTGGTGTAGGTTTAGTTGCAGGATGCGGGTTATCAAAGTTCTGATTTCGCCTTGGCTAGGGCTTCCTGGAAAACCTGATATTTTTCTGGTCCCAAGACATGTCCAAAATCAGGTCTTGGATCAGCACCCTTGCAAAGAATATAGTGCACCTCCTTCGTTTACTCTTTCCTTTTATGTCCCATTTCACCGGATTTGTAACAAAGGGCTATCGGGTCATTTGCATACTTGTTCGATGTGACCATAGCCAAGGCATTTGAAACATTAAAAAGGCACTGCTCTTCGTCGTATTTTACAGACAACCCACCCTGTTCTTATTTTGCCCTTATTCAGAAATCAGTCGGCGTCCTTTTAAGTCAGTCAATTATGGCCATGCATTGTCCCCTATAGTTTCCTGGTGTCAGCCTCACTTTGAGCCTTCCCCCGCTACGGAGCTCCCTTTTGATAGTCACTTCTGCCTTGGCCAGATCCGTGACGCAGTCAATGGTTCTTATTTCAATCCTTGCTATCGGCTCAAGTCAGATTATAGTTGCACTTTTGCTGAGGACTTTCTTTACTGCGTCATAGAATGCTTCCCTATTGTCAGCCTCTGCTCCGAATTCGACTAGTATGTGGCCCAATCTGCGTTGGTCGTATTGCTTTAATGGCAGTGTTTGTGTCTTCAGGCCTTACGTTTCCCCTGATGTCCCACAGCACCTCCGCGTAGGATCAGCCATCTTGGGGTTTTAGGAGCAATGCCTGCTGCCGAGGTCGTCCCTCTTGTTTTGCATCAAGTTCCTTGTCTTATTGAGCGTATTTGCGAACTTTCTTTTCTGGAAATTCTTGAAGGGGTTTCGTAGCGGCCTTCTTCACTCCTTTTGTTAGCAATATTTGGAACCCCTGATCTGGCATTCCACGCCCAAGAAGTGCCTCTTCCTTCCTTGTTTTTCCCGATCTCCTTCGATTGGGCTAGTCGTCATTCTTTCATTGATTTTGGATGGCGGAGCTATCTGCGCGTGCCTTCTAGATGTAACTCCCAGCACTTTTTAGCCTTTCGATCTTCTTCGGCCTTTAACCAGCTCCTCCGATAATGCTCCATGCAGTCTACGAGCTCTTACTCCCTCTGGTTCAATGAGCCCAACCAGTACTGCTTTATTGATTTTTGTGGAGTCGCATGCAGACTGTATTCTTTTCAGAACATCTCCCGCTGCTCGGGATAGCCTTACTTCTTTATGTCGCTGGGCGGCAATTGTAATTTGCGACCACCATTCTTGGGAGAGAATTCTTGACGTTCTTTATATTTTCCTCGCCCGCTTGAACATCTGATGTGTCCTGCAGGGTTTCCTGCTTTCCCTTTTTTGAATGCTCTGGCATTTGCATCATAAGGGTATTGTAAAATCATTTTACAATACCCTACTGAAATTGTGTCCTGTCTGTCCGTCTGTCCGTCCGTCCGTCCATCCATCCGTGTGTCACATCACTTTTTCTCACAAACTACATAAGCTAGAAACAAAAGATTTTGTTAGTAGATACGAAGTTGCGCCCTCTTCAAAGTTTCACCGCGAAAAGAAATTTATAAGGTCTTTGAAGGGGGGTCTCCCCATATAGGGAAGTTGCCTCCGAAAAAAAGTTTACATCGCATGCAGGCAATATGGGTATCAAATGAAAGAAATGAGAAATTTTCAAAACAGGTCTTAAACCAACAGTTTTGCTTTGAGGGGTGCAGCGGAAGCGGAAATGTACGGAAACCCAAAAAATCTAACAAAAAAAAATTACAGAAGTGTGACTTTAGGAGTACAAGGGCAGCAAATACCTCAGAAGTTGACATTCGATCAACTTTTCTAATAATAGCACATTTTATAAATTTTACATTTTTGCCTATAAAATCAAGATGGGACACTTAAATTTCTCAAAACCTACAATTTATGTTTTTAGGGTTTTGTAAAATAATTTTACAAAACCCTACTAAAATTGCGTCCTGTCTGTCCGTCCGTCCGCCCGTCCGTGTGTCACAGCAGTTTTTCTCGGAAACTACTTAAGCTAGAAACATCAAATTTTGTATGTAGGTGTAAAGTGGTGTTCTCTTTAAACTTCAACTACAAAAAAATTTTATAATGTATTTAAGGGGGTCTCCCCGTATAGGGGAGTGACCCCCGAAAAAAAAATTTCATTGAAAGTAGCCGATATGGGTATCAAATGAAAGGTCTTGATGAGAACTTTTCAAAACAGGTCTTAGTTTGGCAAAATTTGCTTCGATGGGCGCACAGGGGGGGGGGGGGGAAATACACGAAAAATTTGTGTCCCCGCCCCTCGCGATTGGACACCTGTGATGCGAAAAATCTGAAAAAAATCAGGAATGTAAACCTTGGTGAGTACAACAACAACAAATACGTTAGAAGTCGCAATTCGCTCAACTTTGTTAGTAATAGTATGATTTATTGATTTTATGTTTTCTTGAATAAAATCTTAATGGTACCCTTAAATTCAATGAAATTTAGTACACAGATGACTATTAATAAGATTAATCTATCCTGAAAGTTGTATATTTAGCGAAGTTATAGCGGTTTGAATTTTTCTGTATTACTATGGAACAATATGCGCTGCATTTATTACTATGGCAATATATGGCTATGGAACAACATGCGCTTTTTACCGACTCAGATACTACAGTTTTGCTAGGATTTGCATGAAAATTTCAGGAATGATGGGTGTCATGTAGATCTTTGAGAATTGGTTCAGCTTGTGGCTGTTTTAAATGCGAAGATTGGATAATTTTGAGTTATTTTTTCCCAACTTCAACGTTTAAGGTGCATGCTTTGAACACTCGATTCAATTCAATGAATGACTGAAGATGAGTACCTACAATTAATGCTCATAAGTGAAACAAGTCAAGGAGGTGGGAGAGAGCTCGTAGCAAAAGGGCTTTGTAACCATTCTAGGATTCGAAAAAATGGCCATGAATCGATGACAACTGCACAGGAGAATAGCCCCTGAAAAAAAATTCATCAAACGTAGCCGATATGAGTATGAAACGACCGTTTTCATGGGAGCATTTCAAAACAGTTCTTAAACTGTCAGTTTTTGCTTCAGTGGGGGCACAGGGGGTAATACATGAAAAATGTGTTTCCTCCCTCGCGAATGGACATCTGAATAATTATCAAGGGAGATACTTATGAGTATAACAATACCAAAAACCTCAGAAGTCGAAATTCGTTCAACTTTGTTAATAATAGTATGATCTTCGTATTTCATATGTTCTCCAATAAAATCGTCTTTGACATGTTTCTTGATTTGATTCGATCTGGTGACTGCATTTTGGAAATTGAGTACAAAACCCTTCTGACATGAGCGTAGGTATGTTTACCCAACTTGTTTAAAAGTATGTTTATGTGTCCCAAAAATTTCACAATAATTGAACAATAATCAGCTAAGTTACAGCCGATTGAATATTTAACAATTACAACGGCATTAACACGTGATACTGTGGAGATACACGTTTACAACGGATCTAGACACTAAAAATATGTCAGAATTTTGATAAGAATTTTAGAAATGGTTTGTAATATTGATGTGTAATCATGACTAACCAAGCGAAGGGGTCAAAACACTTGAAACAAAGTGGTGGCGAGTTTGAAACCATAATAATTTTTGGAAGTCAATTTATGGAATCTGTATATTAGTCAAGTTTTGAAATGCAAAATATATTGTTTGATTTACTAATTGTTTTGCAATACCCTTCTAGCAGGAGCACTCTCCTGCTAATTCAATTTGTTTTTTGTTGTGTCCAAACACCGCAGGAATCTCAGTCTGGATGAAACTGTCTGTTAATCTCGGTTTTTCGTCGTTGCGGCGGCATTATTCTTATTTTTGCTTTTTTTATCTTTTTTTATATTTTTTCGTTACTCTACTTTTATTGGGTCCCCCCTCGGAGCCACTATCTCCGTTCGTGTGTGTAGTCGCCTTTTTAGTCTCATGGTTATCTTTGTAGAGCAAGGAGGCCATGCGAGGGTTGGCACAAGCCCTTAAGAGGGAAAAGTGCTCAGAGCCAGACCAGAGCTACTCGGGAGTCCGTCTCAATCGAGCCAACACCACGAACCCAATGGTGCAAACTTCGAACGTACTCCGAGGCCCACCAAGGTTATACCTGGACGGAGACGGTATCAGAGTTGAATTGGAGCCTTTCACCCACGAGTGTCACCTCAGCGCTACCGTGCAAAGCAACTAGGTCCAAACCATCAGTTCTTTGTCCAAAGCGTATTCCAGATCTAGTCAGGGTCGTTACTTGTAATCCCAGGAGGGCACTTCACGCCCCCCCTATATCCTCGGGTCCAAGAGGGCGGCGCTCCCCAAAGAATGCTAGTCTCCAAGAGTACTCTTGTCGATCGGCATTCCGCCTGCGGGGGGGGGAATACACATTTGGGATTATTATTAGTATTCAGCCATGATGTATGTTTTCCATTCAGGTCACCAGCAAGCATATAATAACTATGCATCCTCGATATGATGAGGGATAACCAGAAACACCGCAGTTCATACAATAAAGTTTTTCTTTTGGCTCCGTCTGAGCACTGGTTGACTTTGCTCTTTTGGATGCATCTCCGTTTCATAAGCGATTCAGTATCATATTCCATGTTAAATTTTTATTAATTGTTTAACAATCAAATGCTCTATGGACTGAGTTGGTTGAATTGTTGATGAAACTATGTAAAATAATTTAGGCAAATAACTTCGCTTTATAATCTTTAATTGTATACGTAAGATCAGTTTTACCGCAGACATTTTTGAGGACAACACATTCTTGAATAATTTTTGGAACAATTCGATGACCAATAAAAAAATTTAAATGAAACTTCTTTTACCCTCCATTGATTTTTTTAAAGAGATGGAGACTACAATAATTTAAATTCAAGCCTATTCGAAAATGTAGATTGAACTCGACATCATAATTTCATGTTTTGGTAATTGAATTTGATTATTTTTGCTAATCAAATTCCACAACGAAAATTTCTAATCAGCAGCAACGAAGGCACGAGTTTCAATGTGCCAAAAGTTTCATCTCCTGTCTTTCACGTTAATCATACGATAAGAATAAAATGATGCTGTTGAGGCCACAACGGTCTTCATAAAAATCAATTAACTATTTCTGAAAATCTCCAGTTAACGATCCAACAGCGTTACGAGAATTCGCGGAAAGCTCATCTCCACGGGATTTACTGAGTCCTGCACGTAAACCAAAGAGACGGTAATTACCCGCCTGTTGGGCCAATATTTAGTTGATATTTTTAATTAACCGGGAAGGCCTACTCGGGCATTAGCACTGCGGCCTTTTCGTAAAGTATGCATTAAGGAAGTGATTACAGTGACAATAGAAACGTTCTGCGTTAGTTACCAAAGGCCGCACGATATCATTGATCAGCGAATGGAGTAGACGACATAATAAATGATGTTTGATTCATGTTCGTAGTAATAGACAACAAGCAATCACGGCTAATGTCATTTTTTACTAAAACAACTAACAATTACTCTAGAATTTCAGTTATTTCATGTATAATAATTAATAAATAATCCAACATGAACGAGCACGTGAAATGGCAAATGCATTTGATATCTTTTCAGAAAGTTGTTCACCAGAGTGGCGTGTAATTCAACGAGTGTTTATTATGACGATAACAAATGAAACTTTCATAGAAATATAATCATTGTTCAAGTAAGTACACGAAATTGCGTTATAAGTTGCACAATAGCCATATGAGACTTCCATCCTTTGTTATGAAATTTAATTATTTATCCGTGGCAACAATCGACGCGTTTTAATGGAAGTTTTGATGGATTGGAGTTTGTTACTTCTCCCTACTCAAACAATCGAGATTGTGTTCTTCAACGTGGCTATTAAATTTAAATCGTATTTGTATGAATTGCAGAAGTCGTATCAATAATGTT
The DNA here is from genome assembly GCA_963969285.1 of Odontomyia ornata. Classification (NCBI taxonomy): domain Eukaryota; kingdom Metazoa; phylum Arthropoda; class Insecta; order Diptera; family Stratiomyidae; genus Odontomyia; species Odontomyia ornata. Next base: position 349,451,472 of record OZ017739.1, on the reverse strand, counting down.
GGCGTTACTAGATTTGTTATGCGCTTCTGCGAATTCTGTGATGCCCTTAAGCTATAGACTGGAATTTTACCCGTGAAAGTATAACTGAATTCTTTTACTCTTAGCAAGAAATAATTCCAAATAAAGCAATGATAATAACATGCCCATAGGCATACTCAATCCTTTTTTAAAAGCGACGAGTGCTCTAAGATTCGTTTGGACAAATAAAATAGCTTTTACCTTCTTGATAATGTCCTTTTCCTCTGAATCTCATCTTTCGTTCGAATTCTAAATAATCAGAGATTTTACTCCATTTATCGTCTTGCTTTCTTTTCAAAACATGTCAACATTTTTGCTATAAAACTGTCAACATTTTTGCTATAATTAGCATTCAGGGCGAGGATTTGGGCACCTCATCAGCCGCAACCTCAGGTGACAGATAGAGGAACATCCTAGCAGGCCAAAAAATAAAATACCATTCGCGAACCAAAACCGAAAGAGCCAAAGCCAAATGGAGCATGGTCTCAAAGAAAACCGAGACACCACTAGCAGCCTTGACACACGCGCATATCGTGCTGTATGCTATGGATTAGTCCATTACTAATCCAAAGTAAGATTGTGATATCGCATCTCCAAATATCAAAAACAATTATGATAAAAAAATACGATCTACCTAAGTTAAATGACAACTTCGCCGTAGATGATCTCAATCCGGTTTGATCCTCTTGTTTCCTCATGACTCCTCATCCTGAATTCTGTCACTAAATGGTAGTATATGATGGTTTTGAGGGCGTACACTGGGCTTACTGATTCCCCAATGGTTCAAATTAAATGCCTAGAAATGCCAAGAACTGCAAATACACCTACAGGTATGCTACTGAATCCTACTTACACTTCCTTTATGGAGATGTGAAAAGGTGAAAACGAGCCTTCCTCACCTATTAATGAAACCAGAAATAATAACCATGTCACCGGAACGGAGGCTAGGCAACGGGCCACTAGAAAACCCTACATTGTTTCGAAACCTACAACAGAGCCTTGCAATCGATTGGACTTACGGCAACGACCCCGCAACTGACAAATGGACTCTAGTATTTGATCCTGGAATGTTAGATCACTGAATGGCCCTGGCACTGTTAAGGAACTTTTACAACAGGACAGTCAATATAAATTAAGCATACTGGCAATGCAGGAAACAAACTGGACTGGAAATGATATTCTAAATATGAGATCACAACCAATATTAAAAGGTGAGAAGCCTGCTAGAAAGCGACAATTCGGAGTGATCTTGATTGTAGATAGGGAGTTCAAATCGCACATTTTGGATTTTAAGGTAGTCAATGAACGAATAAATGCGATCTGTATCAAAGTGAAACTCTCCAAAATCTAGCTGATAAACGTATACGCCCCAACCAAAGAAAAAAACGAAGAAATGAAGGAAATATTAAACAGCCATTTGGAAAGACTATTAAACTTATTGCCTACGAATGACATAAAAATAATTCTAAGTGATTTCAACGCTATGGTTGGCAATAGGCTATCGCATCATGGAACGACTGGAGGATGCAGCCACAACGATGAAATAAATAACTTTGTAAGAAGCGAAAATACAAGTTCATCTATGTTCAAATTACTTACCATATTTACGTACACATGAAATGACCTGGATATCATCAGCTGGTGGCACAAACAATCAGAGGGACCATGTTCTGATCCAACAACGCTGGGCCTTGAGCATACTTAACGTCCGTTCATACCGAAAAGCCAATTGTAACTCAGATTATTGCTTGATCAAATTAACCGATCGATGTCATGTGTCATAGGCGTATTCGGTGAAAGCCAGCCCTCAACAGAAATTCGACATCGAAAGGCTCCAAACGGTGTGTGTGTGGCCAAACATTCTACGTCTTTTGACAACCAACTAGCTCCCATCCTATCAAAAACATTACTGAAAACAAAGAACGAGCTACGGCAATTAAGATCGTGGCAAAACAGACAACTGAACATCAAGCCCGGTGCAAAAGGCATGATTGGTTCAATGATGAGTGTCGAAATGCGTGACAAAAAGAATCAGGCGTACAAAGAACATTTGGGTAGGAAAACCAGAACGAAGGGAGAACATTATGAAAATCTCAGAGGAGGAGAAAATAAGTTAATTAGAATTAAGAAATCAAAATACTATGACAACCAATCGAGAAGTATCGATGAAAGTTTAGCCAGTAACAAAACAAGACAAGCACAACAAGTAGTGAAAAGTCTGTAACAAGGTTATCAGACCAAGACCACGCTTTGCCATGATGACATTGACAACATCATCGCTGATGAAAACAAGTTGGGTAAACAGACCTACGCTCATGTCAGAAGGGTTTTGTATCTAACTTCTCAGAAATGCAGTCACCAGCAATGAATAACATCAAGAAATATGTCAAAAAGATGTACACGTTCATAAGAAAATTCATTGTTTTTCTATTTTCAACGGTGGCCATTTTGTTGCAAACCGACAAAAATTGCTCAAATCATGAATTCTCAAAAATATTAATGTTATTGACCTTATTGGAAAATTTCAAGAAAATCAAGTTAAAACTGCAGTAACTGATTGGATGGAAAGTCCATAAAATACCAAAATCATGTGTCATTGTTGTTATAATTGTAGAAAATTCAAACGGCTTTAACTTCCGTGTATATCATTTGATTTTTAACAAACTTACAAAGTTTAAGGACCCTTAATAGGACTACGTAAATATCGAACTTTGTTCAGTTTAAGGGTACCGATGCGAATTTATTAGGGAATATGTGAATTTCGAATATCATACTATTATTAACAAAGTTGTGTGAATTTCGACTTCTAAGGTATTTGTTGTTGTTGTAATCATAGAGGCTTACCACCATAATTTTTTCAGATTTTTCGGATCACAGGTGTCCAATCGCGAGGGAGGGTGGACAAAATTTTTTCGTGTATTTCCCCTCCCTGCGCGTCCCTCGAAGCAAAAAGTATCAAATTAAGATCTGTTTTGAAAAGTTCTCAGCAAGACCTTTCATTTGATACCCATATCGGCTACCTTTGATGAAATTTTTTTCTCGGGGGCCACTCCTCTATGTGGGGAGCCCCCCCTAAAATACCTTATAAAATTTTTTGTAGTTGAACTTTGAAGAGAGCATCACTCTTCACCTTCATACAAAATTTGATGTTTCTAGCTTGGGTAGTTTGCGAGAAAAAGTGCTGTGACACACGGGCAGACGGACGGACGGACGGACAGACGGACGGGCGGACAGACGGACAGACAGGTCGCGAAACTAGTAGGGTTTTATAAAATTATTTTACAAAACCCTAAAAAGATGGGTATCATATTTCAGGAGACGTCATAACCCTCCACACAGCTCCAGAACATCGGAGCCTACAGATATTCTTCGACAGCTTTCATTGGCCCCATAAACTCTGGATGAAGTTTCTTCCACCATCAAGGCTCAAAAGAATAATAAACGTTAGACATCGATGAGATTCCAGTGAAGCGCATTAAATATGGTTGCAGCGGTGTTCAGGAAGCCATTCATAAAATCATCCAGCACATTTGGCAACAAGAACTTATGCCTGAAAAATGGAGCCAATCAATTATATTTCACTATCCACAAAAAATATGACAAGGTTTAGTGGAAAAAACACAGGGGCATATCACTACTTTGTACGGCATAGAAAATATTTTCAAAAATCATCGAAAATAAATTCAGATCATGCACCAATAGTATTATTGGGGAGTATCAAGGTGGCTCTAGAGCAGATAGATTGACGATCGACCAATTTTTTACAGTTAACCAGGTACATGCAAAATGCTGGAGGTTCAACGAGACACAGACCAAATTTTCGATGACTTTAAGCAAGCATGCGATCGTAACATATTGTACCAATTAATGCTTTGCGTTGGTATTCCAGCCAAATAAGTCTGTCTTACCAAAATAACTCTGACATCGACAAGCTCCCAATTCCGCAACAATAACCAACTCACCTATTCCTTTGACGGAAATATCGAACTATAGTACTGACTAAAGTATGAATTTGGCTCTAGAATACGTCATCAGAAATCTACCTGTCGATACAAGAAGTACGTTATCATTCAAGAAGTAGCCTATGCGGATGTAATCAATATTTTATCACGATCGCTAATAACTGCCGAAGGACTTTCCCTGAAACTCGACAGCAATACTAAACTATTAGGGCTTCAAATCAATAAGAACAAAGCAAAGCTCATGACGCATTTGAGGAAAATATCTCAAACACTGAAAACATTATACTTGACGAATACAAAGTAGAGGTATATTCGCGATTTTTGTTGTTTTTGTTAAATATCTGTTCTGGCTCGTCTTACTTCCATATTTGTCGGAGGGTGTGATTTTTTTGCTCTCTCTTTGTAGCACTACAGCCACTATCGAGCCTTTACTTCCTGCAAAAAACGCCTCCAATCGTCTCGGTCTATCGACCACATCCTCTAATTTTAAAACCAAGCAGCGATGAACTGTCTTCATCAACCAAGTCAGGCCAACGTTTTTTCAGTTCATTACTGGTCCCCGCCCTTCAGTTCTCCCAATGAATACCTTTTTGCGTATCTGTTTTTTGTCCATACAATTCACGTGACCAGCCCATTGTTGCTTCCGCAGTCTTACTGTCGCTGAGACCTCTGGCTTGTCAAAACGTTCACACGGTTCATGGTTTGTTACAATAAATATTCGTGACGCTCTTCCCAATTTTGCAATTATTACAATTGTACTCGGATGCAATTGTAACGAGATAATTACTGAATTTGAATTGAGCGTTCCAGCGGGGGCCTTGGGGTTCCGGCTAACCTGCGGAGAGGGGGTAGGTTCGGCGCCACTCGTCAACCCTTAATTTATTCCTGGAGCCACTGATGAGCTTAGGCTTCCCGGAAAGTAGCACAAAAACGCGCAAGGAACCTAACGTACCTTTGGTACAAAAAAGAAAACGGAACCTGAAACCACTATGTTGCACAAAGGAACCGAAAGCAACAAAACAGTAAGATTGGGATCCTTCAACTAGAGAAGCTCCTAGACCGCATAGTACACTATCGGAGGAGCTGGTTCAAGGTCGAAGAGGACCAGAAGGCCAAAGAAGAGCAGAAGGCTAAAGAAGCGCTGGGGGTGAAATCTGAAGGTCACGTGCAGATAGCTCCACCATCAAAAATCAATAAAAGAATGGCACCTAACCCAACCGAAGGAGATTCGATTAAACGAAGGAAGAAAGAGGTAATTGATGGGCGTGGAACAACAACTCACGGGTTTCAGATAGTGCTTCCAGAAGGAGCGAAGAAAGCCGCAAAGAAGCTCCTTCAAAAAGTACCAGAAAGTAAAGTTCGCAAGGACGCCCAGCAAGAAAAAAGACATGATGCAAAACAGGAGGGAAAGAAGCCCCGACAAAGTCCCCGGCAGCAGAAATTGCTCGTAAAACCCCAAGATGGCTGATCCTACGCGGAGGTGCTGTGGGACATCAGGGTAAACGTAAGGCCAGAAGACAGCAACACTGCCATTAAAGCAGTACGGCCAACGCGGTCGGGCCACATACTGGTCGAATTTGGAGTAGAGGCCGACAATAAGGAAACATTCTGTGACGCAGTAAAGAAAGTCTTCGGTGAAAGCGCTACTATAGCCTGGCTTGAGCCGATGGCAAAGATTGAAATAAGTGACATTGATTGTCAGGATCCGGCCAAAGTAGAAGAGGCCATCAAAAGGGAGAGTCCTAGCGTGGAAAGGATCAAAACCGTAGGAGACAACGCATGGCCATAATTGTCTTGGCCAAAAAGGACGCCAAACAATTTCTGAACAAGGGCAAAGTACGAATAGGACGGGTTGTCTATAGAATGCGGCAAAGAGCAACGCCACTTCAATGTTTCAAATGCCTTGGCTATGGTCACACCTATGTTACAAATGCGGTGAAATGGGACATAAAAGAAAAGAGTGTACGAAGGAGGCACACTGTATTCTTTACAAGGATGCTGATCCAATACCTGATTTTGGACACGTCTGGGGATCATAAAAATGCCGGATTATCCAGATAGCCCTAGCCATGGCGAAATCAAAATTTCGATTACCCGTATCCTGCTGCTAAACATACAATGCAGTTCAACCGCCCACAATTTGCTTGAGCAGTTTGCGAGGGAAATGAAAGCTCATTTATGCTGTCAAGTGGGCAACACCATGCTAAAAGTTCTGTAATATGGTATCCTGACAGAACTGGTACTGCCACAATCTGGGTTTGTAACAGTGAATTCCAAGCGAAGAGTTGTGGATGGAGGGAAGGTTCCGTGTGGGTTTGGTGTTCAGGGATCACCTTCTTTAGTGTGTACCTAACGCCGAACGAACCGATATCATCTTAGTGCTCTGTGGGGCGCTGTCTCAAATGCAGAGGGCAACGTGCTCGTTGAGGGAGACTTCAGCGCTAACGCAATCGAATGGGGCATACCTCAAACGGATCCGCGGGGAAAACGAGTAGTGGAAATGGTGACCAGGATGGCTCTCGTCGTACTCAACACCGAAAACGTGCCAACTTTCCGCCACGTTGGCCGTGAAGGGTCCATATCGGACGTGATATTCGCCTCGAAGTCCTTAGTACGGAGGATACATAATTGGAGAGTACTAGAGAAGTATTCAGCCAGTGATCATCAGGGTATTCTGTGATGTTGGTTCCTAACGTATGTGCTCCCGGTTTTCTACAACTGGATAGAACTTCGGAAGCATGAACGTTGAGCGGTTCATCGAGGTGTTACAGTAGGTGAGCCGCTGCAGGGAGCTTTGGAGGGAACGGAAGAATTGGCAGCTCAAGATGTGGTGAACTCAACTATTAGCATCATCACGAATGCTTAATGCGCTTCTTTGCTCCGTCAAAAACCCTGGCATGTCAACGCTGTCCATAATTAAACAGCAGTCGAGTGCCCACTCTTCGCACAGCTGGAATTGGAGAAGGCAATCCTCTCATTGAAAACGAGGAAGGCTCCAGGTCCAGATGGTGTTCCGGCTGAGGTGTTGCGGCTACTCTATCACCATTGTCCTGACTTGCTGCTCAGCACATTCAACGCTTGTTTACGCGGCGGGGTTTTCCCGGTACGATAAAAGGTGACAAGGCTCTTGCTGATCAGCAAGGGGAAGGGAAATTCCGAATCACCGTCTGTATACCACCCGTTATGCATACTAGACACAGCTGGGAAATTGCTAGAAAAACTCATCAAGGGAAGACTCACTTATGCGATTCGTGCTGCTGGGGACCTATCTCTTCGGCAGTACGGCTTTAGAGCAGGACACTCCACCACTGGTGGTGAGCGCGGTCTAAAAGGTAGAGGCACATAGTCGCACCAAGCGACGGATCGTCCTTTTGGTGACACTCAACGTTAGAAACACTTTCAACTCCGCTAGATGGGTGGATACGCTGGAAGACCCTTTCCAAATTCCAGAATATCGAATGCAGCTTTTGAGGGACTACCTAAAGGACCGAAACCTGCTCTAGGACACAACACAAGGCCAACGAAGGATGGAAGTTACATCGGGTATTGCCCAGAGATCTTTAGTCGCACCAAGCAACGGGTCGTCCTTTTGGTGACACTCAACGTTAGGAACACCTTCAACTCCACTAGATGGGTGGATACGCTGGAAGACCCTTTTCAAGTTCCAGAATATCGAATGCGGCTTTTGAGGGACTACCTAAAGGACTGAAACCTGCTCTACAACACGACACAGGGCCAACGAAGGATGAAAGTTACATCGGGTATTGCCCAGAGATCTACCCTTAGTCCGGACCTGTGGAACGTACCTTACGATGAGCTACTGTGACTGGAGATACCAGATGAGCCGCGCTTGATCGGCTATGCAGATGATGTTCCGGCTCTGGTCACTGGACGCACCGTTGACCGAACGCAACTTACGCTAGTTATGCTAATGCGCCGAGCGAGATACTGGATGATTGCTCGTGGGCTCAGTTTATCACTGGAGAAAACCGAAGTGGTCATCTTGACAAAAAAGAGAATCCCTAGAGTAAGGATGATCAGTATATTGACATGCGAATTGAATCAAAATCAGCGGTAAAGTACCTGGGGCTACTGATCAACTCGAAGGTGAATTTCTCTGAGCAAAGTAGGACACCGGTGGACTTATGGCAAAGGTAGGGAAACCCAGCCCATCAAGAAGACGCCTCTTGATGTGTGCTGTAGGGTCAGTGCTACTGTATGGAGTAGAAGTACGTGGCAGTAAGGAGGTTTACCGAAACCCCTGGCACAGGTACAGAGAAGAGGAGCATTGGGGATTGCATCTTTGTATCCGACAGTCTCTGCTTTGGCGGCAAAAGTCATAGCAGGCGTGATATCTGTCAGCCTCATTGCTAGAGAGCGCCGCTCTATTTATCTATGTCAATATGAAGATACGATTGAGATTGTTGTCTGCGCGGGAGACAGCGCTCACTCAATGATTTGCAGCAGTTTTGGGTGAATTGCACGAAGGGAAAGTGTACTGCGGGCCTCATCCCGGATGTGAGACCGTAGCTAAATCGAATGCATGGTGTGACTGACTTCTATCTGTCCCAGCTTTTGAGCAGACATGGGCGTTTTGAGTCTTACCTGCACAAGATTGGTAAGTCACGGTCCCCCGATTGTCGGTATTGCCCAGGAGAGGAAGACAATGCCAGCCACATATATTTTGCATGCAAAAAATGGAAAAGGCTGCGAAGAGACCCTAACAGGGAGACGGAAGAGCTCACCCCGGATAATATAGTTGCGGTGATGCTCGGATCGGTTGACAAATGGAGCCAGATGGCACATTATGTTCGGGCATTCCTAAAATATGAAAGGGACTCACAGCAGCCGTGCGTGTTGGGACTGGGGGACTGCTTGTCTAGCATATCCTATTCCCCTCTCCCCTCCTGCCAGAAGAGGGATTCCCCAGCTTGAAGGCACCTCATGGCGTAACAAAACGAAACCTACCCCAAAGAAATGTGTCAAACGGTCCCAGGCTAGGTTCTCAGGTTGACAGGGGAGGTGTTTAGTGGACTACCCACTTGCAAGCATGGGAGCCCCACACTCTGTGCATAAATGGGCATTCACCTCCCTACCACAAAAAAATGCTAGTGGCAGTAATGAGCTGCTTTTCAAAAGTTAGCATCAGTTTGAATCTCTTTCAGAAACAATGAATAAGCAAGATCAAAAAATCAGCTTGGTTTCTCAACGTTTAGGCCAACATGCTTCAAAACACTTTGTCATCTAGTCACGTTTCGATGTATAAGTTTTGTCTCCCTTGAGCAACATCTACTCTATTGTTACTATACATCGACATGACTATCTCCTTAAATTCATTGTTAAGCAAAAGCCTGACATCATGTTTCTCACTGAAACCCACCTCGATTCACGGCACTCCATGACATTTTGAATTTGTAAGAAACGATAGGGTAGTAGGTGATGGGGAATGAGATACTGGGATATTGCTTAGAAGACCCAATTATCTCCAAAATATTGAAAAGGTCAGATTCAAAAGCTTTGAATCTCTTGAAGTGACCGTTATCAAAATTTCACTGCTATGTTAAGATAACTTCTTCGCTATCTCTGCCTTTGCAACTGGTCGAAATGTTCTCAAGTTGAGGAAGGAGCTCAGTTCCTTGTTTGAAATACTCGAATTGAACAGGCTGCATAGTTATTATATTCTTGTCGATGACCTAAATGCTAAACATGCATCATGGCTGAAAATTTAATCGAGAGTTCTAGAAGCAATGTCCTCCTTCTCATGATGGCAACTCTTGCTCAATGGTTCCTTATGACAGGAATCTAACTAACGATGAAATAGATCTCTATTTGTCAAAGTTAGAGAAGCTGTAATGAATCGGCCCTTTGCCACTAGTGACCAATACACATGCACATTGCTACCATATGGCTTCCCATCCCACGTCAGTTTTGTCATGGGATGTCGAGGTCGAGTTTGACACAGCCACATGGTGAGTGTGAGTGTTCGACTAACGGTGGGAGGAAGAACTCTATGTGTTGTTCTTTTGAAGTGTCTGCTAAACGTAAAAGAATTTGGTAAAAAGCAATTGAAGAGGCTGGTGAAGCGTCTATGTATGCACAAAAGAATCTTCAAAACAAATTCGAAGAAATTCTCCAAAAAAAGTCGATATGTCCATTGAGAAGTAATTAATATACTTTTAACTAAATTGATACAACTTTTAAAATTCCTCCTGTCCCTTGAAGTGAATTTTTAAAATAGATATATTCGTATATGCAAACCCGTAGCTCAAACAAGTGAAATTAATCTCAGTTTACAGAAATCATCACTGAAATACGGTTAGCGTAATATACCCAGATAGAGAGATGTGCGCTAAACAGCCAAATTAGCTAAATTGTTGAAAACTGACAACCATAATCTGGTAGAGTTGCCCTTAATATCTTAAGGCAAGTGGTGTGTGCTTTTGTTCAGTCGATATTTTTTGGCCTTTTAGGGATTATTTTTGATTTCTGTATGCAGGTGCTAGTCGACGCACGTGAGAAACTTGACATTCCCTGGGGTAATTCAAATACCGAATGTGAAGCAACACCTGCCAAAACTTTTCATGGTACTCAGGGTATAAGTACCGATATGTTTTTAGATTATGCACCAATCAGTTTTTAGATTACGACACCTATTAGAACTAATGACTTTATTGTTCTTAATGAGCAAACTGACATTTTCAAATCCATTAACCTAAGTAATTTGTAAATTGTTTTTTCCATTCATGTTTTTGCAATAAATACGTCAGCTTAAGCTCAATTTTGTTACTGCACTTGATAATGTTGACTAGTTCAACGAAACGCGTCGTGCAGTTCTAAAATAAATTATTGATACTAAATTGCAAAGAAATTTTAAATTTTCCTTTTTTTTTGACGCGTTTGAAAAGGGCACTTAATCGTGGCTGAAACACGTAATTGAGCGTAATCTATTTAAAGACCTGCGACCGAAATTCTCTCCGAACTAGCTGGTCAACAAGCAGCCACCGCGAAATGGATTACGGGTGCACGGACTGGTTGACTAGTTGGAACCGATGAGAGGTCGGTTTCGATTTCGTTGGAGCGGAAGTAAAGGAAAATCACTACAATCTATCTACCAAACCCTGAGACAAGGAAGAAAATATTTTCAGAGATCGTTGAAGCAAAAGTTTCTGACTTCAAATCAAGCCTGAACAGCGAGTCTCTTCTTTATTTCAATGAAAAATAAACACATAACTTCATACCGAGCTTGAATCTTATTGATTATTATTTCAACTATGAAACTTGTTTTTCATTTTTGGCAAGATAAACAACCAGAAATCATGTGGTATTAACGGTTTTCCAATATAGTTCTTCAACATTGCCAAAGGTTGCTATTAGGAGTTATTGTACCGTCTTTGTAAGGGATGCTATGAAAGATCGATATTATGTGGAAAATCTACAACCAATTGAAGCACTGAAATTGAATATTCAACAAACTATTACTCGGATAGGGCCTGAAACCATCAATCATGTCTTGGAAAATTGTGCTGAGAGGGTGGCCTACTGTCAGGCCCGCCATATGATTTAAATTGTATTTCACCCCTAACGGGAAGGTTTTTTCTTGCGAATAAAGCCAAAATAATAATGTATTTTTAAAAAGAAACTTGTATTTGGCCCATCATATATATTTGAAAAAGCATATAAAGAGTGGTCCAACCAAAACGTGCGATGCTAATTGTAAATAAAACGAAAAGATAAAACAAAAAGTTATCATTTTTTATTGTAATAGAAGGATCTATAACAATTGTGTGTAAAATAGAATATCACCAAAATGCTCGCCATGGCTACGGTAACATACTTCTATTCGATGGACCATATTTTCAATGACTCTGAGACACAATTGAGGTTCAATGTCGTTATTGTGCTAATTATCTCATCCTTTAGCTCTCGAATCGTTCTTGAATTATTGACGTACACTCTTTTGTTTAAATATCCCAGAGGAAGAAGTCCAACTGTGTCAAATCACATGATCGTGGCGGCCAATCAACATCGCCACAACGTGAGGTAACACGACCATTGAATTTCTCGCGCAAAAGAGCCATTGTTTGGATAGCTGTATGACAGGTGGCACCATCCTGTTGGAACCATATACCGTCCAGCTCCATAATCTCAATTTCTGGCCACAAGAAGTCCGTTATCATCTCGCAATAGCAAACACCATTCACCATAACTGCTTGGCCGTCCTCATTTTCGAAGAATTACGGCCCGATAAGGCCACCAGCCCATAAGCCGCACCAAACAGTCACTCTTTATGAGGGCATCGGCTTTTCGACAATCACTCATGGATTCTCATTTGCCCAAATGCGGCAATTCTGCTTGTTAACGAATCCACTGACGTGAAAGTGCGCCTCTTCGCTGAAAATGATTTTGTTTGTGAAGTCACCATTCCCTTCTGTCTATTCAACCAGCCATTTGGCGTATTGCCGACGCTTTAAATAGTCAGTAGGTTTCAGCTCTTGAGTCAATTGAACCTTGCAAGCATTTTAAATTCAAATCTTTATTCAAAATTTGCATCAGTGATGTTCGTGAGATGTTCAATTGTTGGGCACGACGAAGAGTCGAGGTTGACGACTCTTCTGCTACACTACCGCAAACAACAGCAATGCTTTCCCGTGGAACGAACTGGACGAGCATGCACAGGTGATTTTTTTTTCCTACACACCCCGCTGGAATTTGCGTGCCCTGCTGCTGAAATTTGCGCGCAATCTTCCCGATTTTGGACACATTTGGTCGATTATGGTGACCAAAAAATCACGAAGGACACGAAATGCGTTTTGATTTGAACGCCCATTTTCGTAAAAGATTTCGGCAACCTTAACGCGCTGCTCAATCGTGTACCTATCTATGGTTGAATTTGTCAAACACTGAAACAAAGAAATGTCAAATTAAGTTGAGCGAAAAACTTAACGCTAAAGTGTGGCTCACAAATAACATCGTCCATTATGGTTGGACCACCCTTTATGTCAATATTCGCCAACATGAATAATATCAGAAACAGAACACCCATGGTTTGTACTTTTTTGCCATAGTGCTGCCATCCCTTTTGAGCCTTCGCTTAGACATCGTTCGAGTTTCCCATTATTTTGGTCGAATGCAATGGCAATCGAGAAGGTGATATGGTCAGTACTATGCTTTGGCCGTGTGCCTATCCACCCAGTTGCAATAAATTCTGATTTTAAACCAGTGCGTGTCAAAGCTGACCGGGCTCATAGTCCGTCCGAAGAATCACTCGAAACAAATCCCGTTGTCACCAAGGGTATTCAAACTAGAGACTTTCGGCTTACGCAGCGATTACTCTTATCACTACACTACTTGAACTACCGATTTATATTAGTCGACGTTATTGAATGTTCACTGTACTGATATTTTCGAGCTCAACCGCCTCCTGTAAAATTGGCTTCGCCGCCAAGAGATCCCTTTTTGCTTTCTGCATCGCATATTGCTTTTTTTTGTAGATTTTGACGTTTGGATTTTGTTTTTTGGAGTGTGTCTTTTAAGATACCATGAGTAGGCCTCACTACTTTGTAAAGCTATTTTTCCAAAAATATATATTTTAGAGGGAGGGCGCAGACTTAAATTGTTTAAAATTAAGGTTAGCTTTCTGGAAAAATGTTCCTCATTCTAAAATTTCAGGCAATTCCGGAACAAAACCAACCAATTTAGTTTTCATGAGATCCTGTTGGAATTGGCCTTATAACTCCAAGGCAAACTTCATTTGATGATTAAACCCACCTGCCTTTAAATTTCCAACAAAAGAGCTTTTGTATGAAGCTTAAAATTAGAAAAAGATTATATTCCATTCTAGTTTGTGGGATTGATATTAACAACTTGCAAGATTACTGCTGAATTCATATTTGAACCAAAAGCAACAATTCAAAATAATAGAGTTTAGCAGAATTGAATGAAGCTACATGCTCTATATTGAGCCAGTTAAGTGAGAAACAGAAATTATTGCATTGGCTACTCTAGTTCAGATCAAAGATTCTAGAGCTGAGGGTACTGACAAAGAGTTAATGAAATCAACTTGGGATAACTCCTAGCTTACGTTACAGTGAAACATACAAGTTCAACTCCAATAGCTTTTCAGATTTCTAGGAATTTAAGAAATATAACTTATTCATTGTTTGTTTAAAATGTGTTATATGCCAGGGTATTCCCATGAAAGTTAAATCATTGATATTGCATATATTAGAGCGCTTCTTGAAAATCTTAGTTACCTAGACTTCACTTGAACCGGAACCGATCATAAAACACATTCATCAACCCTATTTTAATGGGATTTAGTTCCTTTCTCAGAAATTCCTGTAAACAACGCTTTGATGTTTTGCATACGCTTGACCTTAGGATTTGACATTGATTTCAGTTGTTTCCGAGAACTCCAATGACTATTACCCTTACTAGTCCTTGTTCTATTCTATCAATTTTATCAGCACCAAATAGCCATTACAAATTCATGACATTGGTTGGGTTAGCCTTGCAACACTTTGAGTCCTTTTTCAGAAACAAATACCTCCAAGTCACGTCAATTTAATCTACAAAATGGTCCTGTCAGTTGACCTACAGCTGGAGCTCTTTTGCGTCCTCATTTCGTCCTCTTTCTGTACCTCTTTTGAACTCACATCGTTTTGTAGATAAGATATGAGGAAGGGGCATATGTAATATGAAACTGTCGCTTCCTTTCCGTAAAATATGTCGAGCTGAAAATGTCCTCCTGAACTCAATTTTTTCTTGCATACGTACAAGTATCCTTCATGCGAAGGAAACAGCCTCATACCACAGTGTTGGTGGAAAACGAGCTCTTTATTGAGCATTCAACTACTCTGAGTTGCTTTCGTCTCAAGGAACAGCTCAAGGACAAGCATGGCTGACAATTTGATTTGGTAGACACAAAATTGTCACAACATTATTGAAATATCGGCTTGTAATACAATCTATTGCTTTCATTTCTCCAATTCGATCGTTTACGCCATAATCAAAAAGGAAACATTTATGGCATATTTACGTTTCTTGTATGTTGAACAATCTCTGGAACGTGTTTGCGAAGTCTATTTTCTGATTATAAATAGATTTGTAGCGTTATTTGGATGCAATGACTGAGGTGAATGTATATTTAGACAAAAAAAAACGTCTTGAAATAACGACGGTTTGCTGAGCAACGTTAATTTGTTAGATTAGGGCTATTGTTACATGTATGCATATTATCAAAATAATTAAATTTGCTGAAGAAAGAAAGGGAGCCCCATCATACAGGGGAATTTCCAAGTAACCTGCCAGCCTTTTCTTATTTTTAAACTCACTTCTCGGCAAGAAAGAATACCAGTCTGAAAAAGAAATCCTTTCGGTTGAAGCTCAGTGCTCATGTATGCAAGCTAGATTCAAAAAGTCGTTATCAACAAGGGAAACTTCTTAGCATCATAATGCCTGCTCATGACGGTGTTTTAAAAACTTTTCCCTCCTTTTCAACAGTGAGGCCACATTCTCCCATCTCCCAAGAGAATGATGATAAACGGGAGTGGAAATTCTCCAGGATAATTTCTTATGTATGTCGGTCCAATGTAAGGGATGATAAAGGAATGTTTTAATGTCAAATAGAGAACCCCACCGATAAAGAAAAGATTAAATGTCACTTTGCTTTACACTTGATACCATTACAATATCATTTTACGCTTAACTGAAGCATGTCACGAGTTTGAATCTTTTGTAGACAAAATCAAATCACCGACATGCATATTTTACGAACTGAAGTTGGAGCTGTCCAAGGAATAATGATTGACTTGCTCATCAATCATTCAAATGTGAGTTTACACAAGCCACAGCGGCTAAGAATACAATTGTATAAAATTGCTGGAATTGCAGAGTAACAAATTGAAATATCGATTGAATTATTACTGAGCTCGTATCGTCTTTTTATGGTGAAGAGGTGTTTCCTTAGAAAATTTTCACGTGAGAGGTCGAAAGGTGTTTCATTGATATTTTTATAGCACAGTTAGTCCAACATTAGCAACTGTAAGCTTCTTTATAGCTTTAAGTTGCTAATTTCGGAGTTCAAAATGTTTCATTCCACAGATTACAATAAGTGGATGTTAAGAAAAACTAACTAACGCCAAGAAGGTTAAATTCGTGACGACCACGAAGGGATCTTTACGCAATCAGCCGCACATAAACGCAAAACCTACGAGCACAAAGCGTTAAGTCACGTACACGAAAATGCATTAGATATTATGAATTTGTATCATGAACCGTTGCCTTCTTACTCAGGCCCGAAACCGGAAACACTACGTCACGTCACGAACTAACCTCTGCGAGTAGTCTCATCAGCACTACCTAGTGCTGTATAACCAAACAAATTTTTAAAAAAATTTTGACAGCACATATGACTGTAGTTTGAAATTTTATCGGTACTATATCAACGATTTATTTACTTCTTTCTCGTTTGTATCATTTTGGCTAAATTTCATCTGAGAAATGTAATATTTGACAATCTCAAAAGCCTACTTTTGGCTTACTGAGATGATGCTTTCAAGTTTTCTGGACAGCTGTTTGTGGAAATTTAGGGCTACTGAGCAGCTGTTTCTGGTACAGGAAGTAACATCAGGTACGTTTTTTTTTTTGTGGTAGGGAGGTGAATACCATTTATGCACAGAGTGTGGGACTCCCATGCGCGACTGGACTACCCACTAAACACCTCCCCTGTCAAACTGAGAACCCAGCCTGGAACCGTTTGACACATTACTTCGGGCCAGGTCTCGTTTTGTTACGTGGTGGGGCGCCTTCAAGCTGGGGAGTCCCTTTCCTAGCGGGAGGGGAGAGGGGAAGAGGAAATGCTAGAAGAGCGATCCCCCAGACCCAGCGCCCCTGGCTGCTGTGAGTCCCTTTTATATTTTAGGACTGCCCGAGCATAATGTGCCACCTGGTTCCATTTGTCAACCGATTCGAGCATCACCGCAACTATATTATCCGGGGTGAGCTCTCCCGTCTCCCTGTAAGGTACGTTGATTGATTTCCTTATGGGCCTGAGTAAAATGGCAACGTGTGAACTCAACATACACAAAAAAAGTATAAAGTAACGTACACGAAAGTGTATTAGGTATTATGAATTTGTATTATGTGAACTCAACATACACAAAAGAAAAACGTAAAGTTACGTTAAGAAAATTCTGGAAGGAACAAATCGACGACTCGAGTAATTTAAATTTAATGAGTAATAACAATAAAATTGTAATCGGTGTATGTTGTAAATGTACAAAAGAGTCGACACAAAACTCCACTACATTTACATCGGATTACGCGAAGGCGAAGAAGGAGTGCGAGGACAATGATATCAATTCGATTGAAATCGTAGATACTAGGATAAATACGACAAAAGCCAACTTGACGAATAATTCATTACTTAAGGCGGCGAGTCCGATCAAACAGCTCCCACCACGACGTGACTTATCCTTGAAGTGACAAGTTTCAAAAGAAGTACAAAACAGTAATAATGGCAGTTGTTCCAAAGGGTCCTAATATCCTAAATCTCCCATTGCTTTTGGTACCGATGATATCCTTCTTGGAAATAAAAATCAAAGATCTCAACTAATTCTTAGAGCGGCTGACCTGAGCCATGGCTATGCGGATCGTCGTGAAGGCGGAGTTCGGACCCACACACCAAGTACAAGTTTAATGCAGAGATATTTGCAACATTATGAAGGACCCTCACCCAGAAATGCAGAACTTCATATAGAAACCCGTCCGGGTGTAATGGATTTGCAATGCATAGCGAACCCGAACCGTGATAGAATAAGCCCACAATATCATCATAATAATAATAATAGCAGCAACAGCAGGAAAAGTAATAGCAGGAAAAGCAACAGCAACATCAACAACTACTATAAATACGTCCTGACGGTCTGCTAAGTCTCGAAGATGATCCGCCTGAAATGAAACATTCAGTAGATCTATCAGCGTGTACAGTTGGTTCGAATAATATCAGTTTGGACTCGTCGTTTATGTTGAGTGGCAACAGTTAATATTGTTAGGCTAAAATTTTAAGGATAAACGTGTTACATGAACAGTTGGAAGATCCTTCTAGTAAAATTTTAGTTCCTGACACAAAAGCAACTAGTCAAACGGATATTGGATGTGTTGAATGTGCTGAAGGCTGAAGTCGATGATGAATCTGATGTTGCGTCCGATCCAAGTGATACCTATAATACAAAATCCCATTCACCGTCGTCAGGAAGTCAAATTCCCGAATATAATAGCCCGCATAGTGATCATAGCTATACAAGATCGAAAAATGGTGTGGATTTACCTGGACTGGGTGTTGAAACTCCAAGCGATTCTGACAGAAAATCGATGTTGTATCTGTTGTTGATAAGAAACTTCCCACAAATCCAACAGGCAAAGATCGTTGCGACCTGCAAACACGTATAGTAGGAACGTTAACTGGCTTAAAAACAATACCACCCGTGCGACCGATCACTACATCGCATGCAAATCGTCGCAATTTCAACACACCCTCGATCGACAAGACAATTTAACCTCCCTGATTGGTGGTGCCAAAACACCACCACGTTTACAATTGAAGCACATCCTCTGGCTGTAGCAGTCATAGCAGCAGCAGCAATAACAGTAGTGGCAAATATCCTGCAAGCAGTTCTCAAGCACTCAAACGACAACTAGCGAGTATTAAGGACAAGGAAAGAGCACCGAAAGTGAATATCCTGCGTGAGGCGGCGAAACTTTGGGAGCAATTGACACGGAAGGAGAATCAAGTACAGGCGTTGAAGCAACAATTACAAATCAAACTTCAGCGATGACAGATATATCTGAGGAATTCGCAACAGCAACAAACCCAAACTGTCAGTGAATTGTCTCACTGACATTTCTCCAAACTAGTTTAGAAGGAGTGAAATTCAATGAACACCCAAAAGCACCGATTCTCGTGGTAGAAAAGTTTATAGCCAACCACACGTAGTGGGATTTTTATGGTCCTCGGCCTACCCGATTGAGCCATTGGTCGAAAATCCAATAAAAGGGGGACGGAAGGATGTCCCGTTCTTCTTTTGAGCAGCAAAAATCATCCGGTGAAGAGTGTCGGTTAAGAAAACAAAGTGAATAGATGCAGGAATCGAACGGAGGAACGAGATCAATAAAATAGGCAGTGAAGAAAGCAAAAACGAATTATTTGGGGATCCCCACATCCCAGGTAGCGGAATCATCGTTGTAAGTATTAGCCAATTTTTTTCTTTTTTCAATATTCGATTATATATTTTTTTGTGAAAGTTTGCATAAAGGTTTGAAATTAAAGACTAATTGAACTGAATTTTTCCGGTTGTTTCCTTTCCTACATTTATTTCTGTTTAAGCTGGTATGAACTTTCTGCTCGTGAGCGGGAAGATAATTCTTTCCCAAGAAGGGAGTTTACTGGCATCGTTTGAAGTCGTGGGATTGACAAGTGCCCTTTATGGTCAGGTCACGCTAAAAAAATTTCCTGGCTTTTCAAGTGTTTCTTTCAGAGGTTGTAGGGAATTAAAATTTGGTAGCATAGAACTTCAGGTCGATAGGATTTCACTCATTGTTCTCCGGGGTCCGGTAACCTCGTTCGGCGGCTCCAATTGACCTCCCGAAGGAGCTACCCGGGGCCGAAAACAGCTCAACCGAAGCACCCCTTTGAAAACAGTTATAAGTGCTACTTTGTTATTAGGGGGGGGACCCCCCTTAAAACATTTTTAAATTTTTAGTAAGGCCTAAAATTTTGAGTGATCATCATTTCAGATCTTTCCACAAAGTTTGAGCATTCTAGCTTCTCTAGTTTCTGAGGAAACTTGCTGTGACGCACGGACAAACGAACAAACGGACAAACGAACAAACGGACAGATGGTCACGAAACTAGTAGATTTTTTTAAAAAGAGTTTTTACAAAGACCTTAAAAATAGGAAATAGATTCCAAAACATACTATAATGGATAAAATAAAATTTATGGAAACAGAGCCCAATCAATTCTTTCCCGCTTTAGTTATGACTAATTAAACGTTAGGGCAGCCTCCTTTGATGTTGATAGAAGACGCAAATTTTGTGTGAAAGTTATTCAAAATCACGATTTTCTTTTGGAGTGCTAATTGTTCATATGTTTAGCTTTGGCATTTATATGAGTTACAATGAGTGAAAAGAAAGTGTATGCAAACCATAAAGGCTCAGGTATCAGACGCGGCAACACAGCAACGTGACAAAACAACGTCCGTTGAACAGATATGGAAAGGAGAAAGATTTGGCCGCTGTTAGCGCTTCGGCAAAGAAATTGATAGTGGATACTGGCAGTATCAATGTACCAGGACGGCCCGATAAGTACCTAGCCTCACCGCCCGATGGCACCGCTATCATAAAAAAGATTCATTACCATATAGGACATTTTTGTAGATGCCTACTGTCAAAATTTCAGCCAAATCAGACTCGTAGTTTTGTTTTACCCGTGGGTGGAAGCGGGCGTGTCCACTGGTTTTAGAAAAATAGAGAAAGAGCAATATTGGTCAGTGATTCAATTCTTGTTTTTGGAAAGGAAATCAAAGAGTGCTTGGATTCTGTGTACAGTTACTCTTTTTCTTGCAATGACGACTGTAAAAATTGGTTTCCCGAGTTTCAACGTGGTCGCACGTCGGGTTTTAATGAGCTACGCCCAGGCGCCTCCAAAATGGCTGCAACGGAGGATAACATAACAAGAATACACGAGATCGTATTGGCAGACTGTCAATTGAATGTGTGCGATAAAGCTAAGACAGTAGACAGCTCATAAGACAGGGTGAGTAATATCATGCATGAAGTTTTGAGCACGAAAAAGGCGCGATTAGTGCCCCGTTTGCTCACTCCGGACAACAAATGCAACCATGAAACCACTTCAGAGTAGCGTTTACCGCTGTGAAAGTGCATCCACTGATATATACCAGAGACTAAGGAGTAGTCGAAACAGTGGATTTCACCAAACAAACGTGCTCTGTAGCAGGCAAAGACTGTCATATCGGCTGTAAAGGTGATTGCTACCATTTTCTGGGGTTTACAAGGCCTAATCTGCATCGAATACCTGGAGAGAGGCAAAACTGTCACAAAACTCCACAACGCCGAATTATTAGGCCGATTCGATCACAGAAAAAATGCCGCATTTGGCGAAGGAAAAAGTGGTCTCCACCATGGCCATGCACCAGCTCACACCTCCACCGTCGCCACCGCTGAATTTCATTACGAACTGCTATCCCATCCACTGCATTCCCCAGATTTGGTGCTGTGCAACTTTTTTTTTGTTTCCGAACATGAAAAACTCACTTGCCGAGCAGAAATTTGAGTCGAATGAGGAGGTAATTGTCTACTTTGCAATCTCGAGACAACGTATTATTCAGATGGGTTGAAGAAATTGGTCCATCACTGGGTCAAGTATATTGAGCTATGAAGAAATCTTGAGAAATGAATTGCCAGTTTTCCAAAATTTTCCTTTTGTTCTTTTGTAGGCTAAGTACTTATCGGACCGCCCCCATATAAAGTGAATTTGGTTAGAAAATTATAAAACTTTTTGCCATTTTCTCTGCCACTCCAAAATATTGTAAGTGCAAAACGTGCAACGCTGATATGCAATTTATCGAATCAGGTATACAGGGCTTAAATTTCAAAATAACTGCTTATTGCCCGAATTGTCTAAGATTTGAAATCCTGAGTTGCCGATTCATATGAAATGGATATGAACTTAACCGTAGAATTATACTAGAAATCCCCGTTGGCAGCACCAGCCGGAAAGGTAAATTTCTCGTATGTAGCATAAAGTTTCGAAAAAGAATTTGGCTTGCCTACTACTAAACTTCTTTCTGCAATTTTTTTAGTACCATATGGGTATTTATTAACATAAAAAAAATCTGGCCACATTCGTTTTTGGAGACCTTTTATGGGGAGCGCAAATATTTTGCTAATTAAATTGAGTTGCACACGTATGGATTACATATTGAAAATCGGCGGATAATAAATTGTTGTAAACATACAAATACCAGTTTCGCCCTTCTCGCATTTGCTGTTTACACAGTTCACAATGGTAACCACACAAAGGCTTAAATAGCTCGAATAGTTAATTCCAAAAGATTTCCATAAAAGTTTAATCAGCACTTGCGTTGCCATTAATAAATACATTTTCAATTTTTTTCTGAATTATGAGGGCCGTCATTTCGATTTTTATTGAAATCAGCTGCTAAAAATATTAAGCTGTAAATTTTCGACTTTTTAATTTGTCATTCGATTTGCATAATTAAATTAAATTAACTTGCCTTAATAACTTATAATTTCAAGTTTCAACGGAATCTGTTGAGAATCTTGGCTGCAGAAATAAAAAAAATTGTATGCCACCCCCCTGTATGGGGAGACCCACCTGACTGGGGAGACCCCCCTTAAGTACCTTAAAATATTTTCTTGCACTTCAAATTTCAAGAGGCACCACTTTTGACCTACGTAGAAAATTTCCTCATTCTAGCTCATGTGGTTTGCGACAAAACAGGACAGACAGACAAGTCGCGATTTTATAATTTTTAGGGTATTGTTAAAAATATTTTACAATATCTTAAAAATGATCTGGTTTATAAGTTCTTTCAAGTAAAGTCATTTAAAACGTTTCCATGAAAAATATTCATTAATTCAGTTGGCACTGAAATAGCGAATTGCGCTTGCCTTCAGACCTTTGGGGCCGCCATTTTGAATGCATGCATTTGATTTTGGATTATTTTAAATCTTTGTATGCTAGGACCTCATCAACCAATGTACTATCTCGTTCAAATAGGAGTTTCACTCTAGACAGGGCAAAATAATTAAATTTTTAAAGAAAATGGCAGCTAAAAATATTAGGCTTTAAATTTTCGACTTTTGTATTTTTCATTCAATTTTAATAATTTCCTGCAAAATACAAGAACATAGTACAGAGATCCATAGTCTCACGTTTCATCAAAATCCGTTGGAAAATGTGACCGCTAGAGGGCCACAAAAACATGTAAAAAACGCATATTTAAACGGCCGCCATTTTGAAATTTGCACATGCATGATGACCAAAATATCAAAAGCTGTAGGTCTAAGTAATGTCTATCTTGTAATCAAGTTTCATATATGTCGAATCAAAATTGCGACTTATAAAAGCCTTTGAAGTTTTGACATTCAACTGGCCGCCATTTTGTTTTTTGCAACCTGACCTCCAGTTTTTTAAGCAATTCTTTAGATATTTATAATTTCTATCAAACTATCGAATTTCATAAAAATCTGTTGAAACCTTTGACCACTATTACAACAACAAAATTTTGCACGTTTTTCGACCTTTGAGCGGCCGCCATTTGGTTTCAGCCGTACCGACTTTGGATTTTTTATTGTAAGATTTATCACATACATCAGTGAACCTTCGTACCAAATTTCATCCAAATCGGAGCTATACTTTGGTCAGAACAGAAATCACGATTTTTCGTCTAAAATGGCCGCCATTTTGTTTTTGCCCGGCCGATATAGCTGGTTCCCGAACTTAACCGAGGTGATTAACCAATACATCTTTCATGAAAATTTGGTGAAAATCGAAGCAAAATTGCAACCTCTAGCGTGGTCACAAATTTCGTTATATCCCATATATATATATATATATATATATATATATATATATATATATATATATATATATATATATATATATATATATATATTTATTTATATATATATATATATATATATATATATATATATATATATATTATATATATATATATATATATATATATATGATGCGCTCCGCAATAGGTAAATTTCTCTCGAGAAATTTACCTAACAATGCGACTATTAGGAGTGGGGTTAGCTGGAATAACGAAATTCTGCGCATTCATGGAATTGCCTCGGCTTTTATCGCAACAAAAACCAAATGAGACTACATTGTGAAAAAAGCAGATATTCTAAGTATAGCTTTCGTTGCCGTGTTGACGTGTTTTTAATAAGCCCCTGACAAATTTTCAAAAAGTTAATTTAATTTTTTTTTAAATTCAGTCTAAAGCTAATTTTGGATTTTATTGGAAAAAGCTTTTCTTTCTTCTATGTAGCTCTACAGCTCCTTTCGGGCCTTCGCTTAGAGATTGTTAGAGTATTTTATTAACATGATCGAATTCATCGGCACTTCACAAGGTGATATGATCATTATCACGCTTTGGCCATGTGTCCGTCCACCCAGCTGTGATACGTTCTAATTTTAAACCAGCACGTATCATAACTGAACAGCCTTATAGTCCGTTCGAAGAACCACCCGAACTAAATCTCGTTGACGCCAACGAGACTTGAACTAGAGACCCTCGGCTTACGGGCTTAGTGCTCTAACCACTAAGCCACGCCAGCTTTTATCGTCGAAGAAATCAACCCACGGAATCATATCGAATATTATTTTGCTTCGATAAATCAAGAAAAGAAAATAATCCCCACCCAGGGTCCCCCTGGGGAGAAAAGCAATATAAAATTGGACGCAATTGTCAATGAAAAGAGTCATACGAGTAACCAGGAAAGCTCTGCAGATGGCGGGCGTAAAACTCAAATAGTTGAAAACCAACAAGAGGCGATATGACTTCGACTTGAAAATCCAGAATTGAGACTACGACTAAAATCCCTCGAATATATGTTCAAAAGAGGAATGAAAACTCAAGACGAAGAGCCGGTAAAGCAAATTAATAAGAAAATCAATCATGAAGTAGTCAAACAAGCTACCTCAGAAGAAATACTTAATCCTGGAGGCGCTAATGACAGCTAATACTATTATGCAGCACTGGACGGACTACAACAAGAAATGGACGTTGAAGAATGTATTGAAGGTAATTTTAATCAAGATAACGATGCTAGTTTTACTCAGTACTTAAAAAATAAAAATAAGGAGAAGAAAACAGCTCGCAGTTCTGCTGGTCCTTCTCAAAATGTTTCTGAAAATACAGAAAAGGTTCTGCCAATTAACGTGTTCGGCCAAAGCGGAAAGGATATGATTTGGCTATTGGCAGCCAAAAATAAATTAACTAATTTCGAGATTAAAAGAGTTACTGCTAAAAAATTAACAATGAGAACGATTCCCTGGTTGGTTTCAAATCAACTAAAAATGCACTGAACCCTGATGGAGTTCCACATTTTACGTATACCCAAAAAGTGAAAAGAATCAGTCCTTTTTGTTGAAGAGCTTGGACTGCGGAGAGTACACCGTCTATGTTTTTCAGGTGCACAAGGGAGCTGCACCTGAAATTGAATTTATTCCTGTAAAAACCTTTGCTACAAGAAGATTAACGGTAGAAAAGAAGAATCTACCACTTTATCAAGTACAGATTTCAAATAAGAGTAGTCTAAGTGTTCTTCAATAAATTTGGTACTTAAACTTGCGAGTGGTAAGGTGGGAACGCCTCCAGAAAAGGAAAGTGAGCCAGTGTTATCGGTGACAAAGATTTGGACGTTTGGCTGCCAACTGCACCATGCATTATCGATATGTTAAATGCAAGGACGTTCATGCTCCCGGTGAGTGCAAATTGGCTCAGACGGAGCCAAAACAGAAATTATACTATGTAAACTGCAGTGTTTTTGGTCATCGGACATCATATCGAACTTCGCCAAGCTCAGAGTATCATTTGCCCCCGCCGCTAGAGGACCAGCAGAAAATGCTGTAAATAATGTAAATCATATAAGTGGCAACCATGAGCTGCTTCTCAAAATTTACCAGCAACTAAATTCTTTATCGGAGAGCCAATAAACAAGATACAAAAATTAACTTTGTTTCTCAGCGCTTAGGGCTTTCAAATGCCTCAAAATAGCTTGTCACCCAGTCACATTCCCATGAATAGAATTCGTCTCATCTCACTCAACGTCAACTCTATTATTACTATACATCCACGTGACTATCTCCTTGAATAAATTGTTAAGCAAAAGCCTGACATCATGCTTTTCACTGAAACCCACCTCAGTTTATGGTACTCCATGACATTCAAGGATTTTGAATGCCTAAGAAGCGAGAGGTGATGGAGGAGGTGGCACCGAGATATTGGTTAGAAGACCCTATTGTTTCCAAAATATTGAAAAAGTCGAATTCAAAAATTTTGAATCTCTTGAAGTGTCCGTTCTCAAAATTTCACTACCAGGTGGGGATAACCTCTTCGTTATCTCTGCCTATGCAACTGGTCAAAATGTTCTAAAGTTCAAGGATAAAGCGTTTTTGATTTTGACTTTGACGCTATAAAAATAGCAGTGAAAGATGAAAAGAAGAAAATGGATTGCATACTGGAATAACTGTATCTGGTGTTGATTTGTGGAGAAAACGAGGATTTTCGTCTCTTTTCGGGATCACATCATTGATCGGATGTTTTACAGGGAGAATTGTTGATTGAAGTGAAATTGAAATATTGTAAAGTTTGCAAGCACTGAAAAAATAAACTGAATACCGCTGACCATAGAGAATCGCTCGACACTCATGCCAATTAATATCAGTCGAACTATGAAGGCTCATTGGGTTAAATGGGGGTAGATGCTGTTATGGAGATGTTTTAAGGTTCCGAAGCTTTCCACGAACTTAAATACGCAAATTATATAGGTGATGGCAAAGCGCACTCCTCCGCAATTTTTTGCTCTACCCATCCCATGAAAATGTCACTCGAGAGGGGAGATAGTAGATCACTATCCCCCATTTTTGTCTAAAGTAAATAGGTTTCTGGAATGCAGAAAGTTGCCAATTCGTAGAATGATCTTATCCGCTTCTTGAAATCTTTGAATGCACTCTAGCTGGTAAGCTAATCCTCAAACAAGTCCAACGCCTGCTTCACTTGGACGCTAGGGAAAAGGGCTTTACCGTCAGATGATACTAATATTTGGTCTGTCTTGATACGCTTGACTGACTTTAACTTTTTGATCAATTCTGTTCGGTTTTTACTGAATGGTTGCTTGGACGTTTAACTATTTTGCATTCCTCCACTAGCCATGTCACAATTATGCTGGTTGGGGTGTGCAAGCTATGATTGCACGTATCTCATAACTTGCTTTATGGATCTTCGGCAGACATTTAATTAGCGGAAGTACTGGATTTGGCACCCTTAACGCAATTTAACTAGGTATGACCTCTTGGAATCCATCAGTGTCTTCTCCGCTCTTTTGATCGAGCTTGGTAAGGGCTTATTCCTCAGTTTGTCATATTAGCCACTATTCAGCTTCTCCAAAACCAATTCGTCTTCTTTCGTTTTGTCCATCATAACCATCTTGATCCCCTTGTCGGCTTTGAGGTAATATACCGGCTTTTCTTTCAACTGCTTTGCAATGCGGTTTTCGTTGTTAGAATTCATAGCTTTTATGGCTTTTAATATTTTCTCCCTCACTACATGACTGGTTTCCATCGGCAGGTACTTGATGGCGGACTCCACATCTATCACGATGTCTTCCTTCGGTAGGTGCCGGTCGCCAATTGCAAAATTCGAACCTTTGTTTAATAACCTCCGTTGTTTCTCTGTGAATGACTCAGATGATAAATTGATTGCAAATGCACCAATTTTTTACACTTATTCCGGGTACACTGTTTCGATGTTGGAATAACTGATCTAGTCTTTTAGTCAAAATTCTTCTTTCCCTATTTTTTCGCATTCAAACGCCCTTTTAACAAGCAAATTAACTCAAGTTTAGCCAACAAAATTCTACGATCGTTTATATATTCACTACATGTCGACCAATGAAAAGAATGCATCCAAATTCACTTCATACGAGCTATCACATTGTGAACGACGTACATAATAAGCTTCACTATGATCAAGCACATACCCCATTGTCATCAAATCATGTATATGTTGACTAATGAAATTAATACATCCAAATTCGCTTCATTCAGAGCCATCATATTGTGAACGACGTACAAAATAAGCTTCACTAGAAACAAGTACATAGCTTTGGAGTGTGATTCCAGTGGAGTAGAACCAAAGAGAGAGAGAGAGCCAAAAGAGTTCCCCTTTTTTGTCAATTCGCCGAAAAATTCGGTGAATTTCATCGAAATATGGAACAAAAACTCGTTTTGGGATCAAATATAAATTTTTGGTGAAATACTGGTAGGTCAGTTTATGTTCGAGTCTTCAAAGGAGCGTGCCGCTACCCAATCATCAATAGTAAATAACGTACGTTTTCCCTGTTTTCCCAGAACGCTAAGATTAAATTCCAATGGTTAGGGGTGAAGTGTTGGCTTGAACCACGAACCTCAACCAGCCTTTTAGCGTTTATGCCGTGTGGCCACCCCGTACTGTAGGATTACTCTTTTGCAGGCCGATCAACAGTGCAAAGACGAAAAATGTTACGAGCGAATGAATTCTAGTTACCATCAGCCAATGAATTCAAGTTACCATCAGCCCAACAGGTCCCGCCGACCTCAGGAATTATCAAGCCAAAGTCAAAAGCGTTTCAGTCAGTATTAATCGTTAAAAGCTTTTGAAGAATACAAATAAATTCCAAAAATTCCAATGATGTTCAAAAAATTAACAATAAAATAAAATAATTAATCAAATCAACTCTCGCCTCTGTTGACTTAGTTTAGATGGGTACAGTAGGAGGCAGTTCTCTCTTCCCCCGGGAGCCTTGGTAATGTATATAGAATGCACACCAAATCGAGCTCTCTAGTCATACCAGTATACATATGATACTCGTACACTGGTTATGTAACAGCCCTCTGTATTTTGTGTCGCCATTCCTCAGGTGTATTTTTTTCTTCCTGTTATTTGGTTTGTTGGCATTAGGTGGATATTGTATGCTTTAAGTTGTAGTTCTGATGATTAAGCCTAGAGATGGTATTTACAGTCTGTGATCAGTTTCCTTTGTAGTTCATGCCTGTAATTTTCCATTCCGGGTAACTCGACTTCAATTTGACCATGTGACTTTGTGGCACAATTTTAAATTTTTTGCACATCTTCAAAAATTTAATATCTAAAAATTTCCTCCTTCTTCAGTGTTTTTTAGTATGGTTTAGCTACTACTTTTTCCAGCTTTTTATATCCCTTACATTTTACCTGCTTTGGTAATGAAAATAGTTTAAGATGCAAACGGGTAAAATGTAAGCGATATAAAAAGCTAAAAATAGTTGTAGCTAAACCATACTAAAAACCGCTGAAGAAGGAGGAACTCTTGCCTCTGAAATATATGTATGTTTTGTTTAAAATTCAATTTATTTGCATTGTAATTGGAATAATTGGAAAATTGATTTGGAAAAGTCCTAATAATCATTCAAGCGGAAAATAGCAAGTGACATTGCTGTTTTTAATTTCTATGATGGACTGATCAATATTTTAAGCATAATGAAAGATATGAAAATGAACGTTGGACCACAATCCTACACCTTTAGCTTAGAGGCGCACGCTGCTCGAATACACCGCGCGGAGCGCTTTTCGACGGATGCAGCGAAATAAGCTAGCTTCAGCATAAAGGCGTCCAGGAGAGAAAATTAATGGGGGCTTAGAGGCAGGAATATAAGATTAAAGGTAAAAAAATTTTATAATCAAAAACTTTATTTGATGATGATGGAAACAGGAGTAACAGAAATGGCTGTTTTTTTTAAACTTCAAAACATGCCTAACAACATCCTTAAAAAGAATTATTGTTAGGAATAATGCTAAAACCAACCATCAAACATACCACCAACAAGCCCTAATACACCATTTGCTTGCGGAACCTCAAATGCGTCCCAATATAACATCACCCAACAGTAGTAGGTCAACAACCTCCCAACAGCAAACCAATCGATCATCGACCGCATCGATCAGCAAATTCCAACTGAGAACAGTGCCCACCAGATCAACATTGGGGTGAATGGCTGCATTCTGCAAATCAGCAAATACATATATGCAACCTGAATGGAATTTGCTGAGCGTTTGGGTGAATGAATGAACTTGCATACCAGAATGAAACACAAGCTAATGAAATTTTATGTATAAAAATAGTGTAAAAATACAATAAGTACAATAAATGATCTGTGATCAATAGAAGTCGAACAAGGGAGTTTCATTTCACATTTTGACATTACAGCCGCTTCGAGAAGCAATTTTGTTCATTTCCAGAGCATTGGTCCATCGAGCCGAATATCACAGGACTTAGAAAGGAACCCCTCTCGAAGATCCTCAAGGTCCTTCAAATCAGGATATCATACGAAGGAGCAAGTTGACATGCATCCCTGAAAGACTTCAAAGAATCCCTGGGTACAATCAAGTAGTAGTGCCTGGTATCATTTAGAGCATTCGCCGCAAGACATTCATCCCAGCTCAATTCGTCAAAGACTTGTGTTTGAGGGTATTTTGCTGTATGTGTTGGCGTAGGAACTCACCAAGGGGTCTCAAGGACATGAGTATACGTGAAGAAAATCAAAGACATGGCCAGCCCAACAGCGTCGCAAAAATTGAGCTTCAATAGCATCGCGCGTGTTGTGACAAATTTTAAAAAAGACGGTCCTAGCCGACATTCTCTAGTCTATTTCAAAGCAAGACTAGCCCGCCTGGAAGAGAAATGGAGAGATTGTGAAGAGATGCATGCAAAGGCCCACGCAGAGCTAAGAGAAAAAGGCGACCATGGGCTCATAGCCAAATACAACGAAGAGCATACTTACATCGAAGATCTTGTCCTGGCGCATCAAACCATTTTCAAGAAAGGGATCTACAAGTTTCAGGCTACTGGTTCAGAATAGTTGCAACTATCTAACACTGCCAGTGAAGGGTTGCCACTAGAGTGAGTTGAAATCCCTGTTTTTGACGGGAAATACGGTAGCTGAATCTCTTTCCGGGACCTTTTCAAAAGAATGGTTCACGGGAATCAAGGTATCCTGAGCGTGCAGAAAATGCAGTATCTCCCAGGCAGCTTACAAGGAGAAGCTGAGAAGTTGATAACCCATTTAGCTATTGTGGGTGACAATTACGAAGCTGCTTGGTCACTTTTATGTGACAGATACGACAACACAAAGATTATAGCCTAAAAGTTTATGCAGCGCTGGCGGAATATAAACCAAGCAGCAGGGTTAAGGGAGATGGTAAGCACAATCAATCAACTTACAACAAGTCTCAAAACATTAAACATCGATGGCTTTGACTTTACCATCGTATTCATGCTCAACTGCAAACTCGATAAAGATTCAAGGACTGAATGGCAAAAGCTGATCAGCAACAGTAGAGAGGTACCAAGTTTAAAGAAATTCATAACCGTTCTCAGGCAGATGTTTACAATGCTGGAAACTTTAACCCTCGCAAAACTATTCTCGGAAGTGAAACCACAGGAGAAGGTGACCACGCATACCAAACAGGTTTCGTCACTCCGATGTGATTTGTGCAACAAACCACACCACCTGTTCGAGTCTGAACAGTTCAAAAAAGCGACAATGGTTGCAAGACGGGAACTAGTGAAGAACACATGTTCATGTTTCAATTGCTTAGCCAACAAGCATGCAGTGAAACAGCGCCAATCAAAGAAGACTTGAAAGCTTTGCAAGATAGGAAAACACAACACATTGCTACATGTAACAGATGCTACAATGCTAAAATCAGCCTCATCAAAAGCGCTTATACTAAAGTCAACCACTATGCAGATGCAATCACACAATGCGATGTAGTGCAACACACAGGTCTTACTTGTAACTGCGCTGATATCAGTTAGAAATAGCGAAGATCAAATAAGGAAACTTCGAGCATTATTGGATATTGGTTCACAACGGTCATTCATGAAAGAGTCCGCTGTGCAGCTTTTGCGATTGCAGCGCAGCCATTCCAAACTATCTATTTGAGGCATTGGATGCTCAGAGGCAGTAAAGACACTTGGAGTTGTCAACGTTACAGCAGCCATCGAAAGTCATAGAACAGACGCGTCTCTGCAATTTTCGGCTCTGATCATCCCAAAAATCATAGCTATCTTGCCTACAACCAGCATAAATGTCACCCTCCCCAATCGTATCAGGAGGTTGAAGCTAGCGGATCCTGAGTTTAATCACCCTGCGCAGATCGATATCCTGCTAGGAGCAGACATCTATGGCAGCATCCTAGAAAGCGGTTTCATTTTTGGCAACCCATGCGCACAAAACATAAAACTAGGTTGAGTTGTCTTTGGATCAACCGGCAGCTTGCAGGCCAGCTGCAATTCTATTACATTTTTAGGAGCAGAGGACCTGGACACAGCTGTGAGACGATTCTGGGAAATTGAAGAACTTCATCAACCAGCAAAGCCATCCCTAGACGATGTTCAAACTGAAAACCACTTCTCTCAGAACACGCAAAGAGAGTTAGATGGGACATATACCGTAATATTACCGTTCAAAGACAACGTCAATCACCGTAAAGAGCTGAAGGAATCCTTACGGACAGCACATATCAGGTTCCGGCAACTTGAGCAGCGCCTATGTAGCCATCCTGAACGACCGAAGGAATATCATGCATCTATGAACGAGTACCTAGCGCTTGGTCATATGCAAAAGGTGCCCGACTATCTGTTGCATAGTACGGACTGCTATTATCTTCCATGCCATGAAGTTATCAAAGAAAAAAGCTCAACA
The DNA here is from genome assembly GCA_963969285.1 of Odontomyia ornata. Classification (NCBI taxonomy): domain Eukaryota; kingdom Metazoa; phylum Arthropoda; class Insecta; order Diptera; family Stratiomyidae; genus Odontomyia; species Odontomyia ornata. The sequence goes on along the minus strand of OZ017739.1, from coordinate 349,418,928 downwards.
ACAACGCAATGCGAAAGCTAAAGGAGGCAAATCTCTAAACGATGTACTGCAAGTTGGACCGACTATTCAGCACAACCTACTTCGTTTACTTCTAAGATGGCGTTTACACAAATATGTCATCGGTGCTGACATAAAGAAAATGCACCGGCAGATCCATGTGCATGAAAACGACCACGATTACCAACGTATTCTGTGGAGAACCTCTACAAACGAGCCAATCGGACATTATAGACTGACTACGATCATGTATGGCACCGCATGTGCACCATTCTTCGCCATTTGCACTCTCCAACAACTAGCGATCGACGAATGTGGCAATTATCCAGAAGCTTCTGAGAAAATACTTCGGAACTTTAATGTTGATGATCTATTGACTGGCTCAGATGACCTAACGCACTTACAGCAGCTACAATAAGAGCTCAGAACAAATCTGCGAAAGCGAAGCTTCCACTTGAGAAAGTAGTCAGCCAACCAGCAGATCTTTTAAAGTCAATTCGAGAATCCGATTGCGAGAGCCAAAAATCGCTAGAAATTACATTGTCTGAAGAGGTTGAGACACTAGGATTGACACCTTTTCCTTGAAAGTTCAAAAGAAGGACGTCGAGAAGCCTACAAACCGCTTGATTCTTTCAGAAGTGGCCAGGCTATTTGATCCACTTGGCTGGCTGTAAGGCTGCAAAATGACGGAAAAAGTCACCATCCAAAACCTGTGGCAACAACAATTATGCTGGGGTGAAGAACTTCATCCATCGGCAGTGAAGGACTGGCTAGAAACACGAAGCCAGATTTGATTACTCGAGCAGCTCAGGATCCCAAGCTGCATCAGTGTTACACGTAGCACAGCTATGGAACTTCATGGGTTGTGCGACGCATCAAAACTAGTATTTGCATGTGCTCTCTACCTACGTGTCTTGGGATCAGATGGACACATTTCTACCAACCTAACTATCGCAAAATCTTGAGTCGCTCCAAATTAAAAGGTCAACGTACCGAAACCCTCCATCGCACAACTTGAACTATGGGAAGCTGTAATGCTGGTAGAATCTATGAAGCAACTAAAACAAGCTTGTAATTGGACGGGCATAAAAACGTCCTTCTGGCGTGACTCTAACATTGAGTTGGCGCGGCTCGAAAAACCAGCAGCAACATGGAAAGTTTTTGTCGCAAACCGAGTGAATATCATTCATGAAGTCTCCAAAGCATACGAGTGGCACCATGTCACGACAGACAAAAATCCTTGTGACTTAGCGTCAAGAAGAATATGTCCGAAATAATTGCTCCACTCATCCCTTTGTTGGAACGGACCAAAGTGGCTCACAAATACAGATATTCCAATATTGCCTGACCTAGCGCTATCAGCAATTGAGCAGGACGCAGCACAAATAGAAGCACGTTCAGTGAGTATAGTAGCATCTGGGCTAATTCCGGAACCAGAAATATTCACAAGGTACTCGTCATTACCTAAGCTACTTAAAGTGATGGCATGTATGAACCGGTTTATTTATAACTCAACGCATCCAAACCAGAAACTCTTTGGACCATTGTCTTTCAAAGAGATGCAAAACGCTAAATTAAAATGCATACACTTAATACAACAGCATGCCTTTACACCAGAACTACATGCAATACGCAGCAAGGTTGAAATATCGAAAAGTTCCTGCTCAAAATCTTTAGCTCCTCAGATTGACTCGCAAGGAACGCTCAGGGTAGGTGGAAGGCTTTGCTATGCTCCAATCAGCGAAAATGCAAAACATCCAGCAATCTTACCACGAGACTCTTTTGCTAAGCTTGTTATCAGACAGGCTCACTTAACAACATTACATGGAGGGACACAATTAGCACTGGCAACCATTCGTCAGCAATATTGGATTACTAACGCCCAGTTGTTTGTGAAGAGCATATTGCATGAATGCTTCACATGCTTCAGATCTACTGCTCGTCCCGGAACCCAACTAATGGGACAGCTCCCACCTCCCAGATTCCAAATGGAAAAGCCGTTCGCTCAAACTGAATTGGACTAAGCCGATTCCATAACTATTAAATGGAACAGCAGACGTGGATCAAAAACCTCGAAAGCCTACATTGCTGTTTTTGTTTATATATCTATCAAGGCCTTCCATCTTGAAGCAGTAAGTGAACTCTCCACAGCAGCGTGCATTGCAGCCATCCGTCAGTTTATCGCTCAAAGAGGGAAATGCCATACTATTTACAGCTACTGTGGAACCAACTTCCAAGGCGGTGAAAAGTAGGTGAAGCAGGCTTTCAAAGAAACTACAAAGTGTTGCGAAGAATTTCTTCTAAACGAGGAAATTTAATGGCGATTCATTTCTCCTGGTAGTCCACACTCTGGTGGACTCTGGGAACGTGGAGTGAAATCAATGAAATGGCATTTAGTAAAACTCATCGGCCAAACAGTATTAACCATTGAAGAGCTGTACACAGTATTGGCTCAAGCCAAAGCATGTCTGAATTCACGCCCTCTTTGTGAGGTCAGCAACGATCCAACTGATCTCTCTGCAATAACATCAGAACACTTTTTCACAGGATGCAATCTGTCTGAAATACCATCTAAGCCATCTGACAAACACGTTGACCGCAAATGGGAAATCGTCCAGCAAATCCGCAAATACTTCTGGGACAGATGGAAGCTCGAGTACCTCAATTAGCTACAAAAAAGGCCAAAATGGATGACAATCAGACCCAATCTTCAAGCAGGAGAACTTATGCTCGTGAAAAATGACAATTTTCCATCAACCCACCGGCCTCTAGCAAGAGTGATAGAGGTACACCCCGGACCTGACGGATTGATACGCGTTGCTTCTGCCAAATTCCACGGCAGGGTAACAAGGCGGCCCGTCGCTAAGATTTGTCGTCTGCGATTTGCCAACACAAACCCAGAGAAACCAGACAAAACATCGAAACAATCACCTTAAGCAATAGCGTGTCAAACAACTACAAGGAGAACAAAACGCAAAAGAACCAGAAAAGCTCCAACCGGGGACACATGGTCGGAATATTTACATACATACTCAAACCAAACCCAACCCGTACCATCAGCGATCACCCCCTAAGAAGCCTCGAACCTCAATATCAGCATCCAACCTGGTCGTTTCTGTACTAGTAGTTCTTTGTGCACCTCCACAAATAAGCTGCAATGTGACAGTAACTCAATTGTCACCCAGTGTCTATATTGAATACCTCGGAGCTGCTCGAATACACAGAGGAGCCTTAAAAATGCAGCTTCAATTACCACGGGACAACTGAAGGCATGACCAGGCCAATGTGGAAGCTATCGTCACTAAATGCCGCGATTTCTGTGAAGTCAGTTCAGTGCTTCAACCGAAATTGGGTGTTCGGAACTTGTGCAGCATGTAGAGGAATACAAGGGTGAGATTCTTCACAAAGCGTCAACCTTAAGATTGCTACACAATAGACGACGAGGTGTATTAGGGAATTCAATGAGAGCAATTTTTGGCTTAAATGATGAAGTTTTCGAGAACATCAAAGGGCTTTCAGAGAATTAAAGGAAAATTATCTGTTCCATAGACAGTCAGTCAAATTTAATGCTCAAAACCACTAAAACACTAAACAGCATGACGAGAAGGATCAATATACAGCTGCAATAATTCCAGAGCTAGCTCCGGCGAGGCTTAGACCACAATAAACGAATTTTGCCACTGGTACAAAACAATCGACTACAACAAACTCAACATCCATCTTTTAGCAATATTTAAGCGAGCCGAAAACTATCTAGACGAGGTATATCATAAGTACTCCAGTTTGCTTTCCAGCACATACTCACGATCTAGCATCTCAGATTCAATTAACACCAATAACGCTCAAACACTACTCCCAGATCACTTGCGAATTACTTACCAAATGATGGACCAAACTTAATTCGATGTGGATGAGAGCAACCTGATACTAACAACGTCCCTTCCCATCCTTGAAGCACGCTCATATGATCTGATTAAACCCACGCCAGTACCCTCGAATCTTGAAAACAACACCTTTCAAGCCTTTGATATTCCATCATCAGTTTTGTGTTTAAACTACAACCTGCAGCAATATTTCGAAGTTACGCCTAATGAACTTTCAAAGGTAATGACCGTTCAATACGTAGTGAACATCAGCGTGCTCTACGACGTCAAAGCAAAACCAAACTTTGTAATCAATGATATACATAAAATATTTGAAAGAGATACTTGTGCAATCCACACCTTCAGGCATCAAGGAATAGTGTGGAAACAGTTATATGATAGCTTGGATGTTTGCGACTCCGTCAGCCATACTTGGACAAAGTGTGTGTCAGAGTGACCGGCAAAACAATATCCTGAACGGCACAGACTGCAGTTTGAAAATTGAAGACTCTATGTTCACTGCTACATGGATGACACCCACTAGAAACTTGTCAGTTTATGTCCTTCCGCATGCACCAATCTTCAACCAGACCATAAGCTTACATTTCGTCCCTAAACTCTCAGTTCCAGCTATCATCAAATCGGTAGAGTCCTTTGGAACTTATGTTAAACAAGAGCAATCGCTCTTTCATGACTGTTGAGTTCCTGACACCCCCTGGGCGCACATCACGGCCTGCTCCAGCAACATCAACACTTCAATCAACTTACATAGTTATTTAACGTTAATTAGCACTGTAATAATCCGTAGTTAATTCAATCTATTTAAGTGATTTATCAATTGAGCGATCTTTTTAATTCAATTCACCGATCAATTGATCAATCATTTACTGTTCCCTTTGAGAACAATTGTATTTACGTTTCGCTGGCATTTCACCCAAAATCAATAATTTAATTTAATTTCAAATATTTTAATTCAATTCAATTTCAAATATTTTAGTCAGTCTTCACGAATCCTAAATTCTGCCACACACGGTAGTTCCATTTGTTATTTTTCATTCCCAGCCAAATTGCTTACCCATGCACATTCAGCTAGTGCATTTGTCCATGAAATGGATCCGTTATCGAAGAGATTGGGCTTTTTCAGACGCAGCGTTAAAAGTGAGCGTTAAACAGGTTATATGGGCAAGAAGAGTGAGAGGCATTGAGGGGACCTGATGGTAAAAGCATGCCAACATTTTTTAGGGTGCACGAGCGTAACGCACATATACAAACGCATTTTGTAGATCATTTGGTGGGGGAAATTTTATACAAACGCCAGTAATCATTCCGAATTGAACATTCGGTGAAGAAGGTAGTCGTCATGAAACGATTGCCTTTCTTTATTTTGCGTGCAAAAATAGATGCGTGGACGCGAGAAGCTACGCGTTATTTAATAAATTTATAAAAGCGGAGGCCATGTTCAATTTCAGGAAACAACACGACGAATATCACGATTTCAATAAAGTTAAATTGCCTATTGTGAATCCATAGACAATTAACAGTACGCATAATCTTCATAGAATCACATTATGATAAGCAAGTTATGCGACTAAAAAAGGAATTCAAATTTGGAATATATTTTCAGAAAGCAGAAAAACACGGAGGATCCAAATAAATCCAAGAGATAAATTTGAATCGACAAACTTTAACAATCATAAAATACATTTTCATTCCAGTTTTTATTACCTCGTGCACAATTCAAGGCTAAAACAAACTCTCAATCGCTTATCTCTCTGTCTTCGCTCTCATGTTGTCCGCGCGATGTTTAACGATCAAATGACCCTTTCGACACATACACTCGCAAGACGTGTATCGTATACAAAAATAGGTTGGCTGAACTATGCAACGTGTAAACATAAGGGCGTAAGCGCGAAACCTGTTTGGATATATGTTTTTACCATTTCCGTGTGAAAGAGCCAATTGGGTTATATTTCATGGACAAAGGCAGGCATGCCAGCGAAAAGACGTAAACACAGCGTTTTTTCTCATGTGCGTTTGTCCGGTCAGCAAATTGCTTTGGCAATTGAATGTGGGTGAAATGCTCGGCCGATTCAGTCAGTTATCTGGTGTCTTGGGAATTCATTGAATCGTGGTTAGGAAGAATAAACTTAAGTGTGTTTTGATTGTGCTAATTTGTAACATTTAGTGATCATATATTTTTCGATTAAAAATCAAAGAAATTGTGATAAATAAGACTCTAAAATACAATATAAATACATGCAACATTTGGATAACTGCCAATCTTAAAGTTCAATCAGCGTGTTGTGCATTTCTACGCAAAATAATAAAATCAAAAGTCGGGACAAAACATTCACGGCGAATGACTTCCAAACAATCTCTTGGTCGACGATCCGACAAAATCATCATCACGTTAGGAATAGTCGCCGCAAGTCTCTTCTCATCCGCCGTTTCAGAGCAAAATTTCCTTTAATTCGGAACCGTATGCAGACAACATGGTATGAGTTACCATGATCAGCTACATCACAACCTTACTAAGAAACTTAAAGCTTCTTGGCGGGCGGCAATGTTAGGAATAATGTTAAAACCAAAACATCAAACATACCACCAACAAGCGCTAACACATCATTTGCTTGCGGAACCTCAAATGCGTCCCAATATAACATCGCCCAACGGTAGCAGGTCAACAACCATCCAACAGCAAACCAATCGATCATCGACCACCTGGATCAGCAAATTCCAACAGAGAACAGTGCAAACCAGATCAACATTGGGGTGAATGGTTGCATTCTGCAAATCAGCAAATATATGGAACATAAATGGAATTTGCTGAGCGTTTGGGTGAATGAATGATCTTGCATACCAGAATGAAATGCAAGCTAATGAAATTTTATGTATGAAAATTACTGTAAAAATACATTAAAGGATCTGTGATCAATAGAAGTTGAACAAGGGAGTTTATTTTTACATTTTAGCATCACAGCCGCTTCAAGAAGCAATTTTTCATTTCCAGAACAATTAGCCTTTTACTTTTCCTTCCACTTAAAAAAAATCGCACAAAAATTTTAAATTTTCGCTAGCTCCCCTTAAGGTAATACCATCACGGCTCACGGCCATAATATTTTTGTCTTTAGCGTATCAAACTTAAGGAAATGTGTATCTCCCAGATATTTTCTAGCAAATAACTGTTTACAATCAATAGGTATTCATGATTTTTAGAACCAGAGATGTCAAATCACGGGACCAGACTTCGAACGTTTCAACTCTCTTCTGATATTTCAGGCAGATCTTACATTGTTCTTAATCATTCTAAGCTTTTCAAAATTTGAAAACTAAATCGTTCTAATAAGTAGCTCTATGATATAAACTTACGAGTATTTGTTGCTAACTATGTCAACCGGTAGTAATCACGATAAACTTCATCGCACTTCAAGTAGAGATTTACTATCACAATTTCAATAAAAATTCCAGCATTTTAAAGACGCCTTTCCATTTAGGAAGAGCTTTTATCATCTTTTGAGTTTAAAATTTTATAAGGGAGGAAATCCAATATCCCGAAGCAGCATAAAGAAATAAATGATTTATGACAAATTTATATACCATACAATAAAAACCCATCACTCACCGTAGCACGTTGTGCCTCGAGTAAACTTACAAAAGTTAATAAAATTTAAATATATGTATAACCTTAATATATACGACGTGTTTGTATCTCGGGATATATGCTTCACAGGTCAACGCTGTTACGGGCTGTCGTTGTGGAGCCAGCCCCAAGCGCAGGTTTAACGTAGCAGGAACTTATTACGAAACTAGAAGCTCATACATACTTAACGTTTTAATACAACCAAGCTCAAATAAATCATGGAAATATGAAACACTGCGCTGGGGCTTTAAATACAATAGTTTTCGGTGAGCCAACGTTAACTTTATTTTCTTGGCATTCTCAAAGCTTAAATTGCAATTTATATTCATTCAAGTTTAAGAAGGAATTTCAGCAGCAAGAAATAACGAGATTAAATTATTGTGGATTGTGGACGGTACGGGTATCATAAAAATATATACAATACCACGTGGGGACAAGGACATCACCGAGCCTGGTCGTATCGTTGGTCCCAGGGCGTTTTTGTGGCAGTCCGGAGTGCGTTGGTGAAGTTGATCATAGAGATGGGATATACAAGGATGAATGGAAAGTAAGTCGGTCACCGTTGAACATATGGTTGGGAAAAGAACGAATCCGCGTGAAACGGACGTACAGCGAAAGGAACGTGAATGTATCTGCATTGTAAGAGGACTCGTATTCGGAAGATCTTAAGGCATTTGGAGTACGGAATACTTTTCAACATCCCCGAAACAATGCTCCAAGGTAAATCCATTAAAGTGATTGATGCCAGCGGTAGCTTGATGTGATGCTAGAATGCAATATTCTGGGTTTGCTCGGAGATTTGTGATGGACTCCAGTGCTACAACAGGATATTTGATTTCGCTGCAGAGTGGAAGTCCTGAATTAATGTTGAGTGCTTTCATATTGATGATTTTCTATGTTTTCGTCTTTGCACGATTGCACTGATGTATTTCAACCAACACAGTAGCTATCTTCAATATCCTTCGATAGTGGCCTGATGCAATATTTTAGGGATGTTTTGATTACATTGATTCTGGCATTTTGGTTACACAGGAGAAGGTATTATCTACAACACATCAAACTTCTGTGCAGTTTGAAAACAAGAGGAGACATTTGCTATCAAATGAACATTGATTTTATATTTGACAGGAAACGATGTTTTATTGCATCGAAGAAAGTGACAAATAAAAGAAGAGAAATATAGAGTGGAATTATAATCTCAGTTTTGCATCTCTAAGCGTATTAGAAACAGGTATATTTGGCAAATTTCATTCACTGAAATATGGGATACTGCAATTTGTTGGTCCAGCATCTACAATCTAAGGGAAAGGGCAATGGAACACTTTTGGAACAAAATTACTACTATTACAGAAAGTCGTCACATTTCATGCCAAAAATGGTTCAACAAAAACTCTTTACGTATTGGGTCATTTTGCATAAAAAGTCCAATGTCCAAGTTATATGATTTTTAATTTTTATAAAAAAAATTGAGTACGACCCTGTATCTGTCTGATACGAAGAAACGTTGTAATTTTATTTTTTGAATGTTTGTCCTCGTATTGGTAACGGTCTGAAGTAGACCAATTTTTATAGTCTCCTTTACCGGACTGAAAATTGTTTATAACATATGGTGAAATCATCATTATTTCATTTCAATTCTTCGAAGATGTTCTTCCGACAAAAAATATACAACTTCCATACATACAATTAACCAATGAAGAATAAACAACTGGAAATTCGATAAAATTTGCTGATTTTTGCAATTTTTATCGAAAGTCAAAGTCAAAAGCACTTTCTTCAATACTAATCGCAAAAAATTTTCAAAGAACATAAAACGAATCCCAAATAATAAAAATACTTAAACTTAATGGCCCAAATGACCCTCTAAATTTATCCATTATTAAGTTAAGAATTTAATCTAAAACACAACATCAAGTTCCATTTAATTGAAATTATTGCATATTTTAGAAGGAGAAAAAAATCAACCAACACTATTCAAAAATCAATTGTAATGCTAACACAACAGTGAACTTTTATCCTTCACTACATATGATATAACCCAATTCCAACAAAATTCAATCAAAAACTTTATCTCATACTAATAAAATGTTATCACAATGTTCCTAACTTAAACGTTAAACCTTATCTCTAAACCTAATATAATGAACATAACATAAACCTATCCTGATTATGGAAACTTATCCCTAATTTTTAACATAAACAAATAACAAAACGAAATACAGCAATAATGAGTTGAAATTCAAAAACTAAGAAATGAAAAATAAAAAAAAAATAACGACGAATAATTCAGACATTGTCATTCAGCCACTAATACCTAGATTGCTCAATTTAGCTCGACCAGCCTCACGGAATCTAGCAAATAAGTATCTCTGTTGGAGTTATTGGTCTCGTGAACTCAAATTCGCAGGATATTTTATCTTCTTATCGGTGGCCCGTCTCTATAAGTGATATCTAATTGGGACACCGTCAGAATCAAAAACATATCGATTCATATCCAAATAGACGAATCGCTCGGGAGGAATGAAGCCAGTAGCGAGACTTGTCTCAATATACTTGTCTGTTGGGTAAAACGGCTGTGAAGTCAAGGGGTTTTCACTCACAGTTACAGATCTGCCGATATGATTCTGAAGAAGTTTCAATATTAAGCTATTGACTCTCGTCACTTGAGCAGTTTGTTAAATTCTTCTATTCGATACAGGGCTATCTGTACAAACTAGAATATGCACGAAAACATTTCCTTTCGAAAACGCTTAATCTTTCCATAGTACTAGGAATCTTGTTGTGCGAGATCTGACATCCATATGTCAAAACTGGTTTAACCAATGTCTTGCAACATATAACTGATAACTGATTCGAGGACTGAGTATAATTTTGACATGTTCAGTATTATACAAACACTGATTGAGATGAACACTGAGGTATCAAGCACAGAATTTATGTTGAAGCCCTTCTGAACTACCCTCACCAGCCATAATGCAGAAATCCTTCAAATTACGTTGAAGGGCTCGACTGGCCCCTGAAGCGTGGTCTAAAGCACTATCGTTTGTTTACAGGGGGAATTCTGGATAACAAGAATACTCTTGGAGGCTACCATTCTTTGTGGAGTTCCGCCCCTACGTACCTGAGGAAATCCCTACAGGGGTAATGCCGGTCGACAAGAGCACTCTTGGAGGCTAGTATTCTTTGGGAGCGCCGCCCCCACGGAGCCGAGGATATGGGGGGTGCCGACGACGCAACCAGCGGTTGCAGCCACGACGTTAACAGTACATCGAAAGCGGTACTAACGATTGGCAAAAAAGACGGATAATACAATGACAGTGAAGATGGACAAAAAACTGAGATTAACAGATAGTCGGGCCCAGATTGAGATTCCCGGGCGTTCGGGCGCAACAAAAAATGATGCAAACGCCAGAGCGTCCTATGAAGGACGCACCAGATGTTCGAGCGGTGGAGGGAAATATAAAGAAACTCGAGAATTCGATGGTCGCTGCTGCCATCACTACCGAAACGATTGAAGCAAGGGACGTTAGTCCTGAATTAGTAAAGAACCATCCTGAAGCCAAGGAGGAGATTACGTCAGGAAAAGAAACGAGTAAACAGGCAAATAAAGCGACGATGAATAATTTCATCGGCAACGTCAAAAAGGTGGCGGAAGTACTGTATTTGGAAACGGAAGCCGATAATCTCTCCCAAGGACGATAGCCGCAAAGTACAATTGCCGCCCAGCAACATAAAGAAGAAAGTCTATTCCGAAAAGCGGGAGTTGTTCTAAAAAGAAAAAAATCTGCATGCGACTCACCAAAAATCACCAAAGCAGTAAGAATTGGGTTGTTTGAACTAGAGGCGTTACTAGACCGCATAAGGCATTATCGGAGGAGCTAGTTAAAAGCCGATGGGGACCAGAAGGCCGAAGAAGAGCAAAAGGCTAAAAAAGCGCTGGGGGCGATATCTAGAGGGCACGTGCGGACAGCTCCACAATTAAAAATTAACAAAAGAATGGCATCTAGCCCAATTGCAGGAGATCGGGATAAAAGAAGGAAAGAAAAGGCACTTGATTGGTGCGGAACAACAAATCAGGGGTTCCAGATGGTGCTTACAAAAAGAGCGAAGAAAGCCGCTAAGAAACTCCTTCAAAAAGTTCCAGAAAATAAAGTTCGCACGGACGCCCAGGAAGAAAAAAGACCCAATGCAAAACAAGAGAGAAAGAAGCCGTGACAAAGACCGCGGCAGCAGGCACTGCTCGTAAAACCCAAAGATGGCCGATCCTACGTGGAGGTGCCGCGGAATATCAAGGGAAACGTAAGGTGCGAAGACACTAACACTGCCATTAAAGCAGTACGACCAACGTGGTTGGGCTCCACACTGGTCAAATTTGGAGCAGAGGCCGAGAAAAGGGAAGCATTCTGCGACGCAGTAAACTTTCTTTACTTAATTCCTCGGCAAAAGCGCAGCTATAGCATTGCTTGAGCCAATGGCAACGATCGAAATAAGATACATTGACTGCGTTACGGATCTGGCCGAGGTGGAAGAGGCCATCAAAAGGGAGTTCCCTACCGTGGTCAGGATCACAGCGAGGCCGACACCAGAAACTTATAGGGGACAACGCATGGCCATAATTGACTTGACCGAAAAGGACGCCCAACAATTTCTGAATAAAGGTAAAGTATGGATAGGGTAGGTTGCCTGTACGGCAAAGAGCAACGCCTCTTCAATGCTTCAAATGCCTTGGCTTTGGTCACATAGCACAAGTATGCAAAGGATCCGATAGGAATTCTCTATGTTACAAATGCAGTTAAACGGGTCATAAGAGAAAAGAGTGTACAAAGGAGGCACACTGTATTCTTTGCAAGGATGCTGATCCAAAACATAATTTTGGACACGTCTTGGGATCAGGAAAATGCCAAATTTTCCAGGAAGCTCTAGCCAAGGCAAAATAAGAACTTCGATGACCCGCATCCTGCAGCTAAGCCCACACCGCAGTTCAACCGCCCAAAATCTCCTTGAGCAGTTTTCGAGGGACAAGAAAGCCAACCTTTTGCTGCTAAGGGAGCAACACCATGATGAAACTGGTACTGCCGCCATCTATGTTCGACGTACTGATTTCCACGCAGAGAGCTGGGGATGTGGGAATAGTTTTGTGTGGGTTCAGTGCTCAGGGACCACCTTTCTTAGTGTGCTCTAGTGGACAATATGAACAAGGATCCGCGGAGCCTTGGCTACAAGCTAGTTATGCGGAAGCTTGGGACCCTACGGAAACCTTGTATACATGATGCAGAAAAGATGTACGAGATGGTGCGGGCACTCATCCCCGCCAATACCGTCCATGTTGTCGCTGTCCATGGTGAAACTGCGGTCAAGTGTCTACTCTTCACACAGCCAGAACTGGAAGAGGCAGTCCTTTCGTTGAAAGCGACGAAGGCTCCAGGCGCAGATGGTATTCCAGCTGAGGTGCTGCGGCTTGTCTATCACCATTGTTCTGAGTTGCTGCTCAGCACATTCAACGCTTGCCTACGGTATAAGGCTTTCCCGGTACAATGGAAGGTCGCAAAGCTTGTGCTGATAAGCAAGCAGAAGAGAAATTCCGAATCGCGGTCTACATACCGCCCATTATGCATGCTAGACATAGCCGGGAAAGTGCTAGAGAAACCCATTAAGGGAAGACTCACTGACGCGATTCATTCTGCTGGGGACTTATCTCCTCAGCAGTATGGCTTTGGAGCACGACGTTCTAACATTGATGCGATTGCAGAGGTGGTGAACGCGCTCCAAAATGCAGAGGTATATAGTCATTCGACGGCAGGAGTGCATTCAACTCCGCTAGATGGGTGGATATTTTGGAAACTCTGGAAAACCCTTTTCAAGTTCCAGAATATCTTATGTGACTTTTGAGGAACTACTTAAAGGACCGAAGCTTGCTCTACGATACGACAGAGGGCCAACGAAGGATGCAAATTACATCGGGTGTTGCCCAGGGATCTATCCTTGGTCCGGACCTGAGCAACGTGTCTTACGACGGGCTACTGAGACTCGAGATGCCAGATGAGTCACGCTTGGTCCGCTATGGGGATGATGTTGCGGCTCTGGTTACAGGACGCACCGTTGAACAAGCGCAACTTAGGCTAGGTATTCTAGTGCGCTGAGTGAGGGACTGCATGACTGCTCACGGGTTCAGTTTAGCACTGGAGAAAATCGAAGTGGTCATCTTGACAAAAAAGAGAAACCCTAGAGTAAGGATGATCAGTATTGGAGACATACAAATCGAAGCCATTGATAAAGTACCTGGGGCTACTGAACTACTCAAAGATGAGTTTCTCTGAGCAAATCAGGGCAACGGCTGATAAAGCTGCTTCAGGAATATCGGCTCTGAGTCGACTTATGGCCAACGTAAGGGCACCCAGCCCGTCAAGTAGATGCCTCCCCATGAGTGCTGTAGGGTCAGTGCTACTGTACGGAGCAGAGGAATGGGGCGACGCTCTCAGCAAGGAGGTACACCGAAAACGTTTGGCACAGGTACAGAGAAGAGAAGCACTGAGAATTGTATCTTCATATCCAACAGTCTCTGATCCGGCAGTGAGAGTGATTGCAGGCGTGATACCTGTCGCCTTCTTGCTAGAGAGCACCGCGCTATATAGCTGTGCCAAAACCAGGATGCAAGGAGGATGGTTGTCCGCTAAGAGAGACAGCGCTCGCTCAACGATTGGCAGCAGTCTTGGGTCAATTGCACGAAGGGAAGGTGGACTGCGCGCCTCATCCCGGATGTGAGACCGTGGCTAAACCGAAGGCATGGTGAGACTGACTTCTATCTGACCCAGCTTTTGAGCGGGCATGGGTGTTTTCAGTCTTACCTGCACAAGATTGGTAAGTCACAGTACCCCGATTGTCAGTTCTGCCCAGGAGAGGAGGACAATGCCTGCCACACATTTTTTGCGTATACAAAATGGGTCAGGCTGCAAAAATAACTCTACAGGGAGACGGGAGAGCTCACCTCGGATAATATAGTTGCGGTGATGCTCGAATCGACTGACAAATGGAACCAGGTAGCATATTATGCTCGGGCAGTCCTAAAATATAAAAGGGACCCACAGCAGCCGAGGGTACTATGGCTGGGGGATCGCTTTTCTGGCACTTCCTCTCCCCCTCTCCCCTCTCGCTAGGAAAGGGATCCCCCAGCTTGAAGGCGCCTCACGGCGTAACAAAACGAGACCTGGCCCAAAGTAATGTGTCAAACGGTTCCAGGCTAGGTACTCAGGTTGACAGGTGAGGTGTTTAGTGGGTAGTCCAGTCGCCTTCTTGCGAGCATGGGAGTCCCATACTGTGTGCATAAATGGCATTCACCTCCCTACCACAAAAAAAGGAGCACAACAAAGAATTGAACGGGAGGCAGATAGAAAGCACTATAATGCATTAAACACATTGGACAGGAAAGCGTACAAAAAAGTGAAGGTGTGCGGAAAGGATAATAAAGCTATGGTTGACTTTGGCAGTGATCTTAACTTAATGACGGGCAGCACCTACGAAAGTCTGGATGCACCTGCTTTGAAGGCGTCGACAGTACTCTTTGACGGCAAAGGTTCAATTGGTTTGAGAACGCTTGGTAGCTTCACTGCACCGGTATGTGTGGATGGATTTAATTTTGTTTTGCAGATGCACGTTGTTCCGGACGATTATGTAGGATGCGATATTTTGCTCGGAGCAGAGCTGACAAAGTCCATTGAAGTACGTCTAATAAATGGCAATTCTTTATTGGTAGAGCTCAACGCTGAATTTTATACGGATAAGCTCGAAGTAAAGAACAACTTCCAAGACGCAGTGGAGGAGATTATGCACAAAAACGTCGTACCAGCAACAAAAAAAGGAAAGTTTAGAATGTGTTTAGACTATCATCTACTAAACAAGAAAATGATATGGACCGTTTTCCGTTGCCTTTGATCGAGGACCAGCTGGATAAATCGCAGCACGCCACCATATTCACTACTCCGGATTTAGGAAATAGATTCTATCATGTGCCAGTTGAAAAGAGTAGCGTAAAGTATACGGCGCTCGTTACATCAGGTGGAAAGTTCGAATTCTTGCGGGTTCTTTTTGGTATCTGCAACTCACCGGAATTTTTTCAACGACACATCTGAGCAGTATTTAGAGACCTGTTGGTGGATGGAACTATATTGTCTCATTTAGATGATTTGATAATTCCGGCCAAAGATGAACGAGATGGTTTAGACAAACTTCAAAGAGTGTTCAAAGTCGCAAGTGAACACAACGTAACGTTTAATAGGGGAAAGTGTATATCCCTGGAAAAGAGAGGGGTGTGCTTAGGATACATTGTCGAAAACGGCACTATTATGCCAAGAAAGGAAAAAACGATCACTGTAACCGAGTTCAAATGACCAAAGAAGTGCAACGTTTTTCAGGGCTGACCAGCTATTTCCGTAAGTTTATCAAAGGGTTTTTGACTATAGCTCGTACTCTCTCTAATCTGTTCAAAGACGGAATAAAGTTCGGATTCAGAGAAGACCAGGCAGAAGCGTTTCAACAGCTAAAGGACATACTCCCACATAGTCAGGTTCTCAAGTTGTATTGAGTTGGATCAAAAACAGGATTACATACGGGCACGTCTAAGCAAGGACTCGGTACCATACTTTTGCAGACAGACTATGAAGATGGAAAATTACAGCCAGTTTACTACGCGAGGTGGAAGACGACGCCTGCAAAGGAGAAGTATTTGAGCTATGAATTGGAGATTTTAGCCGTTGTGAAAGCATTGAATAAGTTTCGCGTTTATTTATTGGGTAGCCCGATGAAGATTGTTACAGACTGTCAAGCATTTGCCCTAACCATAGCAAAAAAGGAGACGTCCTTAAGAGTGGCACGTTGGGCGTTGCTTATCGACGAATTTAATTATAACTTTGAACATCGACCTGGCAGGACTATGAAACACGTGGATGCTTTGAGCCGATATCCGGCATCAGTATATCTTATCGAGAAGAGAGTAGACGCATTAATGGAACGAGTGCACCGAGCCCAGCAGAATGATAGCAAACTACAAAAAAATCATTCAAGGTATGAACGACGAGAAACAATAGGACTTCAAACTGTGACAAGGAATTCTTTACCGCGAAGAACGAGGAGATCTTCTAGTGGTGGTACGCAAGGCAATGCAATACGACGTTATAAGAAGTGTGCATGAATGAACGTGGTCATTTTGGTGTGAGGAAAGCCGAATATTTTCTTCGACAGGAATTTTGGTTCCCGCGCATGCAAGCCCGCATAAGGAAATTCATCGATACATGCGTAGTCTGTATATTAGCTGAGAAGAAACACAGAAAGCTGGAGGGCTTGTTACATCCGGTTGACAAAGGTAGTGGGCCACTAGATACCTACCATGTTGATCATCTTGGACCGATGCCGTCGACCAGGAAGTGTTTCAAACACATATTCGCTGTTACGGATGCATTCACCAAGTTTGTGTGGCTGTATCGAACGAAGTCAATGACAAACGAGGAAGTTATATCGCTGTTGCAGAAACAAGCCACTGTTTTCGGAAACCCACGTAGAATTGTTTCAGGCTGAGGGAGCGCATTCACTTCGAATGCTTTCGCCAAATTTGGCAGCGACATGGGAATAGAACACATTCCCATCACGACGGGTGTGCCAAATGGTAATGGTCAAGTAGAGAGGCTAAACCAAGGAATTATTCCAGTGTTGGCAAAGCTGTCTATGGAAAATCCAGCAGAGTGGTTTATAGTATGCTCGTTGACAAAGTCCAACAGTGCATTAATTCTTCGTTTAATCGTAGTACTAGAATTTCACCATTCAAGATACTGATTGGAACAGCTATACGTACAAAAGACGACTTGAAGCTGCATGAAATAATTGAAGCTAAAATCGTAGAAATCTTTCAGAAGGCGCGATCGGAACTGAGAAGCAGAGCTATGGACAACATGAAGAAAGTTCAAGAAAAAAGTCGCAAAACGTTCAATCGACGGCGTGAAGCCGCAAGCTCGATGATGTTGCCGATATTGTAACTATTAAAAGGACTCAGTTTGGAGGAAGTCTAAAAGTCCAGAAGAAGTTTTTGGGCCCTAATCGGGTTGTGACAGTTAAGCCTAATGAACGGCACGGAGTTGAAAAAATCGGTGACCGCACAAAGAGATTACGACGTCAGCTGATCATATAAAGCCACATACAGAATGTCACAATGTAGGCATGACCGTTGAGACTTCGTTCAAGGAGTTGTCGTCCGAGGAGGAAGCAGGTATCGGGGACGATGCAGCCATCATGAAAGGCCGAATGTAGGGAAGAGATATAGAGATAACGCGGTCGACCGCAACACGGGAACCGGTACTGTCTCGATCTGGCCGTCGGCACGCGTGGTTACAATAAACAGAAATAAAGTATACAGCTAAGGCATAACAAAACGTTTTTATTTACTGGTGCCCGTTTCATTTTTCTATAAACTTATTTTCCTACATATATATTTCAAATTGAGCAAACAAATCACTCTTATTTTCTTCGGTTTATCATGAAAATCACTCCTATTTTCTTCGAATTTTCATGAAAATCAATCTTATTTTCTTCGGATTTTCATGAAAATTTAAGGAGAAATGGTTTATTTGAATATTTGCAATGTGCCGAGCATTCAGAAATATTATTTAACATGGAACGAAATTGCAGCTTTTATGTACCTATGAACGAAACTTTGCATCTTTCGGATGAATTTGAACGATTTTTTAAACAAGTATTGGACGAATAATTCAAATTAGCGATTCATGGCACCAGAAATTTTTTTTTCGAACCCTAGAATGGTTACAAAGCCTTTCTGTTAGGAGCTCTCTCCTGTCTCCTCTCTTAGGAGTATTAATTGTAGGTCATCTCATTTTCAGTCATTCATAAAATTAAATCAAGTGTTAAAAGCATGTGTTTGACACGGCAAGAAACAAACAGTGACGCTAACTGTGTTAAAACATCACGGAATATGAGCGAAGTGGAAAAAGATGCGTGTAGGCTCACGGAACCGCAGTTAAAAGAAATATGAAAAGCAAAAAAACCTCAGTCTTTCAGGAAATAAAGCCGAATTAGAGAACCGCATTTCCACAGCAAATCTGTCGGGAGAGTGGATGGTGGGGTTTCGAGAAATGGCGGAAAACAATTCAGTGAACGGTGCGTCGGCCGAGGAAGATGGCATTAATGCAAGTGTATTAGTGGTGGAGACTGTCCGTGAGCGCGAAATAGTTTTATATAAGTGCGAGAAAGAGTTAACCAAACAGGAACTCGCCTTAGCTCGTCGCGAAAAAGAGATGTTACGGCGAAGCCAATCAGTTGGTGATAGTGTTAGTGGTGACAGTGGTAGTCGTACCAAGAACAATGCATACATGCATGCGGACATAAAACATTCGCGGGTAGTGCGCTCGAGTTCGGTGGTGCACACTACCCCCAAGATAAATGTTGCGACGCTAGCAGACCTTCTCAATGTTTTTGATGGAAAGACGGATATCTACGAAACATGGGAGAAACAGGTTTCTGTTAGGAGCTCTCTCCTGTCTCCTCTCTTATGAGTATGAATTGTAGGTCATCTCATCTTCAGTCATTCATAAAATTAAATCAAGTGTTCAAAGCATGTACCTTAAACGTTGAAGCAGGGGAAAAATAACTCCAAATTATTCAATCTTCGCATTTGAAACAGCCACTATTTTGTTTTACAATTACTGATACCAATAGCTGAGCCAATTCTCAAAAATATGCTTGACACCCATCATTTCTGAAACTTTCATGCAAATCCTAGCAAACCTATAGTGTATGAGTTGGTAAAAAGCGTATATTGTTCCATAGTAATACAGGAAAATTCAAACCGCTATAACTTCGTTACATACCATTTGATCTTTATCAAACTTTCAGGACAGGTCAATCTTATAAAAAGTCATCTGTGTTCTAAATTTTATTGAATTTAAAGGTACTGTTAAGATTTGATCCTAGAAAATGTAAAATTGATAAATCATAGTATTACTAACAAAGTTGAGTGAATTTCGACTTCTCACGTATTTGTTATTGCACTCAGGAAGGCCTTTTTAGATTTTTCCGATGGAAGATGTCCAATCGCGAGGAGGGGGGGGTGTAGTAATCGAGCAGTCACACAAGCAAACTGCTCGAAAACCTTCCCAACCCTTATCCGAAATTTTAATTGCAGATTAAGAAAAAAAGAAAGATTTCATTACTTCCGTCCACAGTTGTGATTTTGAAAAAAATTATTTTTTTCTTATGGTACTCTTAAATGTAATTTTATATCGTTTTCTTTGTATTAAATTGAAAAGTTTCCCTTTAATTACATTCTTCATGATATTTAACTTTTATTTTTACTTAAAATCTTTTTAATTTTTTTACTGCTGTAAATATTTGAAAAATTTTAAATCTGCAAATTAAAATTTCGGACATGGGAACACTGATTTAGTGCATTGCAATCGAACTCGGCTAAGCGAGCAGCCGATTGCATTTATCGTGGTGGCATGGGAAAAGAAAAGGCAGAGATTTGGACGGATCGGGAAGTCCACTTACGACCGCGAACCAGCAAGGACCTGGAGAACAGCCGCCGTTGTAAATCGTTGCAGGACGGAATTATTCCCCAGTTCACTTATAAGCATTCGGGCGTGAGCTAACATTGGAAGTGTTCTTGATAACGATTATACTTTGGGGGGGTGGATGATATTGCAGAGTGCACCGTGAAAAGTATTTGACGGGAGATCTGGCGGCAAAAATATAAATTGTCTTAAGAAAAACAAGTGCTCGGTGCCTCGTTTCCACAAGTAAAATTTAATTTCAATGAGCTGATAATATTGTTGATAGTTATATTAAGTGTTTGGTCTGAAAACTTTTCGGTTGAATGAAAAACCTGGGAAGAAAAGTAATAAGAGCTAGTCGCCTTCCTCGTCAGTATCCATCTTCATTGTTGTCGTTGTCCGGGAGTTTATCTCGAGGGGGTCGACTGCGACTTATTACCTTTACGGGGGAAATGCACCCCTTGGAGGCGTATCTGACAGAATACAAAAGAAAATAATAGTAAATAATTGACAAAGCAAGGTTTTACTTTCGAGCGTGCAACAATCGTGCCAAAAGTGTGGAAAGTTTCCGAAATTTCACCAAACCCAATGTGTGGGCTCCAGATTCCTATTTCATACGAATGTTCTCCGTTTTGTCAGCAGTCGCGATCGTTTTCTGTTCATCAGTCCGTACTGATTTCGGAATTTTTACGGTGAAGTGTGAGTTGTGGACTGAACAATTACAAGTAAAGTAAACAAGCGGTAAACACAAAAGATGCGGTATGGCGGAATTATGCGAGTTGTTCTATTGCTTCACATTCTTCGCCTGATCGGTAAAACGGCAGATTCACTTAACCTAAACGTGAATCTAGTGGAATTGCTTTAGGGTCGACATACTATTATACCTGAAGAAAGGAAATTTAAAATTGAAAAACCGAACAAAATGACGCTAGTCAATAGGAATGTTGGGTAGAAAGTTTGAAGCAAGGCACTATTTTCAATGTTGACGCTGCTGTTGCTGTGAGAGTCCCTTCAAACACAGGTGTTGTGGAAGGCGAGGAGTTAGCTATTCACTGTACAGCTGTTGGTACAGATCCAACAGTTACTTGGGGAATCGGCAACAAAACTATCAATGAAACAACAGGCAGATACATTCTGAGTGAAGATGAACTGAGTCTTAAAAATGCTATCTTGAGTATTGAAAACATTTCAATGGATGAAAGAGGGGAATTCAAATGTATTGCTACAAACCCAGCAAATTAATATGGAAACGCAGACGCTGCCTTAGATACATCGCTTGTCCGAATGAAAGGAAAACTTGCATTTCCTAAAAATCTGTGCAGAAGTATTGGTACTCTGTGCTATCATCTTAATTTACGAAAAAAAAGACGCAACAAAACAGAACTCGAAGAAAGTGATACTGATCCGAATACTGAGCAGCAACAAATTTCTAGCCAAAAAGTTTGTTTGGCCTGGATGTCCGTAATCGACTCAAAATGGGTTTCTTTGGCGGCCAATTTTGTTCTAGGGAACAAAAACCAGCTCTCATTGACTGTAATAACTCGATCAAGCAGTGTGAGATCATTTTTCACTCACTCGGGCATTCAGTGCTGCTTTTGCTTCCCAGAAAGGTTCTTTGGAACCATCTTCGCGCACAATTTTCTCTTCATAAAATAGTCGGTTAAAATTTGTCTGACTATTTCACGGTTCATACCCAGTTCCGAGGCCAACATTTGAACTGTTAACGCAGATCTTCACGGATTGGGGCGCGCACACGCTGCGAATTCGCGTCTGTCTACACCTCGACTAGTCTGCCGCTCTGCGCCTCGTCTTCCACGCTTTCACGCCCCTCTTTAAACTCTTTATGCCATCGAAGCACCTAAGCACGACTAAGAGCACTATCACTATGCAGTTTTACAATTTTAGTGTACGTTCCCGAAGCTGCTTCGCCCAATCTGGCACAACATTTTATCGCGACGCGTTGCTCTTGATTTCGTTTCTCCATTTTCGTCACGAGCACCACCAACACACGTCTACTAAACACGACATAGCAGCCAAACTAAACAAGCTAGAGCGATGGTTAATATATCAGTGGAGAGAGGAAGGATGCTGAGGAAGGAGAAGGGAATCTCAAGGTTGCAGGTCTACCACATGCGCGGCAGTAAAATCAGTCTCATTACTTATTCACGAGATGATAAAAGAGCGAGAAAAATGAAAACTTGTGGATTTAAATGTGAATCAATAGTTGTTGTTAAATATAAGCAAAGTCTATTAAGTGAGAAAACGTTTTTCTTATCGTACATACGAGAAATAGCAATTATATTTCGCATTCACACAT
The DNA here is from genome assembly GCA_963969285.1 of Odontomyia ornata. Lineage (NCBI taxonomy): Eukaryota > Metazoa > Arthropoda > Insecta > Diptera > Stratiomyidae > Odontomyia > Odontomyia ornata. Next base: position 349,396,563 of record OZ017739.1, on the reverse strand, counting down.
ATTAATGTCAGGTCAGGTCAGGTCAAATATCGAAAAATTGTAAATCTTCTTGTGTTAATATTAGTTGAAATGAAAAAAGACATGATTTTAATGAATTATTAAATCTACACCTTCGGTCTTTCCATTTTGTTCTACCTGATCAGGTATAGGACCCGCAACGCTGGCAGGCTCCTCCTCTAGAATGGGCTAGCCGTCAGGCGTGCTCTTTCCTTTTTTTCACTTAACAGGGGCTCTTGCCGAGTAAAGTGGCCTTCCGCTCGCGTGCCTATTTATGTCAGAGTGTTATGTAACTCCTCACATAATACCATGATATAAATTTGCCACGTTTATGGTTTTCATTCAAAGGAAAAATTCATTTAAGTGATATTTGTATGAGTTTTTCACTTAAATGAAAAATATGGCCACGTTTGCGTTTGGATGATCCGGTTGGGAGAATGCGAGGGGCACCGCTTCCATCTAGATGCCCCACTCTTATTTGTGGGCCATAAGTATCGGCGGTAACGACGAAGTCCGTCCGTTTTTGCCCGGCCCAAATTGTTCTTCGAACAAACATTGCAACCCTTAGTAGGTTAACTCGGTCTCGACACCAGTTGATGGGCATTTTTACATGTTTAATTCGTGAATGCGAATTTTTTTCGTAGTGGGTCCTTGTGCTAGGGGGAAAGAACCCGCCCCACGACACCGCAACGCTTGCCTGCCAGCGCATTCACGTATCCCCAGACAAGGCCAATCTCGGCGGATCTCAACATCCTCTTTCGCCGAGGCAGCGGGCCATCGCTGCAGTCCTTTATGGATATTTAATCTACCTACTTTCACTACAGGGGAAACACGAAAAGTTCGTACATTTCCCCTTCCCCTACCTCTCGCGGTACTGATGAGCCAATTTTAAGACTTCCAATGACACCCTATTCGACTGCCAATGCTGAAAAAAATTGTTTGAGGAGACCCCTTAAGCCCGTTGGAAAAATTTTTCCACCCCAAAACTTTCAAGAAGTCACCACTTCTGACCGTTCTTAAAAAGTTTCATGGCTGTAACTTCTATAATTTCGGAGAAAAAGTGCTGTGGCCTACAGACGGACGGGCGGACAGACCGTCCGGTGTTAAAAAAAAAAAATTTATTTTGGAAAACCTTAAAAGCTGATGCATGTCAATTTTTTTTATCGAGATTACCTGCATATTTTATACATTAGAAAATGTGTCTAGTATTTACTTGAAATGCTTTCAATCGAAGAGTGTCAACCTACTCTTCTAACCCTGGGCCTATGAACAAACCTGAAGCATTTATTCTCAACTCAGGAATATAACCTCAACCACAAATTCCAAAACTCATACTCATTTAAAATCGATAATAAATTTACACTGAAATTTCATCACAACGTACGTATGCTCGCAACATTGCCAGCCTCCAGCTTATGAAATAGACGATTCCACCCGAGTTTAAATAAATCACTTGAAACTCATCCACCGATAGAATTTCAACAGGGCAAATAAATGAAACGCAATTTACCCTCCTTTATCATGTTCTCAACAAAGCAATCCCTTATAAATGACTCAAACGGTTTAGAATCCTTGCCCAAACAGCTTCAATCATCCAAACGAAATCAAATTAATTTGTAGAATTAATTTCACCGCTTACCTTTGCCACCGTTCTCATGAGCAAGCTCTCGTGCAGCCTCCAAACCGATGAAATCCTTCATGCTGCCCACCACCGTTCCTCCCACGTCGCCGTTTCCCACATGTTCGGCTTGCAGCTTAGTCGCCTTGATTTCCATATAGTTGACCTCACTATTTCCTCCAGCATGGTGGTACGGCTCGTTCACAGCATTGGCGAAATTTCGCTTTTGCTGAAGCTGCTGTTCCTCGGCTGCTCGGTGATTTATCGCCCGGAATTTCTTATATATACAGCACGTTATCATGGCCAGGAAAATGGATGCAGACAACAGGCCCAGCACCATGAGACATATCACAATAATGAGATTATTTTGGATCAGGATGTTTTGATGGCTGTGCTTCTCGACCAGCAGCCGCATCTCGACCTCGTCCCTGCCGGCCGAGTTGAGGGCCACACACGCGTAGAATCCTTCGTCGCTCTTCTCCGCCCCCACAATGGTCAGGCGAGACGTGACCAGCTCCCGTCCGAAGTCCTTGTCGGAGGCGTTAAATCGCTTTTCATCTCGAATCGACTGGATGTGGACTCGCTGATAATTGCCCAGATAAATCTGTTTGTTATACTCCCAGTTGATCAGGGTGGATGGGGAGGTGTGTACGCGACATGTGAGCGTCACGTTCTCCTTGGACGTGTTTATGGATGTACCGCGGGGCGGATAAATTATGCGGGGTTTACATGCAAAAGGAACTGTTTGATTGTCGTTCCAAAACATTCCTCGCAGATGGGGTGGGTCGTGGCAGGAAGTTGGTGGCGTGTACAGGTTCCGTCGCAGCACGAATTCCCGAAAGTCTTGTAATTCGCACGTACAGTTCCAGGGATTTAATTCGAGAGACAGGCTCTGCAGATGGGCGAGTCGCGAGAAGGTCTCCTTCCGTAGGAAGTTCAATTTATTCCCGCTCAGGAAAATCTGCGACATTAACGGAACGTTCATAAATACATCCATCCCAATTGCAACAATGCGGTTCTCCTTCAACTCGACCTTCTTCAGATACTCTAAATTTCGAAACAGCCCATCCTGCAGCAGCTCAATCATATTGTTATTCAGAATTAACGAGCGGAGTTTCACCAAGCTGACAAACACGTCGCGTGGTAGCGCTTTCATGATGTTGTTGGACAAATCCAGTTCAATAAGGATTTCAAGGCCACGCAGCCCGTTTGGAAGAATTAGTTCTAATGAGCAATTTCGTATAAACAACTTGTGGAGGTTCTGGAGATTGATTTTCAGGAAGGCATCTTCTTCAATGACAGAGATTCGATTAAACGACAGGTCCAGCACCTGCAGCTCGGAGTGGAGGTAATCAGGTACGGTTTCTAATGAAATGTTGCGACAATCGCCCGTCTTCTTGCCCGAATTCCATTTACATTTGCATCCTCCGCACGCTAGCCAGTCACCGTGAACGTAGGAGCCAAGGGCGTGCAGACTTATCACGTAGAAACATAAAGTCAGTCGCTGCGTCGAAATTCTCATTTTTCCAATCGGCCTGACGAGTATCTTTAGTCGTGGGTGCTCCTATGATAATTGTTCTATACTACTCCTCATGTGCTCTGGTGTACTTGCATGACGGCGTCGAGCTTTTTTCGTACAGGAAAGGGCTTTGAAGTTGGATTTGTCTGCAGCGATAAGCAGTTTGGGTAGCACGTTTCGTCCTTCCCAGCATTCCATCAAAGCAACCTGAAATGAAGAAAAATGGTTATTTTGTCATCTTGATGCTGACACAAACTCAAATATTTTCACAGAAAGATATATTAGTTTAGGGATGATAAATAAAAGATACACATATGTTATGCATACCTCATACTAAATATTCGACCTATCATTTGTTAAGGAACTATGTTGAGAGATGGGTAGTTGAATTAATATTTCGTAGAAGTAAAGTCAAATTATTTTTTGAGTTTCCTTTCATTAATGACGCCGTAGAAATGGATGCTCATATGATTAGATGCGTTAAGAAGATTTAGCTAGAATTATGGCAAATAATTCGCAGACCAAAGTCGTTTCAAGGATTTTGTGAATTTCAAAGTTCCTATATTTCTACCATATGCCGACGTGTGTTTAGTCGGCGTCCACCTAGATCTGCGTCACCAGCACAAGTTTTTGGTTGCTTTTCTCCTCATTCCAATTGAATCAAAACATATGCAATAATTTTCGTTAAATGGAATTTGGTATTGTTTTTTGATTAAATGTTTTCAACTTTATAATGTATAAATATGGAGAGCCATTAGGGCCATTAAGTTTTAGTATTTTTATTGTTTGGGATTTGCTTTCTATTCTTTGAAAATTTACAACGACTAGTATTGGATAAAGCGCTATTGACTTTGACACCAGCATAAGTGTTCGAGAGTTCATTTCCTATAATCATAAATCAAAACAACTGAAACCGTCGTCATACGAATATAACCGTGGAAAATCTGAAATTGCAATAGCCATGATTCAGACCTATACGCTGAGGTCAGTTTTGTGCTATAGACACCAATAACCTAGCAAAACCTTCGCTGTTCTCCCAAGGCGATGGAGACTCAGCAGACATTAAAGTTTTATTTTGCGCCGGTAGCCTTTGTAATAAATTACTGTTTGTGTCCATTATCAAGCACCATTTCATGCCAATCCGAATTATGGCTGTCGTTAAAGGCACCCCTGCTATGATTAATGGCCTAATCCCGGCTCCAATTTCACCCATTGACTTCTTCGTTGTAACAATCGGAATCCCATTGAATTTTCGATTCCGTCGACAAATATTATTCCTTCTGGCTCACCACTATTGCCATTACCTTCACATATCAATATTGATTGAGCACGGAATACTTGCGATTCGCCCAGCGCTTCCCATAAAATGTTGACACAAACAAACCGGAAAGCGCCCGGATACCGTCTAATAACAAATCCTTGTCGCGTATCTACAAACACATTTCCATTGCCCGCTTGACTCCCTGCTCCTCCTTCGCCTTCGTGTATGAAATATGTGAACACGCTCTCGAAATTGCCACAAACGTCCTTAGACGCCATCCTCCCTGAGCTGTATTGTGTCTTAGCATGCACGATATCTGCTTAACTTCCATTCGAAACAAAGGGATCTCCGCTCAAATCAAGATATGTCAAGCAGCATATACTGGTAAATGTTTCACTTAAGTCATTTCTGTTGTCAGTGCTGCAGATTTAATACACAGGCTCACACGAGCACTGTTGGGTACGTGTCACTCTCAATTACTTTCACTTTGCGGTTATTTTGTTGCTATCTCAACACATTGAATGGCTTATGGAAAGCAAAATTCTTGTGTTCAATTCGGTCACAAAAACTTTTGTCAGCAGCTTTGCTTTATCCTGAATTCACTAAGCCATTCATACAGAGCGGGTACATGCGAGCAATGACATCACACAATGTAAGGATATTTTCATTTATTAACGCAAGTGGCATGGAATGAACATTAATCCTGAATTGCTTAGAAGCTTTCAATCTATTTTTAAATAAACATGCCAGGATTCCGACAATCTGACATGCATCACTTCGTGGTTTGCTTATTAAGGTGAGAGTAAGCATATGCTGATGCAAGAGTGAATCTCCGAATGTTGCTTGTTTTAATAGATTTCCATATTAGGGGCGTTTGCAAAACTTCAGTCCTTACTGGAGTTTTTGCAGGAATATGCTTTGTGTATCAACGTAATAACAAATTAGATATGCAAGCATGGAAAGCTATCAAAAAATAAATCTTCTACTGAATGTGAGTGGGACATTAATAAATATTATTCTTCGAATTTCATAAATTCAAGGATGTCTGATGCTCAGGTAATTGCTTAAGTTTATTCATTTAGATATATATGTGAAATGTAAGAGTCAAGAAAAACATGTCTGTTGAACGTTTCATCATTAATTCAACTGGTATCAGCAATTACACTGGCCACTCAATTGTAGATTCATCATCTATTTGATTTGCTAAACGAAGAATTACTTCAACTCAGAATTAAATTCCTAAATTAAAACATTGCATCTTAATTAGAAATTTCACATAACGTCTAATTGCAGTCATCAAAGCTTCATTTCAGATCTAATTTAATTCATTTGTCATCCAAATATTTTCCAAACGAAAATACAAAATGCATCGTGGAAACAAAACTTTTAGAAACAAGTTGGGTAGACAGACCTACGCTCATGTCAGGAGGGTTTTGTACCCAACTTCTCAGTAATGCAGTCACCAACAACGAATAAAGTCAAGAAATATGTCAAAGAAATTTGCACGTTTAAAAGAAAATCCATTGTTTTTCTATTTTCAACGGTCGCCATTTCGTTGCAAACCAACAAAAATCTCTCAAATCATGAATTTCTTTAAAATATTAATGTTATTGACCTTATTTGAAAAAAACTGCATTGACTGATTCGATGGAAAGTCCAGAACATACCAAAATTATGTGTTATTGTTGTTGTAATTGCAATTTCAACTAGCTATAACTTTCGTGTATATCATTAGATTTTCATCAAACTTACAAAGTTTAAGGACCTTTCGTAGGACTAGTTAAAAATCGAATTTCGTTTAGTTGAAGGATACCTATACGATTTTATTGAGGAAAATGTGTAATTCGAATATCATACTATAATTAACGAAGTTGGGCGAATTTCGAGTTCTAAGGTATTTGTTGTTATTGTGCTCATAAACACCTACCTCCATAATTTTTTTCAGATTTTTTCGGATCACAGGTGTCCAATCGCGAGGAAGGGCACAAATTTTTCCCATATTTCCCCTTCCTGTGCGCCCCTCGAAGCAAAAAGTGTCAAATTAAGACCTGTTTTGAAAATTTCTCATCAAGACCTTTTAGTTGATACCCATATCGGCTACCTCTGATGAAATTTTTTTTCGGGGACCATTCCCCTATATGGGGAGACCCCTTTAAATACCTTATAAATTTTTTGTTTTGATTGAACTTTGAAGAGAGCACTATTTTACACCTGCATACAAATTTTGATGTTTCTAGCCTTGGTAGTTTGCGAGAAAAAGTTCTGTGACACACGGACGAACAGACAGGACGCAATTTTAGTAGCGTTTTGTAAAATTATCTTACAAAACCCTAAAAAGGGGAACCCGACTTCAAAATATCCTCAAGAGGATGAAATGCATTTCATGCAAGCGGTGCTATATTAGTTTTTTCCTGTTTCTTTTGTGATGGTGCACATCTTGGTAGTTTTTATGTTAAAATGGTGAAATTGATTTGGAACCGCTTCGATAAAATTTATTTGATCCTTTTCAGGGTATTTTGAAATCAGTGTTCATTTTTTTTTCTACAAATTTTTTTTTTTATTTTGCCCTATTTAGTGGCAATTTTTTTATATCCAATCTATTAAAATTCAGTTTCTTGAATACATTGTACCATGTATATTAAAATTTATTTTCTTAGCTACAATGCATAAATCACTGCTGCTAAAATTTGCAGCGTTCATAATATTTGAATTTCGTTCTGAAACATTTTGGTCCAAGATCTCATTGAAGCTCACTTTGATTTATGGTTTCATAAAAGTCCAATATAAATTGTTGCCTTAAGAAGTTTTCAAATTTCGAACCATTTTGTAATTCCTAACCTAACTATGAAGTTTTTTTACTGACCTTTGAGCGGCCGCCTTTTTGTTTCATCTGGTTCGACTTTGGATTTTTTATTGTGAGCTTTATCACACACTTGAATGAACCTTTATACTACCAATTTCGGTGCTGATTGGAGCTATACTTTGGTCAGGATGGAAATTTCGGGTTTTCATTTAAAACAGCTGCCATTTCGTATTCACTTAACCAATTTGAACGCTTAAACAAGTTGGGTAAACAGACCTACGCTCATGTCAGAAGGGTTTTGTATTCAATTTTCAAAATGCAGTCACCAGATTGAATAAAGTCAAGAAGCATGTCAATGACGATTTTATTGGAGAAACTATGAAATTCGAAGACCATACTATTATTAACAAAGTTGAAAGAATTTCGACTTCTGAGGTTTTTGTTATTGTTCTACTCATAAATATCTCCCTTGATAATTATTTCGGATGTCCATTCGCGAGGGAGGAAACACATTTTTCATGTATTTCCCCCCTGTGCCCCCACTGAAGCAAAAACTGACAGTTTAACAACTGTTTTAAAAAGCTCCCATGAAAGCTATCATTTCATACTCATATCGGCTACGTTTGATGAATTTTTTTTCAGGGGCCACTCTCCTGTACTGTTATCATCGATTAATAGCCAATTTTTTCGAATCCTAGAGTTGTTACAAAGCCCTTTTGTTAGAAGCTCCCTCCCGCCTCCTTGACTTGTTTCACTTATGAGTATTAATTGTAGGTACTCAGCTTCAGTCATTCATTAAATTGAATCAAGTGTTCAAAGCATGCACCTTAAACGTTGAAGTTGGGAAAAAATAACTCAAAGTTATTTAATCTTCGCATTTAAAACAGCCACTATTTTGTTTTACGATTACTCATACTACTAGCTGAACTGATTCTCAAAGTTATTCATGACACCTATCATTCCTGAAATTTTCATGCAAATCCTAGCAAAACTGTAGTGTCTGAGTCGGTAAAAAGCGCATGTTGTTCCATAGCCATATGTTGCCATAGTAATACATGCAGCGCATATTGTTCCATAGTAATACAGGAAAATTCAAACCGCTATAACTTCGCTAAAGATGATGCAATCTTTATGAAACTTGCAGCGTTGATTAATCTCATAAATAGACATCCGCGTACTGAATTTCATTGAATTTAAGGGTACCGTTAAGATTTTATTCAAGAAAACATAAAATCGATAAATCATACTATTACTAACAAAGTTGAGTGAATTGCAACTTCTCACGTATTTGTTGTTATTGTACTCATCAAGGCCTACATTCGTGATTTTTTTCAGATTTTTCGGATGGAAGGTGTCCAATCGCGAGGGGGGGACACAAATTGTTCGTGTATTTACCCTCGCTGTGCGCCCCTCGAAGCAAACTTTGCCAAATTAAGACCTGTTTTGAAAAGTTCTCATCGAGACCTTTCATTTGATACCCATATCGGCTACCTTCAATGACATTTTTTTTTTTCGGGGGGTCACTCCCCTACATGGAGAGACCCCCCTTAAATACCTTATAAAATTTTTTAGTAGTTGAACTTTGAAGAGATCACCACTTTACACCTATATACAAAATTTGATACTTCTAGCTTAAGTGGTTTCCGAGAAAAACTGCTGTGACACACGGACGGACGGACGGACGGACGGACAGACAGACAGACGGACAGACGGACAGACAGGACGCGATTTTAGAAGGGTTTTGTAAAATTATTTTACAAAACCCTAAAAAACTAGCCGAAATATTTATTTTCTGAAAATTTGGCGAAAATCAAAGCAAAATTGCGACCACCAGGCAAAATTTCGTTATGTCATATATATATATATATATATATATATATATATATATATATATATATATATATATATATGTATATATATATATATATATATATATATATATATATATATATATGTATATATATATATATATATATATATATATATATATATATATATATTCAATAATTTTATTTATTTGATATCCGCAGGCCAATTATCTTTTTTAGGGTTTTGTAAAATAATTTCACAAAACCCTACTAGTTTCGTGACCAGTCTGTCCGTCTGTCCGTCCATCCGTCCGTGTGTCACAGCAGTTTTTCTCGGAAACTACTTAAGCTAGAAACATCAAATTTTGTGTGTATTACTATGGCAACATATGGCTATGGAACAACATGCGCTTTTTACCAACTCAGACACTACAGTTTTGTTGGAATTTGCATGAAAATTTCAGGAATGATAGGTGTCATGTATATCTTTGAGAATCGGTTCAGCTAGTGGTATCAGTAATCGTAAAACAAGATAGTGACTGTTTTAAATGCGAAGATTGAATAATTTTGAGTTATTTTTTCCGAACTTCAACGTTTAAGGTGCATGCTTTGAACACTTGATTCAATTTAATGAATGACTGAAGCTGAGTACCTACAATTAATACTCATAAGTGAAACAAGTCAAGGAGGCGGGAGGGAGCTTCTAACAAAAGGGCTTTGTAACAACTCTAGGATTCGAAAAAATTGGCTATTAATCGATGATAACAGTACAGGAGAGTGGCCCCTGAAAACAAATTCATCAAACGTAGCCGATATGAGTATGAAATAAAAGTTTTCATGGGAGCTTTTCAAAACAGTTGTTAAACTGTCAGTTTTTGCTTCAGCGGGGGCACAGGGGGAAAATACATGAAAAATGTGTTTCCTCCGTCGCGGATGGGCATCTGAAATAATGATCAAGGGAGATATTTATGAGTATAACAATACCAAAAACCTCAGAAGTCGAAGTTCGTTCAACTTTGTTAATAATAGTATGATCTTCGTATTTCATATTTTCTCCAATAAAATCGTCTTTGACATGTTTCTTGATTTGATTCGATCTGGTGACTGCATTTTGTAAATTGAATACAAAACCCTCCTGGCATGAGCGTAGGTCTGTTTACCCAACTTGTTTTTTCTACAAATTTTATTTTATTTTGCCCTATTTAGTGGCAATTTTTTTATATCAAATCTATTAAAATTCAGTTTCTTGAATACATTGTACCACGTATATTAAAATTTATTTTCTTAGCTGCAATGCATAAATCACTGCTGCTAAAATTTGCAGCGTTCATAATATTTGAATTTCGTTCTGAAACATTTTGGTCCAAGATCTCATTGAAGCCCACTTTGATTTAAGGTTTCATAAAAGTCCAATATAAATTGTTGCCTTAAGAAGTTTTCAAATTTCGAACCATTTTGATATTCCTAACCTAACTCTGAAGTTTTTTTTACTGTTGAACTTTTTCCGACCTTTGAGCGGCCGCCTTTTTGTTTCATCTGGTTCGAATTTGGATTTTTTATTGTGAGCTTTATCACACACTTAAATGAACCTTTATACTACCAATTTCGGTGCTGATTGAAGCTATACTTTGGTTAGGATGGAAATTTCGGGTTTTCATTTAAAACAGCTGCCATTTCGTATTCACTTAACCAATTTGGATGCTTAAAAAAACGATATATATATATATATATATATATATATATATATATATATATATATATATATATATATATATATATTATATACATATATATATATATATATATATATATATATATATATATATATATATATATATTTATTTATATATATTCAATAATTTTTGTTTATTTGATATCCGCAGGCCAATTCTCTTTTTTCTTTAAAAGCTGTCGGGCCTTGCTTTGTGAGCTTTGTGTGAGCAGACGCGTTTCGACTACTTCGACTCATCACCAGTGTCTAAAAGATGTGTTGAAGGGAATGACTTTACATAGTCGTAGGATGGGTTAAGCGGATGGGTAATTAGGATGGATAATTAGGTCAGGTAGTAAATTACATCAAGTACTAAATTTGGTGCTTGACGTAATTTACTACCTGACCTGATTGCCCATCCGATAATTACCCATCCGCTTAACCCATCCTACGACATTCCCTTCAACACATCCTTTAAAAATTGAAGATGACTCGAAGTTATCGAAACGCGTCTGCCCACACAACAAAGCAAGGCCCGCAACTACTAATAACACCATGATCAACTAATCTACTCGAAAGCATCAGAATGGACCAAGTAGATCCATGAACAATATCTGAAAATGACGTCACTGTGCACATTCAGAATTGCTCGAATATTCCAGGAAGTTCTCGTCAGAACATTCGCCAATGTACGAGAAATGGATTGAATGACTAGAGACCCTATATAAAGCCGAGCTGAATGAATGGGGAAAGATAGTAGAACCGCGGAAGTAGAAACTGTGATAGTGAGGAGCATAGTATACTCATATAGTATCCACAATCAATCAACCCTAGGGAAAAATCCGAACACAAGCCAAACAGCGAGCTAAAAATCTTCGGTAGCAGGTAGGTAAATGCTGACGCTTGGATTGGCGTGAATGTAAACATATGTTTCGATGAGAGATTTCAGGATTACCATATCTCAAAAAATCAATAACTTTGCAGAAAAACAGATTCGTTTCATGTGATCTTTTAGTTTTTTATTAGGATCTGGCAACACTCGCATGTTCTGAAATGCGTAAAAGAACACTTGCGTTGGAAATGTTATTTGCTTTTTGCTTTGTTTCTTGAACGCGGATCAGCTGACCAGCCCCTGGGAAAATTCAGAAAGTGTGCAACACAGGGGAAATGGAAGGTGTGGGTACTAGGTGAATGTACTATGGTGTGGAGCGCGAATTAAAGGCGATATTGATTGATAGTGAAAACAGTTGAAATATAAATTTATAAACAAGTGAAAAAAACATTTTAATTATTCTTTGTAAAAAACATGAAACTAATGTTTGTGCATTCTTAGTAAATAAACTCTTTTAACTTAATTTAAAAGACGGTGTGTTTTCACTTTCCCGGAACATTAAAATTTTCGAAAGAAAAGTAAAGATCGAAAGCGAAGACTTTTAAATACTTTTAAAGTGAACAATAGTGAAGTTTAATGTGGAAACTAGTGGAAAAATAGCCAAAAAAATAAAAATGATACAAAGCTTACATCTAAAAATTAATGAATTGACCATATCGGAGCTTAAGGAGGAGTTGGAACAGCGAAATCTGCCTACGCAAGGTACAAAGGTCATACTGATTGCACGCTTGCGTGACGCAATCGATCCGGAAAGCGTGTATCTTGATTTGGGTGAGCCTTCAGATGCGGAAAAGGAGCAGAAAGTGGAGAAGCAGAAACATCAAAATCAAAGGAATCAGAAAATGCACTGATGCAAATGTTCATGCTGATGCAGAAAGAGCAGCGGCAACTGTCATCCAGTTTAACTGCGAAGCTAAATGCATTCGAAATCAGGGCATTTGAAATCAGAGCAGATTCGCAAAACCGATTTGAAAGCAGATTTTCAAAAACAGTCAACCGAAATAAAAGCAGAGCTCGATAGTCTGAACAAACAAATCAAATTTGTGGGGCGGAGGTTGGTTAAGAGGATAGACGTCCCCTGCACCACTATCACCTTCAGGGTCAAGTTGGTGGAGAGCATTGCACCATAACAATCGACACTGGTGCTACCCGATCGATTATCCGACCAGACCTAGTGAGGCAACTACTACTTCACAAGTGCAGAGTTTCCTTACCATGGACAGCCACGAGAAATACAACACCTGTCCATGGAGATGTCAACCTCCAGGTACAGTTGGAAAACCTTACGTTCCGACATAATTTTCTGGATGACAGCATTCTCGGATTAGATTTCCTGCGACAACATGGAATCACGTTAGATTTGGGCAAACGGGTATTGAAATGGCAGAGTGTTGAAGTATTGATGGAGGATCCAAGCGTCCGAATTCCCAACAGTAAGTGCTGACACTGATATACCGAAATTTTCCGAGAGGGCCAAGTTTGATGGTGATTCTAGAGACCACCGATCTTATCAGTTAGAGCCAACAAAGACGTCAGCGTTGCGCAGTTAGATTGTAGAACGAAGCCTTGTAAGATCTATAAGGAACGGATACGTGCCGGTTAGAATCCTTAACACCACAGACTCAACCACAAGCATCAAAGCGGGAGAAGTCATTGGCAGCGTCCAGCCTGTTTCCACCATCACCTCTTTGGAAACTACTCACGACCGTCATTGGAAAAGAAGCCAAGACACATACCAAGCCCAAGAACTCATGTCTGCAGTATTGAAGGGCAGCTATTTAAGCAGGCCTCTGATCTGGTCACCGAATACAGTGACATCTTCTCAACAAGCCCGGATGACCAATGCCGAATGAGTATGGTAACTCACGTCATAGATACACAGGGAGCCAAGCCGATTCGACAAGCACCGAGACGTCTTCCTATGGCCAAACAAGGAGGAGTGAGCGCACTGATCTCGGCCATGAAAAAACAAGGTGTTATCGAACCTTCTGTCAGTCCATGGGCCGCAACAGTAGTTCTAGTAACGAAAAAGGATGGTAGCACTCGTTTCTGTGTCGACTTTAGGCAGCTTAACGACGTCACTAAGAAAGAAAGTTACCCGCTTCCACGCATCGACGACATCATGGATACTTTAGCTGACGCAAAATTTTTTTCTACACTCGATCTCAAGAGTGGCTATTGGCAGGTAGAAATCGGCAAGAAGGACAAAGAAAACCGCATTTCCAGTTGAGACCGGATTGTGGCAATTTATGGTGATGCCATTTGGGCCTAGCAACGGTCCAGCTATCTTCGAACGCCTGATGGAATACATGCCACGAGGCCTAACCTGGAAGGCTTGTTTGGTGTATCTAGATAACATCATCGAAGAGCATGTGCGGAAGTTAGAAGAGGTTTTCTCCCAGGTGCGACTGGTGAATACGAAACTTAGTGCCGACAAGTGTACCCTTTTTGCAGCTGAAGTAAAATACCTGTGACACGTTGCAGCATCAAAAGAGGTCAAAACAGACTCTGAGAAAATCGAAGCCGTGAAAAGCTGGCCAACACCAAACAACAAGCGCCAACTACGAAGTTTTCTGGGTCTAGCGACCTACTATCGAAGATTTGTCAAAGACTTTGCCAAAATACCTAAGTGTCTCCATGAGCTAACCGAAAAATATCGTCCGTTGGTCTGGAATGAACAATGCCAGGCAGCCTTTGAGACATTGAAGGAGAAGCTGTGTAAATCATCCGTGTTGGCATATACAAAACCCGGAAAAATGTTTGTAGTTGACACCGATGCGAGCAACGACGGGATTGGAGCTGTACTCTCCCAGCATATCGATGGCGAAGAAAGAGTCCTCTCCTATTACAGTCGAATTCTCTCAAAAAGTGAGAGGAACTAGTGCGTGACTAGGAAGGAGCTATTGGCTATAATAGAGGCAACGAAGCAGTTCCACAAGTAATTTGAACAGCATTCAATCGAATTTAAAATTTGCTTAAAACTATGTTTTGTGTAATAAACCTTAAAAGCTGCGATCACCCCTTGATTAAGTGGTTGTAATAATGATGTCGTATTCGGGGGCAAAAAAATCACCTCTACATTCGGATTAATCCCAACTTAACTAGAAGGATGACTCGGAGCGTTGTCGATAAGAAGGAACACCTTGAAAGCCAGGTTTTGCGAAGTAAGATATTTTTTTACCTCTTCAATAAAACAAGAATGAAACCATTCCTGGAATAAGGCACCAGTGACCCATGCTGTGCGATTAGCCCTCCAAAAACAGGTAGCGGATCTTTGTTTTTTCCCTTTAGTGCTGTTGTATTTTGGGATCGGTAAATTATCATAGGTTTTATCTTACAATCTCCTGAAGTATTTGCACACAGCAGTAAAGCAACTAGGTCTTTGGCAGCCTTGAATCCTGGGGCAGTTCATTCAGCTTTAGAAAGATATGTTCGATTTGGCATCTTCTTCCAAAAGATGCCAGTTTCATCAACGTTAAAGCCTTGTTGTGGAAAATACTCTTGTCTCTTAATAATTTCCTGGAAATTTTCCAACTGCTTCGTGATCAGCAGAAGCAGATTCCTCAACTAAGTTAAGCCGCTTCTTGAAATTCCTGAGCCCCCTTTGGTTGTTTGGAAGATAAATCCAGTTTTTTGGCCTTTCTCTGATCAAAGCTGAACTTAAGGGCATTTCCTTTTGACACATGTCTTCCATCCATATTCCTAAAATTTGTTCGGTCTCTTCAAGCACTTTATTTCTGATTTGTGACACTCTTTTGGATGACGCAACTGAGTAGCACCCACACTGTTCTTGAATGAATTCTCTTTTTAGGTCTTTGTTAAAAAAAAATTTTTACAAAGACCTACTAGTTTCGCGACCTGTCTGTCCGTCCGTCTGTCCGTCCGTCCGTCTGTCCGTCTGTCTGTCTGTCCGTCTGTCCGTGCGTCACAGCTGATTTCCTCAGAAACTATAGAAGCTAGAATGCTCAAACTTTGTGAAAAGGTCAAAAGTGATGGTATCTCAAAAGTTTAAGCCTTAACAAAAATTTACAAAATGTTTAAGGGGGGTCCCCCTAATAACGAGGCCCTTAAAAAAATTTTTTCATCAAAGGTAGTCAAGTGGGTTATCAAATGAAAGGTCTTGATTAGAACTTTTAGAATCTGAAATCAAAAAATCATTTATGAATTAGGGGGTCCAGGGGAAGGCAAAATGTACACAAAATTTGTGTCCCTCCCCCTCGCGATTGGACACCTTTCAGCCGAAAAATCTGGAAATTATCACGAACGTGGACCTTTATGAGTACAGTGGTAACAAATACCTTAGAAATTGAAATTCACTCAACTTTGTTAATAATAGTATGATTTGTAGAATTTACATTTTTGCCCATAAAATCAAAACGGTACCTTTAAACTTCTTGAAATTTCGCAATTATATAGACTAACATAAGATATATATGTTCACAAAATTTAATTGAGAGCGAATCATAATCAAGTGAGTTATAGCCATTTCAATTATATGGAATTACACCAACAATAACACGTGTTTATGGTTGATGTAGGGTTCTCCAATAAGAGGTGTTATTTTGATACTAAAAGAAAAATGCCATTTTTAACACAAATGATCGAATGTTCATTTCATTATAAAGAAGAAGATATACCGTTAATAGCAATAACTAACATTGGGCAAATAACCACTACGACACGCTTACAGGACCATATCCTCTTCATGAAATTTTCCATAACCAAATCGCAAAGTGGTTACCCTATGTCCTCGATAGCCTCACGAATTTCTTCTTTGAGATCTTGAATTGACGCTGGGCTATTGGCATCGCTCTTCTCTATCACGTGGCTCCAAAGGAAGAAGCCACAAGGTGTTAAATCAGAAGATCTATTCAAAATAACACCTCTTATTGGAAAACCCTACATATATTTAAAATTGACTTAGGCACTTTTATTTTCTTTCAATTTTCATGAAAATTTAAGGAATAGTGTTTAAGTTGAACATGTTCAATCGGCCGAGCATTGAGAAAAATCATTTAAGCTAGATTAAAATGGCGGCTGCACTGTCCTTATGAAAGAAACTGTGCATCTTTTGTATAAATTTGAACGATTTCATATCTAAGTATTGGATGAATAATTCAAGTTATCGCGTCACGCCATTAGAAAACTTGCTTCTAACCCTAGGATATTTACAAAGACCTTCTGGCAGGAGCACTCTCCTGCTTACTCAACTTGTTTTTCTTGATCGAACGAACTGTGGATTCATTTATTTTAAACAAGCAGCCAACGGAGGCAAAACTTTCTCCCGCACCTAACTTGTCTAACATTTTTATTTTTTCACCAAGGATTCGGACAGTTTTTTTACGTTTTGCTAGAGGAGGCATCACGCGACACAATTTCCACGAGAGAACAAAACGGGCTAAAAAGGAGGAAAAATGAATTTGGAATCGGGGTCTGATCCATGCGATGCCGCAATCGAATTTTTTAACACAAGTTTTTTGTTTCTTTCCCGCGAATAATGAAATCCGGTCGCACGAATTTTAAATTTTTCCTCATTATTTCACCCGTGAATAACGAGAACCGCATATGTTAAGTCCGCGAATGATATAGATTATGTATATACATATATATACACATATATTTTGTATATATATATATATATATATATATATATATATATATATATATATATATATATATATATATATATATATATATATATGTATATATATATACATATATATATATATATATATATATATATATATATATATATATATATATATATATATATATATATATATATATGCATGTATATATATATATATATATATATATATACATATATATGCATGTATATATATATATATATATATATATATATATATATATATATATATATATATATATATATATATGCACTTGTGCATCCCAAGATGCCACCCAAGTACATAATATAAACAAAGTATTTAATTTAAATTCACACGAACGAATTCATGGGAATGTTGAGATAAGATTTTAATTAAATCCCATGCATCCGTTCGATTATTGATGTTTGGTCTACATTGGTTCCTTTTAGCAGATAAGCAACGTTCCCTTTGTATGAAGAAGTGTAATGGGAACAAATCATATCATTGTCAAGTCAGTCTTAAGTTAATATTCAACGAATAAAGTTGATCCTTCCAAAAGTTAAACTTCGCGTTTTAATTTTTTTTTTTTTTGGACAACGACTTAGGATCTCACGTAAGTGGCGCAGTCGGTACGCGGACTAAAAGAAACGAAAATTTTTTCGCGATTTTTCCAAAAACTGGAAACCGAAAAAGAAAGTTTCGATACGCGTCAGTTATTAGAAGTGCAGAAGAAATCGTCCGGAGTTATACCGCCGAAATCGCACGGACTTAACTGGAAAGTTTAGTGAAAGTGAATTTTTAACAAATTGAGCTAAAATCAATAATTTAAAAATTCGAGTGCAAGTTACTTCTCTGGAGGTTTCGACAAAGGATAACTTTTAAACTAAAATTAAATAATAACCTGAGAAGCCTGCACAACTCAGATGCAAAAAAATCGGCAGCGTACCCTCTTTAATGACAAACCAAGTGAAATAAAGTGATTTCGAAAATAAATAATTAAATACAAAATCAGATTACTTGGAGTACCAAATAACAAGTGAAATTAAAATTAGAAGTGATATTTAACCTTTTCATAAAAAGTCAAGATGGAAGCAATCCGCCAACAATTAAACAACATCAATCCACCTGTGCAACAGGCAAACCCGAATGCCACAGCTGATACGACAGCTCGATTGATGTCCACAGTTAGACCCTTTACTGGAGACGAAGATATTACAACGTTTGTCAGACAAGTCGACCTGGTATACGATGCGATTGAAAACCAGCAAGACCGAAGTTTTGTGGAAAGTTTCTACATCTTTCCAAAAATATGTGGATATGCCGCGGAAATCGTTGGAAACATACCCATCAACCAAAGGGATTGGACACTGGCGAGGGAGCTTCTCCTGAAAGTTTTCACAACCCAGGAATCGTATGAGCGGCTGATTGAGAAAGCATCACGAGCTTCATCCAATAGACCTGTAAGTGACGTTTATCATTATCTTTTAAAATTACAAAATGATATGCTTAAAAAATGTATTTCCGAACAAAATAATATATATAATGAAAATTCAATACCCGAAATTATAAATAATATATTCAAACAGAAAATTCCCCAAATTATGTCAGTGGCACTTTTTAACACAGAGGCCACAAACCTCACGGAGTCGTATTTGTACCTTTTGCGGCAAAATATGGTGAATAACCCTCGATACGACAATGTGATTAAAAGCAATAGTGGCCATAAAAGATTTAAAAATGATAGTCGCGCAAACCCTTATAATGTGCATTTTTTCCAAAACGTGTACCCTCAAAACCATAGCCCCCTATACAACAATTTCCAACCAAATAGAAGATATAATGAAGAGTATTCTGGCGTTTCCAATCAACAAAGCCATAATAGAAATTTAGCTAATAATAGAATTAACAGGAATATTAACCGAAACAATAATAATGCTAATAATAACAACAATAATAACAGAAACGATAACAGATCTAACAATTCCAGAAGATATGAACCGATGGAAGTTAATAACACCGAAGAAAATAATACAAGTAGGAGACAAATTCAAGACTTAGAAAATAATTATAATCAAAACGTTAACCAGATGTCTGCAAACCAGGGTTTTTGCGAAGACCTACTTCCAGAAACTTACCCTTAGTAGATATCACCATCGAAAATGAAGTGGTGAGAACTTTAATTGATACCGGAAGTACAATTTCCGTTATCGATTCAAGTAAATTATCTCACCTGAAAAGAAAACCTTTAAGGGAACCATGCCAGATAAATACTATATCAGGCCATGTAAAATTACATAACGAAATTCTAAGCCACCTTCCCCTTGAATTTCAGCATCCTAGATTTAAGAAATATATGACTTGGAAAGAAGCCAATTTAGAAAATAAAGATTATGAAGCTATTTTAGGTAACAACATTTTAGAACCACTGGGTGTTCTCATTAACATGGGAGAAAAATACATTCTTGTGGGTGAAAAGAAGATCCCATTTATATTCCCATGTCTATTAGGTAACGAAATAACCCAATTGGAAGAAAGTGAAACCAATTCAGTAAATTTGGACCATTTAAACAATGAAGAAAAATCTAAATTAAAGGGTTTTGAATCAATTTCAGGATCTATTTTATAAAGAAGGAGACATTCTCCAACCTACAAATAAAGTTGTACATAAAATTTACACGAAAGATGATAAACCTATTTTCTCTAGAATTTATCAGTATCCAGACGTTCCCGAAAAGGAAGTAGAATGTCAAATTAAGCAAATGCTGGCGAATGGCATAATCCGGAAATCAAAATCACCCTATAACTCTCCTCTTTGGGTCGTACCCAAAAAAATTGACAACTCTGGAGCAAAGAAGTGGAGAATTGTAATAGATTATAGGAAACTAAATGAAAATACAATTGAAGACAAGTTTCCAATTCCGAACATTGAAAATATTCTTAGTAAGCTTGGCGAAGCACAATATTTTACAACATTGGACCTTGCAAAAGGATTCCATCAAATTCCCGTTGCTGAGAATGATAGAGCTAAAACAGCATTTTCGACCCCTTATGGTCATTATGAATTCAATCAAATGCCTTTTGGCCTTAAAAATGCGCCAGCTTCCTTCCAAAGAGTGATGAACGAAGTTCTAGACAACCTTATCAACAAGGTCTGCATAGTTTACCTTGACGATATACTTGTATTCTCTTCATCCCTAGAAGAACATATTACAAATCTCACAAAAGTCCTAAAAAGATTAAAGGAGAACGGCTTGAAATTACAAACCGATAAATGCAATTTTCTCAGAAAAGAATCAGAATTTTTGGGTCATTTGCTGACAGATAAATGTATCAAACCTAGCCCAAAACTTATTAAGAAAATATTAGAAGTGGAAATTCCAAGAACACAAAAGGAAATTAAATCATTTTTGGGAATTACAGGGTACTATCGGAAGTTTATTAAGGATTACGGAAAAATGGCTCTACCTTTCACTAAACGTTTGAAAAAGGGCGCAAAAATTGACATTAATAATTCCGAATATAGAAACGCGTTTGAAGCATTGAAAAAGTCCTTGATTAACCCACCTGTTCTCAAATACGCAGAAATGGATAAGGAATTTGAAGTCACAACTGATGCATCAAACTACGCAGTTGGAGCAGTTCTTTCGCAGAACGGACATCCTATATGGTACGCTAGCAGGACACTAAACGAGCACGAGAAAAATTACGCAACCGTAGAGAAGGAGCTACTTGCAATTGTCTGGGGTATTAAGAAATTTAGGAGGTATATTTACGGAAAGGAGTTCACACTAAATACGGATCATCAACCTTTGAAATGGCTACAAGTCAAATATAAAGGAAAGGACATAAGCCCAAGACTACAAAGATGGCTAATTGAACTCGGAGAGTACAACATCAAAATCAAATATATAAAAGGAAAAGATAACATACCAGCCGATTTTTTGTCCAGGATCGTGAAGAACGAAGAAATGAATCCACTCAACAACGAGATTGAGGACAAAAGAATGGAAAATGAAAGTCTAGCACCAACAATACATACACAAGCGGAAAACTTAAACGATCATTTTGAGATTCACGACTCAAACAAATTAAAATCCCTATTAATCATTACATGATATTGCATTCCACAAATATAGAAGAATTAGAGACTGCCCTCGATATGATAGAAAATAATGTAAAATTAGCAGCAGGAAAAATTATAATTGAAAGCCCAGCGAAATCAACAAAATTTAATTGCAAAAGAAGACTATCAAAAACCAGTACATTTTTGAGAGTTCCCTTAAATCTACGAAAAACTTTACTTAATCAAGAATACAGTAATTCAACTATGGTAGATATTATAAACAATGAAAGTACTCACTCATTGCAAACTTACTTTTACGCAAAATATCGAAATATTTTAACTGATGAAGAAGATTTAAATAAAACAGACATTAATACACTTTTAGTAGAACCTATTATAACAAAAGATATTGAGGACCAGCTTAATGCTCAAATAATGACTATTAGATACAAAATTTCTACATTAATACCCCATAGAGGAAAAAGAGGACTATTTAACTTTGTTGGAAAAGCCTACAAATATTTGTTTGGCACTTTAGACTCTGATGATAAAGAAGAAATTGAAACGTATTTTAAAGAAATTCAGGCTAACCAAAATAATGTAATTAATCAGCTTAATAACCAAATTAAAATAAACCAACACTTTAATAAATCGATTGAAACACTTCAAATTGCAATAAACGAAAATCAAAAGAAAATAGCTAACTGGACAGAGGAAATAGAATCTGAAATTAAGAAAATCAGAGCGGAAATTACGCATATTGGACTAATTACTCAATTAAACGTTTTACAGGATCATATCCTACACATCCAAAATAATATAGCCTCAGCAAGATTAGGAATTATGGTTGATAACGTACTTACAAATGAAGAAATTAAAGAATACTCTATCGACTTCTATAAATTATCCCAAATAAAACTCGGTTTAGCAACATTCAATAATAATAATATCATACTAATAATCAAAATCCCAAATAATACAGTAACTACTAACCTTATATTGTTCTATCCAATCCCCAATAGTAATCATGTGGAATTATTAGAGGAAAGCCGTAAATTGGTAAAATTCGATAATAAAACGTACAAATATGACTCTAATCTGGAACTAAAATCAATGCAAAGATTCTATTATTGTAACATTTCAAAATCTTGTAAATTCATGATAAACAAAGAAGAAAATATACAACAAATTGATGATGGACTTGTAATTGCTAAAAATTGTAAAAATTGTACTTTGAAGTCTACATGTGATGAAAGAAAAATCATACTAAATAAAAACTACCTAATAAATTTCAATAATTGTAAAATAAATATAAGAAACATGGAATTTTCTAGTATAAAAAGAGAATTTGTACAACGAGTAATAATCCCCAAAATTAATATGGAACCAATTAAAGTAAATAAATTAACTTTTGATGATGTAAAATTAAATTTCACCGAAAACCTGGAAAGACTTGAACTCTTACATTATAAAACTACTTACCATTTGATATATGATATAATATTTTGGCTTTTATTTGCAATTGCAGTCATCATAGCATGCATTTTCATTTATAGAAAAATAATAAAAAGTAAATTCAAAATATTGGCATTAATAAGTAATGAAATTATCCCGAAAATAGCGAATTCCAGGGGTAATTCGAATCTTAGCGGGGAGGAGTGACGTCAGAGCCACTGCACTTGTGCATCCCAAGATGCCACCCAAGTACATAATATAAACAAAGTATTTAATTTAAATTCACACGAACGAATTCATGGGAATGTTGAGATAAGATTTTAATTAAATCCCATGCATCCGTTCGATTATTGATGTTTGGTCTACATTGGTTCCTTTTAGCAGATAAGCAACGTTCCCTTTGTATGAAGAAGTGTAATGGGAACAAATCATATCATTGTCAAGTCAGTCTTAAGTTAATATTCAACGAATAAAGTTGATCCTTCCAAAAGTTAAACTTCGCGTTTTAATTTTTATTTTTTTTGGACAACGACTTAGGATCTCACGTAAGTTACATATATATATAGGGTTTTCCATTAGGGAAATAACAATTTCATATCTTTATATGGACGCACCTTTACACTTTTTTAACAAATTGTCAATCTCAAAACGTCAGCTATAGTTAACATTTCCATCATGAAAAAATTCATTAACCAGCAACGTTTGGAAATAATTAAAAATTACTACCGAAATCCTGGGACGGTGGTCGCAACTTTAAGAGCACTTACTCCGATTTTCAGCCGTAATAATTGTCCCACTCGACAGGCTGTGCTTGCTATAGTTGATACATTCGAGTTTGAATTCTCACTATTGGACGTTTTGGTGCCAAAAGACGTCATACCGCTCGAAGCGAAGGGAATGTCGCAAATGAGCCAAAACAGTCGATACTACGTTATTGTAACAAATTAGACATCGCTCAAACGACACTGTGCTGTATTTTGCGAAAAGATCTTGGCCTTCTTGGTCACAAGATCAAATTAGCGCAGGAACAAAAGCCATTTGATCATTCAAAACGCTCAAACTTCTCCGATTTGACTTTGGCAAAGCTTGAAGAAAATGAGGAATTTCATCATAAGATCATCTTCAGCGATGAAGCTTATTTCTGGCTCAATGGCTTTGTTATTGTTATAAGCGAAATATGCATTAGTGGTCAGCAACACACCCATATATGCTTCTTGAGATACCACTGTATCCGCAAAAAGTTACTGTTTGGTGTGGTTTTCATTCTGCAAGTGTGACTCGGCCGTACTTTTTCGTGAATGAAATCTAGCGTCATGTTACCGTCGATAGAAAGCACTATCGTGATATGTTAGAAGATTATTTTTGGCCAGAATTAGATGATATGTGGTTTCAACAAGACGGTGCCACTAGCTACACAGCACGTCTCACTACCGATTTATTGAAAGGCAAATTTGGTGAATGTCCTATCTCGTGAAATTTGCCGGTCGAATGGCCGCCTCGTTCATGGGATCTAACGCCATTGGAATTTTTTTCTATGGCGCTATATCAAGTCACTGGTATATGCCAGCAACTTTACACGAACTCAAAGGCAACATCCAACGCGAAATTGCCAACGTTCCGGTCAAAATGTGTGCTTAAGTGGTGGGAAATCGGGCCCAAAGAATCAACCACTGCGAACGATCGTATGACCGATATCGAATTTCAAACATAAAATGTAATGCTTGCACTACACCCACAATAAATTTGAACTCAATATCTCAAATATGTCTGTATTTTATTAATAGATAAAATTGTTATGTCCTTAATGGAGAACCCTTTACATATATACATTTTTTTTTGTTCGTAGCCCCTTTTGGGCCTTCGCTTGGATATAATTAGAGTATCTCATTGTCATGATCAAATGTGTCGGCACTCCACAAGGTGATAGGATTATTATCACGCTTTGGTCATGTGTCCGACCACCCAGCTGTGATACGTTCTGATTTTGAACCAGCATAACTGAACAGGCTTATAGGTCGTCCGAAGAATCAATCGAACTAAATCTTTTTGACGCCAATGAGACTCAAACCAGAGACCTTCGGCTTATGGGCTTAGTGCTCTAACCACTACACCACGTGGACTACTACCTTTACATATATATATATATATATATATATATATATATATATATATATATATATATATATATATATATATATATATATATATATATGTATGTTTATATGAAAAAATGCATTAACAATATTTTTAACCCCTCCCTATACGATTGGACACCTTGAGCGGAAAATCCGTAAAAAATCACGAAGGTAGTTCCTTATGAGCCCAATGGCAACAAGTACTTCAGAAATCAAAATTCACCCAACTCTGTTAACAATAGTATGGTTTTAAAATTTAACATTTTCCCCCAAATATTGAAGCGGTGTCCTTAAACTACAAAATTCCATGAAAATCAAATCATAACTAAGTGAGTTATCGTCATTTCAATAGTATGAAATTACAAAAACAATAAAACATGTTGATAGTTAATCTATATTTCAAATCGACCAAGGCACTTTTATTTTCTTCGGATTTTGATGAAAATTTAAGGAATAGTGGTTTACTTGAATATGTTCAATGAGCCAAGCATCCAGAAAAATTATTTAATATGGAACAAAATCGCAGCTATTATGTACTTATGAACGAAACTCTGCATCTTTTGGATGGATTTGAACGATTTCTATAAGTATTGGGTGAATAATTCAAATCATCGATTCATGGCA
Organism: Odontomyia ornata; assembly: GCA_963969285.1. Lineage (NCBI taxonomy): Eukaryota > Metazoa > Arthropoda > Insecta > Diptera > Stratiomyidae > Odontomyia > Odontomyia ornata. The sequence continues at coordinate 349,371,068 of OZ017739.1, read as the reverse complement.
TCAGAAAAATTGTTGAACCCTAGAATGGCTAGAAAGCCCTCCCTTTAGGAGCACTCTCCTGCCTCTTCGATTTGTTTCACCTATGAGTATTAATTGTAGGTACTCATCCTCAGTTATTCATTAAATTGAATCAAGTGTTAAAAGCATGTACCTTAAACGTTGAAGTTGGGAAAAAATAACTCAAAATTATTCAATCATCTCATTTAAAATAGCTACTTTTTTTATGAGTACTGTTACCACTAGCTGAACCAATTTTCAAAGATATTCATGATACTATCATTCCTGAAACTTTCATGCAATCCTAGCAAACCTGTAGTGTCTGAGTCAGCAAAAAGCGCATATTGTTCCATAGCTATATGTTTCCATAGTAATATAGCGCATATTGTTCCACCGTTATACAGGAAAACTCAAATCGCTGTAACTTCGTTAAATATCATTTGATCTTTGTGAAACTTTCAGGACACGTCAATCTTATGAATGCTTGATGCGGAATACTGCATAGTTAGTTCATACCTGTAAAAATTGCTAGAATATGTAGTCACGTTACACATATTACTACGACAGTTTGTTGGATGGCTGACAAATGTGATATTTTTAACCAACTTACAAAAGATGGAAGGTTATCAGTTTATCACGTCGCCTTTTTGTTCACGCATAACTTGTGAAGGGAGATAGACAGAAGAGTCAGGTTGACTGAGTGTCCGGACTTGTCGATCGGATGAGTACAGTCTGTTGTCACGTTCCAAGAATTCACGTCTAGAATCGATGAGTGGTCGGTTTCGATTTTCTTCCGTCTCTCTCGAGTGAGCGAACGAGATACTCAGATCATTACACATTTCCAACAAAAATACTCAATGATTTTGTACAGGGTTTTCCAATAAGAGGTGTTGTTTTGATATTAAAAGAAAAACTACATTTTTTAATATAAATGATCAAATGATTATTTCACTATAAAGAAAAAGGCATGTCGTTAATAGTTAAAAATAACATCAGTCAAATGACCACCACAACCACGCTTACAGGACCATATCCTTTTCATGAAATTTTCCATAACCAAATCGCAAAGTGGCTGCCCTATGTCTTCGAGAGATAACACGCTGCGGAAACTTTTCCCGTAAAAGATCAATGGTTTTGTTGCTTGTGTGGCACGTAGCACTGTCTTGTTGAAATTGAACGTTGTCCAGATCAATACCATCCAATTTCAGCCATAAAAATCAATCAACATCTCTTGATAGCTCAATTCATTCACCGTAACTGTTGCTTCAGCCTCATTTTCTAAAATGTAAGATCCAATGACTCTACCATACCATAAACCGCACCAAACAGTCACACGTTGAGGATAGAGAGGCTTTTCAACAATAACTCATGGGTTTTCCGAGCCCCAGATGCGACAATTTTGCTTGTTGACGAAGCCACCGAGGTGGAAATGGGCCTCATCACTCAAGATGATTTTTCGATGGAATTCCGGATCATTTTCATGCATTTCAAGAACCCAATCAGCAAAGACACGACGTTGTTGACGATCGACTGGCTTGAGTTCTTGTGTCAACTGAACTTTATAAGCCTGAAGACCCAAATTTTCATGCAAAATACGGTGTCATTATGTTTGTGGAATGCCTAATTCCAAAGAATGACGAGGAATGGACAATGTTCTTGAGGGACACGCACGGGTTTTATTCTTCACATTACTTAGTTGTCCCAATAGCTCGAATTTTTCCACCAATTTCTGTATTGCGGTCCGACAAGATGCTTCACGGCGACGCAAAAATGTTCGAGTTTTACGAACCGTCTCTGTCAAATTTTCACCATTTTTATAGTGAATTTTAATAATTTCAATGCGTTGTTGAAGCGTGTATCGTAGTTTCTACTTGTCAAATGGCAAAAAATGACAGCTTCATAAATGACATTTACCAAAATAGCGGACCATTCGAAATAACATCTCTTATTGGAAAACCCTTTATATAATCATCTATTTTACTTATCAATGGGGGAACACGAGAATAAACTTTTTCATGACTTCTCACACCCGCCAAAAGTCATGACCAACTGTCACCCACTCCGTTTACACGCGTCTTCTCAACTTTCAATTCAAAGCCTACTGAAGTAGATACCGGAAGCGGTAGCCCTTACCAAAGGTGAAAAAGGTATGGTGTCACATTCTTATACAGGGAAATCTCGCTTAAAAATTTTTTTTTTTATTTTTTTCGACTATGATACTTACATTAAACAGAATCTTTTGAACAGCGCACAGGGTTTGAGCAATTCAGCTTCTTTAGTTCCTGAGAGAAGTCGCTGTGATGCACAAATAAACGGATGGGTGAACAGACAGGTACCGGTGTTCATAGAGTATTGTAAAATTTTTTTTACCAAAACCCTAAAAAGTAGAAATAACTAACCAACTTCATTAAAAATTACATACATATCATATAATAAAACACGTCAAACTGCTACGAATGCTAGACGTAGAATGGTATACAAAAATTACATGTTATTGAAACTGAACTACAGGTGACATCGTTAACAGTATGTCAATTGAAAATCTGTTTTGCTAACTAAGCCAAAGTTAATTTTAGCTACAATTTTCACACATTAGAATTCTTCCTTGGATTATTTGATTACAAATTTTATAATCCTCGCAATCAATTAACTTTTAATCCCTAAAAAACTCAGTACTACACGAGATGGTAATTTAATTTAATCGCCTTGCTTTGAAAAAATAGTACGTTTACCCAGAAAAGATCTATAGGCATGTAAAACAAAGCGCGTGCATTAAGAAATACCAAAAGAGCTTTAGGCATTCTCTTTTTTTGCCATAATTTTATATACATGAGATCATAAAAACACAACAATCACCTTAACGGATGGGCTCCTTCGTGGCCTTTAGAGACGAGCTTACTTATTTCATGGGCGGAATGTAAAATATTACTTCGAGTCAGGATCATACCAATTTCCTTTATCTTCGTTCATGTGCTGATACTTTCATGGGGTTTTTACTGCCTGCAAGTTCCATGGTAATTACGCCACTCAAACTGGGAATTGCCGTATTTCCTCGATTTATACTCGCGGTATTGTCGTAAACGTTTAAAATTCGCTCTAAAACGAACGAGTCCTTCCGACCGTGCCATCATAATTTTCTACCTGTTCCGCCACTTTCTGGCGTCGATTTCGCCTCGACTCCAATTATCGTAAGAGCTTATCTAAAAAGCCTCAACAAGGCTCAAAAGTGTGATGGCGTGCCAAGAACGTGAAAAAGTCAGTTTCGTGCAGGACGATGCTGAAAACTTTGCAAATGAAGCAAAAAAAAATTGTATTCTAATACGGATATAAGTTAATTAGGGAACACCCGAAAATTCAAGGAGAAGGTTGAAGGATTTCCAAATATATGAGTTTCCCCACCTAAGTACGAGGCCTCGTTCTTCTTAAATGCTTAAATACCAACAAAGTGTTTGCGTGTAGTATCATGTGTTGTGCGAGAAATTATTTTGCCTTGCAGATTAAACTTCCTGATAAAATTTCGCCAGGCTCGAACTCATTTACGTGTTCTTAAGCTGACTTATAAATTTTATGAGCACATATCAGCGCTAAGGACGTCAAAATTCGTGGCGTTGATGAGTGCATGGTGAAGGCGTAAATAAACAGCACGTGAAGAATTAAAGAGATAGATAAACGTGGTAGTTTATTCGTGTCAGTAAAAGTGAATTAAATAATTCCAAGGAATTGACGTCTCTCAAAAATTCAGGCCAAAGAAACATTTGCCGAAATTTTGTGGAGCAACTTTGCCTGTTCGAGGTGAGATATGTATGTACAAAACAATTATCGTGGAGCGTTTCAAGGATGCGCTTAAGTTGGTTTTACTATTTTCTAACAGAAGGTAAAGTTAACTCGTACACGCTTGTTATCTGTGAAATATTAGTTAAGACTCACCAAGGACTCTTTAATGAAAAGATTAAGAAATAGTGGGGAATGGGGGAGAATTTCAATTAGATTTTGTCTGGAAAATACTTTGTATAATGCGCCTGGTAGTATTTCTAACTAAAAAAAAACTTCAACTGATGAAGATGTGAAAATATTTCTGACTTTCACCCTTTGAAATTTCCATTGTGTCTCTTAACCAAGGACTTTGCCGTCTCAATTCAGCGGGAATAGTCTATATTGACTCATTATTCTTCGAAATGAGGACAATTTGGGACCATTAGCCTGAGAGGAAAACGTTCGTAGGCATCGCAAAATTAATAAAATTGTAACAAAAATATTAAATTGTTATTATTGCTCTAATACTCGAAAACAAGAATCATTTCTTTTCAGTTTTGATTCATCAGAATTATAGAAAGTTCAAACTAAATAAAGACTTAAGTCTTAATGACGGCTCGAATTGAGCAAATAGTTGAGACGATAAAAGACAAATTGCTGCTGAGCTGTACATATCCCGAAGGATTATACGACAAATAGTGCAGAATAAGTTCAAAGTTAATTTGACATATGTATAACAAGTTGGACGAAGGCAAGGTCTGCTCATGAATTGGAAATTATGTAGTCATCGAGTAGCCACCTACAGCTCGAGGGACCATCACGAAAAGAAGCAATTTCATAATAATAATAACGCAATAAGTGCGGAACAATTTGATATGTAACTTCTTAATATTATTATTACTAACCCACTATCACCGTTACCATTATCGATAAAAAGAAAAATCAATAATTTACTTATACCGGTTAGTCTGAAAAGTGGTCATAATAAACATGGAATTGAATTTCTTAATCAGTTTGGAAAATCGCAAACAAATAAAACAATCAATGATATGAACAAAAGAATTAAAAATGCCAACTTCAGTGCAACGTGATTCAGCGAAGGAATTGCAAATTTTCAGTTGAGCCCGAATCTTCCGCTACCGCCATCACGAGAACTCGAGCAAGTAGATGGAAAAAGAGGCTCGTCGTATGGAACGGGGAATGGGATTCGAAAATTCGATTCCGTACTGGTGGAGTACTAGCAACGGGAAGTAAGAAATTAGCAGGGATCGAGTTCGGGTCGCGCTATCTTTGGATGATGTATTTAGTGATATATTTAAAAAAAAATGCATCGCTCTTCGATGTTTCAGAATTTGTAATTTGTAGAAACTAAAGTGGAAAACCTATCTAAAGTACACATTCGTAGTGGAACAAATACAGTAGTTTGCCGCAGCCCGTTCGACACTTTTGTACGTGTTGTGTGCTGCAGTGGTTTTTACGAATCCGAAAAGAAAGTTTAATAAGGAATCGGAACAAGTCGAAACGAGTGCCGTCTAAGGATTTCACATAATCTTGAGTAGAGATTCGGATCTAAAGCTGGAAAGTTGTCGTTGAGCTCGTCTGGTGCTGGTGGCCTGTGCGGTGCAGAAGAACGGTTGTTTGTGGGCAGATCCTCAGAAGAAACCTTTTTACAGATCAATTTTCGCAGAGGAATCCTCCACTGTGACCGCTAGAATGATGGCGATTGGCATTATCTGGTAAGGTGCAGAAAGTGCTTGCTTGTCAGGCATTGAATTTGTGCAATTTGGTGTATTTCGAAAGTGGATAAATCGCACGAAAAAACAAAGATAAAATGAATAAGGAAATAAATTTCAACGGCGTGACTACAATCGAACGAAACGATAGAAGCATGCAAACAAAACGATAAAAAGCACCTGAGAAATGCGAGTCCGAGCGTGGAATGCCAGTTGTGCGGAGAACGCGAACGTAAAATGATTTGAATGGGATGCGATTTTGATTTGGTGACGAGCCTTATATTATAACCTGTTGCTAATGAAGATCGCAAATTTTCTTCCACATATTTCCAAAGTGTGGTGAGAACTTTTTCGACAATATTCGTGGGATAGTGTGATCGCTCTTTAGAAGAGTTATTGTTACATTTATTTGTGGTTTGTTCTATTTATTCTTGAAATGTGCGAAATAAATAGTACCTAAAGAGTTTAGGGCTTACAATATATTTTGTTTGAAGACAGTGGTTGCTTTTTATGGCTTTTGTGCCCTTGATTTTATGTGATGAGGCAAGTTTTGGATCAAGTATAAACCGACGGAAGTGTAACTCAACCAACTGATAGTAAAGACCAAAGCATAATCATACCAGATGTCATCAGGAAATAACGGCTTAAATTCGGTTTTAACAAAACTTGGCCAGTTTGGTGCATCCCAAATATTCATATTTACTGTAATGAAGTGACGATAAAGTGTTTAAAACCTCAATAGTGTTACAGTAAACTATATAATTTTGTTAAAATTTTGAAACCAAAAAAATATAGTTTGCAGGCCCCTTACCCTGCTCCAACAACTGCTCGTCGGAGAAGTTGGGTAAGTACCCTTTTGTTCTTGCTTATTTACTGAATCAAAAAATCTTTTAGAATGAAAATTTACGTTTGGATTTTATAATGGTATTCCTTCTTCAAATTTAACTAACATTATTTGAAGAAAAAAAATCACTAAAGAAACGTAATGAACTATAATAAACAAAATGAAATTAAGGGAGTCTTTGTACTGAATCGAAAAGAACATGTTTAATTCATAACCTCAAGCACAAAGAAGAATTGAGGGAAGCTTATTTCTACTATTTATCTTTTTAAATAAATTGACGAAAAACGTAAAATTAACAGTATCCTTGCACTGAACCGAATAAAAAGTGTTTAAATAAAACTTGAAGATTCAGTCTTTCTGTTTCGCTGGACCATTGACCGAGTATGGGACCCACCACGTTGGTTGGCTCCTCCGCTCATGAGCTAGCCATTGGCCGAGCTCTTTATTGTTATAGGTACTCTTCCAGGGTAGAGTGGCACAGGTTTCCTATTTATGGTAAAGTTTTATATGATTCAGTCATATAACACTTTAACATATAATAAATCTGAAACATTTTTATATAAGGGAAAAGTTCATCCAAACTACTTTTGTATGAATATTTAATTTAAATGGAAAATAACTGGCCACGTCTACAATGGACCTCGATCCAGATGGAGGGTGCAAGGAGGCACTGCTTCCACCTGGATGCCCCACTTTTAGTTCGGGGTCGTAAATATTAATTTTAAAAACGAAATATTCTCGGGTCCCACACACGTTGAGCAAGCTCGGTCAGTCACGTTTCATTATTCGATCCTTTCAGTAGGTTATCTCAGCCTCGATACCGGCGAACCAAGACGTTTATGCCGTATAATTCGTGAAATCGATTTTTTTGTAGTAGGCCCTTGTGCCGGGAAAAAGAACCCAACCCACGACACCACACCGCTAGCCTACCAGCGTATTCACGCATCCGTAGACAAGGCCAATTCCAGCAGGCACCAAAACCTTCACTCGCTGAAGCAGCAGCCCATCACTGCAGCCCTTCACGGACCAAACAATCTTCTTAATCACTACAACTGTAAACACTAGTAGCACGATCATCAGTGCTGATTTCTTGCAAAAATATGGACTTTTAGTCGATATCCAGAGACAAAGGCTACCAATGCAGCAGTGGCATGCATCAGCAGGAACAGCCATTGAGATAAATCTCAGCAATGAATTCAGCTCCTTAGTTCTCTAGTACATAAATAACACCACCATTAAACTTCGTAGCACCATTTTTTGCATTACGACTGCTAGGGGTACATTTTAGTCCCCACCAATTAATACGTGTAAAAGTCGCCCTAAACACTTTCAGGCACTAGAAGATAATTTTTTGAGCCAAACTATATTGATAGCTTGCATAAAAAGTTTGAGTCATTTCAACAAAATTTGTTGACATAAAAGTTCTCGAGAGAAATTGCTTGAAATGAAACAGGGAAATATTGATATTTAGATGATTAAGTTGAATATCGCCATCCACCATGATCTTGCATCCAAGTTGCACTTAGTTAGCATTTGTTTTCCGTTCAAATCAAAAATAAAACAATATCATATGTTATTTACTGGAAATTACGAATTATTATCAATTTATTGGAAAAAAATCAGCCAAATCTATGATAATTGCATGTAACTAAAGAACACAATGGAAGAGTGTACTTTAGGTTTATCATCTTCATTCTAATAAATGTTATCAACAATTTTTAACTAATCCCAGCAGCACAATACTACAATACTTCTAATTTACATGTTAAACTTATTTCCAGTTATTTATAATCATAAACAAAAACATAAGACAATGACAACTAACATAGCAATAAAGAGCTGCAACGAAAATAAACCATGACTGAACATGAACGATCACAAATAATTCAGTAATTGCCATTTAGTCACCTAAACCTAACCTGCTCTTCCTCACCATGACCAGCCTCAACATAACTTGGTAATGAGTACCTCCATTGAAACCCTTAATACCGTGAACCCAAATTCGGACGATACTCTACCTTTCTTTCCGTGACCCATCTATTTATGCGATATATAATCGGGGAATCATCAGAATCATAAATATATTGAGTCTTTTCCAAATACCGATGGTAAGACCAGCCTCAAAGTACCCCATCGTAGGGTGGAACGGTTGGAAAATCCAGGGATTTTTGCGTACAGTTACATATTTTACGATATGATCTCAAACAAGCTTCAAAATGTTCCGGACAACCTGGGAATTGTTTGTCAGGCAAACTAAGCACAACCAATGATGCTTCATTCGGGCAATGTGGTACGAAAGTGCATCCCCGAGCCAAACTGGGTTCGGGAACTTTACAGTGTATTGTAAGCATTCTTTGTAAGATAAGTTGAGACCATAATGGTTGACTAGATTTTTTATATCTCATGTAAGTGAATGCGATTCAAAATAGAATAGTTAGGCTCGATGAAGATTTCGATGCCGCTCCCGTAATTGCACGGCTGCTCCACTACAATATTGTAGCAATCAACAACAAGAATAATCAATAGCAAATTTCTAAAATAATTTCCAGAAACGGTGCCTACTTGAAAATACAGAAAGCAGTTTAAAGTCTCTACCTGTGAAACGTGATGCATCTACCTCAACGAACGGGAATAACCCTTTGAGTGTCAACACGTACACCCATACCGAAATCTTTACTAATGAAACGTGCAGGTCTAAATATCTCGAGAACCAGATAAGTCAATTCTTTTGTATCTTGCCAAAAAATGATTCAACTTAAAAAAAAATTTACGTGCCCTTAAAATCACCTTACATGGAAGTACATTACAAAACCAGCGACCAAACGGAGAACCGAGAAAATCGTGTTTTTTTCACAATGCCAACATTTCACCAATAGCTCTTGATTTGCATGTTCGAGAACGAGAACCACCACATGCCTACTCTGAGGCAAGAGTTGAACTCAGTTACAGAACGTGTCATCAACAGAAGATCCAGATCCAGCAACTGCAATGTTATAGAAGTCATGAACTTGGCTTCTCTAACAGATATATTGTATCTACAAGCAATTTCGCGTCAGACAGAGAAAATCCATCTAAGTGTAGATTTTGTGTAGAACTTTATTGGCGTGAACACCATCAAAATAAGAAAAACATGTGGGGAAAGCCAGCGAGCCCAAAAATTATGCCGAAGAAAATGTCATCAAATACAACGTAGGTTTCGATACTTGAACCAACAATCCTGGCGTCATCTTCAGCGGCAAAAACATTGGCTAAAAAATCAGGCACAAAACAAGAACAACAGACAGCCTTGCCTAAATTGATCTTTTTGCGGCGTTCGGACGCAGCAAAAGAACAAGGCGTCTTAGAAAAGATGAGCGGAGACTTCTCCAGAATGCGACAGGTGTCGGTGCGGTAGAAGAAAATATAAAGCACATCGTTAATTTGACAATTACTATTACGAGTGCTACCACAGCGATCGAAGCTTTAGTCTTAAATACCGAAATAATAACGAACCACTTCTGATGTCCGCAAAATGATCACGGCAGAAACGAAAGGAGCACCGTTGTGCAATTTCACCATCACTGTAAACAAATTGGCTGAAGTACTGTGCTCAGAAATGGAAGCCGATAACTTCTCCCAAAGAAGGAGGTCACAGAGTACGATTGCCATCAAATGACACGAAGAAGAAGACTAACGCGAAAAGAAGCAGACGCCTTAAAAAGAATAAAATCAGTATGTGACTCGCCGCAAATCAGCAAAAGTGTAAAGAATGGGTTCCTTGAACTAGAGAGCTCCTAGATTGCCTAGGGCATTGCATAAAGAGCTGGTTAAGAACCAAAGAAAATCAGGGGACTAAAAAGAGTGCAGAATGCTAAAGAAGCGCTGAGTGACAAGCCTGAAGGGCACGTATGGACAGCTTCGCCATCAAAAATCAATCGAAGGAAATTGGGATAAAAGAAGGAAAGACGAAGCACTTGATGGGTGTGGAATACTAAACAAGAGGTTTACGACAGCCCTGACAAAAAAGCAAACAAAGTTGCAAGGAACCTCCTTCGTTAGGTACAAGAGAGTAAAGACCCTGGCAGTAGGCACTGCTCAAAAAACCCCAAGATGACTGATATTACGCAAAAGCGCTGCGGGATGTTAGGGGAAACGTGGGACCAACATGGCCAAGCCACATACTGGTCAAATTTGGAGTAGAGGCTGGCAATAAAGAAGCATTCTGTGATGTAGTAAAGAAAATCCTCGGCAAAAGTGCAGTAAAGAAAGTCCTCGGCAAAAGCGCAACTATAGCCTCGCTCAAGCCAGCAACGCTGATCGGACTAAGAGGCATTGACTACGTCACGGACCTGGCCAAGGTAGAATAGCTTCCTAGCGTCGGCATGGTCAAAATTAGGCTGACACCAGAAAACCACAGGGGCCAACGCATGGCCATCATTGATGCAGAACAACTTCTTAATAAGAGCAAAGTAAGAATAAAGTAGGTTGTATCCAGGATATTACAAAGAGCAGTGCCTCTTCAATGTTGCAAAGGCCTTGGTTATGGTCACACCGCACAAGTCTACAAAGAACCCGATAGGAGATCCCTATGTGACAAATGCCGTGAAATAGGACATAAAAGAAAAGAGTTTAAAATGAGGCACACTGTATCCTGTGCAATGATGCTGATCTAAGGCCGGATCTTGGGCAAGTACTGAGATCAGGAAAATATCAAGTTTCTCAGGAAGCCCCATCCAAGGCAAAACCAAAGCTTTGATGAAACGTATACTTCAGGTAAGTATAAACTGCAGTTCAACCACCGACTTTTTGCTGTTGAAAGATCAGCACCACGGTAAAAGTTCTGCATAATGGTTTCCTGATGAAATTGTTACTGCCACCATCTGCTTTTGGAACGGTAATTTCCAGGCGGAGAGCTGTGGATGGGGGGATGACTTCATATGGGTCCGGTGCTCACGGACCACCTTCTCTAGTGTGTATCTGACGCTGAATGAGCCGATATCACCTTTCCGAGCTAAGCTTATTGCTTTGGAACGCGCTATCTTAAACGCAGACGGCAACGTGCTTGTTGGGGGGACGCTGAAGCAATTCAATGGGGTATGCCTCACCGGGGAAAGCGAATTCTAGAAATCGCGGCCAGGATGGTGCTTGTTGTACTAATCTCTACTACTCATCCTGGAGTCCTTAATACGGAGGATACACAATTGAAGAGTATTAGAGAACTACTCAGCCAATGATCATCAGCACACACTGCTTTAGATACGTGATGCTACTTCCCGACATCCATGCTCTCAGCTTTCTTTAAATATCGGAAGGAAGGACGTCGTTTAGATCAAAGAAGGCTCCAGACCCAGATGGCCTTCCAGCTGAGATGTTGCAACTTGTCTTGTCCTGACATGCTGTTCAGTATGCTCAACGCTTGCCTATGGGGTGGTGCTTTCCTGGGATGATGGAAGGAGGTGAGACTCGTTCTGATCATCAAGAGGAAGGGAAATCCTGGATCACCGATTGCACCATACATGGCTGGGAAAATGCTGATGAAACCCATCAAGGGAAGACGCACTAATGCAATTCGTGCTGCTTGGGATCCATCTCTTCGGTTGTAAAGCTTTAGAGCAGGACGCTCTACCATAAATATGGTTGCAAAGATAGTGAGTGAAGTCTAAAAATAGAGGCATTCAGCCATAGCAAATGACGGATCGTTCTTTTTTAATACACGACGTTAGTAATGCCTTCAACCCGGCTAAATGGGTGAAATCTCTGGACACGCTGGAAAATCCTTTTCAAGGCCCAGAATATCTGATGCAATATCAAAGGGACAACCTGAGGATCGAAGCCCGCTCTATGATGCGTCACAGAGCGCACAAAGAATAGAGGTTACATTGGGATCAGGGGCTTAATCTTGGTTCAGACCTATGGAACGTGTCTTACGATGAGCTACTGGGACTGGAGAAGTCAGGTGAGCCACGCTTGATTGGCTGTGTAGATGATGATTTCAGGCGCATAGTTGAACAAGCGCAATGATTCGGGTCTTGCCCTAGAGAAAACCAAAATGGCTAACTTGACAAAAAAGAGAATCTCCAAAGAATGGATGATCAGCACTGGAGACACACTAATCGAATCAAAGCTAGTGGTGAAAGACTTAGAGCTACTGATCGACTCAAAGATGAGTTTCTCTGAACAAATCAGGGCAACGGCAGTGAAGGCTACTTTAAGCGTATCGGCTCAAAATCGAACGCAGGGGGACCCAGTCCATCAAGAAGACGCCTCTTGATGAGTGCTGTAGGGTCAGTGCTATTGTACGGAGTAGAAATATGGGGCAACGCTCTCTATGAGGAAGTGTTCCGAAAACTTTTGGCATAGGTATAGAGGAGAAGCACACTGAGGATTGCATCTTCATATCCGACAGTCTCTGATTCGGTGGTGAGAGTTGTTGCATCCGTGTTACCTGTTGCCCTCTTTGCATAAGTGCGCCACGCTATTTGCGTGCGTCGAAGCAAGGACACGAAGGATATGGCTGCTCACGAGGAAAACCAGATTGGGTGAATTGCACGGAGGATAGGTAGACTACATGGCTCACCCCCGGATGTGAGAACTTAGCCAAGTCGAAGGCAAGGGGAGACTGACTTCTATTTGATTCAGCATTTGAGCGGGCACGGGTGCTGTCAGTCTTACCCACACAAGGTTTGTAGGTCACGTAACCAGACTCTTGATTTCACCAAGGATAGGAAGACGATGCCTGCCACACGATTTCGCGTGTGAAAAATGGAACGGGCTTCGACAAAACCTCTGTATGGAGATGAAAGAGCTCACCCCGGGTACTAAAGTTGCAGTGATGCTTAAATCAGTTGACAAATGCAACCATATGGTCCAATTATATTCGGGAGTCCTAAAAGATAAAATGGACCCAAAGCAGCCCGGAGAGTCGGGGCTGGGTATCGCTTATCTGACAATTTGTCTTCCTCCCTCAATTCTAGCTACAGGAGCAATTTCCTCGCTTGAAGACGCTTCACGGTGTAACAAAACGAGGCCTGGTCCAAATTTATGTGTCAAACGATTTCAGAGTGCGTTTTTGGGTTAAGAGGGGAGGTGCTTAGAGGGTAGTTCAATCACTCGCAAGTATGGAAGCCCAACAGTCAATGCGTACATGGCATTTACTTTTTAACAATAAAAAGCAAAGGTTATTGCCAAAAATAAATAAAATATATTATTTGGGAGCTGTATTCTTTGGCGTTTTTCGTCTCTTCAATAAGCGGTTCTCATAATTTCTGTGCTTACATTAACAAATTTACCCAAATTTTTAATACTACATTTGCCATGTGTGATATCTGCGTTAAATAATATAAATATTTTTCCCTCCGACTGACTGCGTCATAAGTTTTGTTTTATTATCATTGATTTGCATCTCTACTGGTTATCCTTTGCTATTGAGCTTCAGAAAAATTTCTTTGGGAGTTATAAATGGCCTTGATAAAATATTGATGTCAACCGCATAGGATGCCACTTGGCTTGACTTGTGTAGAAAAGCACCTCTTGTATCAGCAGGTAGCTTTCTTATGACATACGAGTATTCTAGAGTCGAATCGAAAAGCAATGTGGCCAGCCCATCCCCTTGATTTAGTCCGATGTTTGTGTCTAAGGCATTGGTGAGTTGGTTATTGATGCAATCTTTGTAGGTTGTCAACAATTTTGTCAGTTTATCCAGAAAGAATAATTTGGCTGGGATACCAAAGCAATGCATTTTGTTGTACTGCAAGTTACCACAATATTGTGGCAAACGAAAATTTCGTGTGCGTCTATGCTGAACTTTTAGCAATTCTCAAGTATCTGCTTGATTGTGAAACATTAGTCAATCATCGACCTACTTGCTCTGAAGCTACCTTAATAATCCAAATAACACTGTTGGCGATTTTATTCTATATTATCTTTGAAAATATTTTGTTCGCCATAAAAGCTAACGATATGCTTCTATAATTTTCGCATTTTAGCTTATCAGCTTTCAATGATATTTTCGATCCACAAAAAAGAAGATAGAGTATATAATTGACTGGCTCTACTCGTTTAGCATATGTTTTTGTTGCCAGGTGTGTTGTCTGACTTTGTGGATGGCTCTCTAAATACTGCCCATATATCAAATCAGCCGAACTCAAATCGATGTTCTGAAGCTGTGTGGCGAATTTAAAGGATTCTTAAAATATGATGCCCATCTTTCCTTAATCCTGTTCTCATGAGCTCATGTGTGATCACGGCAAAGTGTGACCTAGAGCTGATAGCTTCGTTGTAGGATTTTCACTACTTTGCATGCTTGTCTTGTGTTGTTGCTCGCTGGACTTGCATCGATTCTTCTCAATTAGTCGGCATTGTATTTTTTTTCCTAATTATAATTATCTTATTCGCTTCTCTTCTGAGATTTTTATGACTTTCTACCTTTGTCCTGATTTTCCTACCTACATATTTTTTGTTTGGCTGACTCTCTTTGTCTAACGCATTTTGACACTTTTGCGCGTGGCTTGATATCCGATCATTTACTCTGTCACGGTCTTAATTGTCACTTTCACTTCCACCAAAAGTGCTTTGCTTGTTTCTAATGATTTGTCTGATAGGATAGGATCCAATAGATTGTCGAGGGCCTCGGTGTAATTTTTTGCCACAAACAACGTTTAAAGCCTTTAAATTTTAAATTTTTGTAGATGGCTAGTCTTTGCTGAATACTCGTTTGGCATATGACATGAATATGTTAATTTGATTAAGTAATGATCCGAATAACAATTAGTTCCTCGGTATCTACGGAAGTCAAATATGCACGAGGCTCATCGTTGTTAGATAAGAACATGGTCGATCTTGTTTTGTGTGTTGCCATTCGACGATACCCAGGTCATTTTATACATGCCTCAATGTGGGAAGCATGCCGAGTGTATGACAAGGTTTTTGCGACATCCATATTCAATCAGACGCTAGGCGTTGTCAATTGTTTCATGGTGGAGGCTGTATCCTTCATTCGTTTCCCGATGAGACAATGAGATAACTCATTGCAAACCTTAGCTTTGAAATCACCCAGAACTATTTTTGCGCCGTTTGTAGGCAATGAGTCGACTAGTCTTTCAAGGTGATTGCAGAACATTTCTTTCGTTTCTTCGTGTTTTCTTAAGACAAGGTGTGTACGTTTATCGGCTGAATTTCGAAGAGTTTCGCTTTTATACGGATCGCTCATATTCGTTCATTGACTACCTTATAATCAAAAACGTGCGATTTGACCTCCTTGTACACAATAAAGGCTCCTCCAAATTATGACTTTCCACATTTGAATTTGTGTGCAATCTCATACCTTGAATATATCTTCCAGTCCAATTCTCTCCCTGGATTGCTAATATGTGACTGGCCTGTTGTAAAAGATTCTTAACAATGCCAGAGGTCTACAGTGATCTGACGTGCCATAATTAATTGCTAAAGTCCTTTTATCGATTGCAAGGTCGTTGCCGTAGGTCGCATCCATTTTGAGGCCCTGTTGGAAGCTTTAAAATTATATCTGATGCATGTAAATAACACTTTTGTCATATATATAGAGCAAAACTTTATATTAGGCAAACATTGTATCTCCTGCAAGAAGTTTGATCTACGCTGTATATAATTATGCTTGCTGCAGGCATAATTAATAAGAATTTTTATTCAACGACGGGTCGCAGTCGAAATAGAAGCAATGAAGAAATTGTTCCTATTTATCTAGCAAATAATTTGACAAAAGCCTATTAAATCCCAACTTGATTGTCCATCCCTCTATCCGTAGATACGTCAAAAGTGATATTCTCCTTGCAATTTCGATGTAAAAGAATCATTACAAGGTTTTTAAGGGAGCCCTCCCCATAAACCGACAGGTCGATATGGGTATCAAAGTGCAATGACAGAAGTAAAAAGCACAGGGTGTTACAAGTTCCCACCTGGGATCCTGCCGGCCTCTTCCGGAGAAATATGTGAGAAATTTATAAAATCAGAAGCAGGAGCCATAAAAATTTATTAATAATGACTCCGAAATGAATATGGTACTAGGAAGCCTATGAGAATGAGAACGCTTAGCTAAGAATCACTAGAGGTTGATTGATAGTTATATTACAATGAGGTTTTGTGTCCTTGAGTAAGACTCCACTAGAAGTGCTGCAGTAAATTTAAATTGAACCAACTCTCGTACCCAGGTGAATTACAATATATTCTATAAATGTTCTACTTATTTCTGCAAAAACGATTACTTCTAATAATCTTAGCTGTGACTGCTGTTTTCAATCTCTTATGTTCAAAACTAAATCACTTTCGAGTAAAAGATCAACCCACAGCATTAGCACCATTAAAAACATTTAACAGATTTATTCTTCTTCCTAATTTCCATTATCCTTTATTCAACCTCCCATAATATCACTTTATAGCATAGCATCAAATCACCCATTTCACCTGATTGCAGTTTTTTATGACAACAAGATGATTCGTAAACTCATCACATTCACGCAATCTTAGGTACCCAAACTCCTAATCACTCACAACGCGTCGTCCTTTTAAAATAATTACATAACAAAGCACTTTTTGTGATTCGTGAAATGAAAAGAAGCAGAAGTAATACATGGATGAAATAAATCACATTACGTGACTCCTTCGCTTGACGAACCACGGGGCAACTTGTGAAGTTCTTTAATCCACTCAATTCCGAAACACAATCTCAGAGCAAGAAGCTCCTCATCGCTGCTCATTCAACTGGTCTTACTTACGCCCGACAAATAAATACAATTTATTTGCTGGTAAACGCAAAGAACTTCTTCGGGATGTAGACTAACACATTCACCTTGTATCAGATTGCTGATTTACTTTTTTCATTGTTCCTTCTTCCCTGGGGCCACCAGCACAACTCGACCAATCTGAAAGACCGTGGAAGGTCATTTATTACTTAAGAAAATGAAGTGGATCAGGGTCGTCCCTGGCTATCGTAACGATATTAAGTTGTAAAGATTTTTATAGGAATGAATCAAAACCGACGATAAGTACAAAAACCGTTTCGGAGAAGAGACCCTCAACTGAAATTGGCAAATGAAGGTGGCATGAACCTCTTATGAAATTAAATTTAACGATAATTAAGTGTAAGCCGAAGAAAGGATTTGCACGTTCATTTGAAAGCTGCGATAAAAGTTAATGTTCTATTTAATTTCCGCTAAGTATCAAAGAAGATTGCGTGGATATTAATTTTGTGTGTTCAACGTTCTTTTGGCGTAACGCAACAAAAAGTTCGACACACAATGGAGCACTTCCGCTTTAACTCTTAAGCTTTTATGGAATCATAAATATTTACATATATCGGAGGTGTCGAAGTGGTCTGGGGTATGCTGATGCATTGGATTTGAAAACAGTATTTTGTATATTCAAATAAACTTAAGCGCGTTATTCAAAAGCTCTTTGTAATGCAATTTAGTTACTCCGTCTCCACCAAAAATAAAGCTGAAAACTTCCGTATGAGCTTGCAAAATAAAAAAACAATTTAGCTACACTTTTGCAAATTGAGCACATTAAAAAGGATTTATTTTTCCTATACGTTGTCATTGCGAACAATATACGACATGAAACGAGTGTAAATCAATACAAGCAGTTCCATCAGAGAGGATGAATATAAATTGCTCAACCACTAAAATCATTTTTCCGCATTGATGGCAGATCGTTGGTTAGTATGCATTGCACATAATTTAATAAATTGATTGAATTAATATCAGTCAGTTATTATGAACGAACGGTTTTCATTTAAGCAAAATAATTGAACTACTTCAATTTTAATAGTATGATGAAAATTCATGAATTCGGTTGAATTCATGAATTTTGAGCAAATAATTATGTGAACAGGAATCAAAGGTAAGTAAAGTTAAAACTAAAAAGATTAGAATATCTGCTATACCCCATTACATGAATTTTTCGTAGCGAGCGATTTAGGGAATCCTGAATCGTCATTCATTCATGATGGTAAGAAAACGTTGGCTGAAGAGAATGATATTGAATCAGTTTCTTGGAGAAGATCTGGACTGTTAGAGTATTATGTAATTTATTTTGAATTTTATGTCTAGTGTAATGCACCTTACCTACAATAGAAACTAACATCTTATGATCATCAAATGCCAGCTCATTTTTCAATATGGCCGACTCTTGTGGATTGCGTTCTACTAATTTTTGCGTCTGATAATCTCTTCTTCTTCAAAATACGACAATCTCTCTCGGGCCTTTGATTCCTGCAAATAGCGCCTCCAATTGCCTTGGTCCATTGACTGTGTCCTCCAAATTTGAAATCTGAACAGCGATGAACTGGCCTCGTCAACAACAATTTTTGCGTCTGATAATCTCTTCTTCGTAACACTGTAATCTCTCTCGGTCCATTGACCGCGTCCTCCAAATTTTTAAATCTGAGCACCGATGAACTGGTCTCGTCAACCGAGCCAAACCAGTGTTTACTCGGTTTCTCCACTGGTCACCGCCCTTCCATTCTCCCAACGAATACATTTATGGTTATCCGTTGTTCGACCATACGATTCATGTGGCCAGCCCATTGCAGCTTCCACAGTCTTATAGTCGTTGAGATCTGCGACTCATCACGAATTCCATACAGCTCATAGTTGTATCAAATTCGCCATTGGTCCCCGTCTAGCTCCACTCCGATTGCGGATGCTTGGGTTAGGACTCATGTTTCATACCCATAGCATAACACAGGTCTTACCACAGATCTGTATACTTGGAGCTTTGTTACATACACATACACAGCGGCTGGTTTTCAAGATTGTCAGAACTGAATAATATTTTATTTACAAGCTGTATTCTTCGGCATAATTCACCTCTTTCATTACCGGTACTCGTTATTTTGGCACCTAGATACACAAGTTCGCTCATATTTTTGATACTGTATTCACCAAGTGTGATATTATGTGTATTTGTTTTTTTCCTCGACTGCGTCATGAGTTTTGTTTAATTTCCATTGATTTGTCGCCCTACTAGTTTTGCTTCGCTGTCGAGTTTCAGGAAACGGTCTTTGGCAGCTGCTAATGACCATGATGTAGATATTGTCTCTATAGACTACTACTTGGCTCGACTTGCATAGTTTTGTACCTCGCGTATCGACAGTTAGCTTCCTCATGACTTATTCTAGAGCCAAATTGAATAGCAATGAAGCCAGCCCATCTCCCTACTTTAGTCCGATATTCGTGTCAAAGGCACCGGTGAGTTGGTTATTGACGCGGACACGGGAGGTTGTTGACGTCATTATCGTTTTGATAAGGCGAATTAATTTGGCTGGGATACCAAAGCAAAGCATTATTTGGTACAGTACGTTGCGATCAATACTGTCGTATGTTTCCTTAAAGTTGACGAAAATTTGGTGTGCGTCTACGTTGAACTCCGAGCATTTATCAAGTACCTGCTTGACTGTGAACATCCGATCTATTGTCGAAATACCTGCTCTAAAATCACATTGATACTCCCCGATAATACTGTTGGCGTATGATCTGATTTTATTTTCTGAGATCTTTGAAAATATTTCGTACGCCGTACAAAGTAGAGATATGCCTCTTTAATTTTCGTACTGTAGCTTGTTACCTTTTTGTGGATAGGGAATATAATTGATAGGGTCCACTCTTTCGGCATATGTTCGTGTTGCCAAATGTGCTGGATTACTTTATGAATAACTTTATGGACACTACTGCCACCATCTTTGATGAGCTCCACTGTAATCTGATAGATGCCCTGTGCTTTATTATTCTTTTGGGCTTTGATGATGGAACACACTTCATCCAGATTTGATGGGTCCAATGGAAGCTCTCCACAGACAGATATAGGCTACGATGTTCTGAACTATGTGAAGGATTCAGGAGGTCCTTGAAATATTATGCCCATATTTCATTTCTAATCAGTGTGCAGACTCAGCCACACTTTTCTGCTGCGGTGTGTATTCAGCACTTAATTGCCGACGGATACCATGAATTTTGTCCCACTGGACCACATACATCACTATGTTTAAGTTCTAGTGGCTTTTGACAACGATTTTCCGAAAATTTTGTAAAGGTTTCACTATCATCTTTCCTTTCAAACAAACTTCATAGTTTTCTGCGTGGTCAACACCTAAAATGTTTAATGTCAAGCCCGTGCACCATTTTATTGTTATACAGTTCACAAATACTTTTTCTATTGAGATGACCATACTGACTATGCCACTTCAAACAATCATCATTCAATGCACTATTTATCGCATTTTCATTCGCATACTGTGCATCATTAGTGCAAATAAATGAATTACCGACCCTTTTTGCTGTTAAAATCATCGATTTTCTTCATTTTATTATACACTGGTGGCGTTCGAAACTCACTGTCTATGTTTTCCGCTATTGTTTTTGACACTGAAATAAAGTTTGCACGAAGATCAGGTACATACAACACTTCTTTTAGATTTACCGGCTGATTTTCGGATGCTAATCTCGCTGTACCTCTGCCTTTTGCGTCAATTGTTTCATTATTCGCGGGAAAAATTGTTTCCTGGTATTATTCAAACTCAACAAACAATTTTTTGTCGTTGCACATATGAGCTGTCGCCCCGCTGTCAATAATGTAAGTATTATTGGTGATCGATGAATTCGCAGCAAGCGAAGTGTTCATTTCGGCTAATGATACGGATACCGGTTTTCCTTTTCGCTTACTCCTACATTCGGCTACGTAGTGGCCTGTTTTGTGACATACATAGTACTCTATTTTCTTTCTAAATTTGTCACTGTCTTTTGCTCGGGTATTCCGTTGCTCCGATTTTGCTTTTGACATTAAAACATGTTCGAACTCTCTACTTTCGTCTTTTTCTGCATCTCTCCTGCGGCGTTCGTCGATCAACTTTGTTTTTAAATTTTCGAAAGTCGGCAACTCATCTCTTATCTCCATCGCAACTACATAATTGTCGAATGATTTTGGCAGGCTCGCTAATAGAATAATAGATAGTAGGTCTCCTTCGACTGATATGTCTCTCTCTTTTAATTTTGCTGAAATGTCGACACAACCGTGCATGTGTGTGGAGGTAGATGAACTCTCCGTCATTTTTAATGACAAAAGTTGCATGAAAAGCGTAACTTTTCTACCAGGCCCAGCAGGCTGATGAATTCCCTCTAGAATTTTCCAGGCATCTTTTGCACTTTTAGCGTTTTTAATGTGAATAAGCTGTGATATACTTACATTCAGGATAATGGTGGCTAAAGCTTTTTCGTTTTTGTTGGACCATTTCACTTTGACGGTAGCTGCGTCGGTTTCCTTCGGTTTTGGGCCATTTACATATTTCCACAGATCCTGACAAGTTAGAGCACTTTTCATCTGCAGCTTCCAGCTGCAATAATTTTTATCGTGCAGTTTTTCAATTATTGAAACAGCCGTCGCATTCATCTATCGCGATCACTACTTTTTATGTTTTCATGAGATTCACTTGAAATTTTTTACTTTTTAACTTATATTGCTGGGTCGGGGCCCATAACCTGTTGAGATTAGTTAGATTTACAGCATTAAAAACCAGCGTGTCTTGCTCAAGCGGTATATTCAGTGCGACTGATTCCTTTTACAAAAGAACACAAAGTAATGATAATGCAGTTATCTGGTTTACAAGTAATATAAGTGAGAGAGAAAGAGCAAAGGAACAACTAGTATTGCATTTTTACAGTGTTATGTAAATGTATTTCAACATTTATAAAATCAATCAGTTATTTATTGTAGACGATAGTGCATTTGTTGTTGTTTTTGAAGTTAACATTAATAATTTTGATGAACACTTTCAATTATATGAAGTAGGGAACATTTTTCATAATCTTCTCTTCATTCCTTTAGAATATTTCACTAGTCCACCTATTCATAGTTATCCTTCAAACAATGGGAAAATCATATGATAATTTACTCAATAATTGTATTGTTATCGAAAATGTTATAACCTGTAACTTGCCTATAATTAAACACTGCAAATAAATGCTTTTCTTATGGAATGACGTTGCTAAAATTTTAATGTTGGTAAATAAAGAAGTAATAGCATTTCACTTAGCAAAATTTATCATCATAAAAGCAAAGTTCGCATGTTATAAGGAAAAAGCTATTCTTGTATGAAATTGTTGCAAAGCATTTGTTCGAGCAAATTAAAAAATTATTGATGTTGAGAAATATTATTTATAATGTTTGTAAAAGCTCAAATGTTATCAACGCAAACATTGAATATACATTTATTTAATATTAAGAGGTGTTTTATTTGATTGATCAATTTTTGATCAATTTTTTTTTTTTTGAGATATTGGCAAGGAGTTCTTGATTCAATTCAACAGGCGCTTAAAGTAGGTAAACTACATTCAACGTAAAAAATTTATTTGTAAAATTACAAAAAAATTTTGTGGATTTTACAAACCACGAGATGGAATGTAAAATTTACCATGGTTAAATTTAACTGGAGCATCATTACTTTACCATTACTCAATTTCGAAATTGATCTATGTCGATTTTAAAACTGGCATTATAAAAACTACGAGTATAACTAAGCTTCATAAACTATAATACAATTTTGATAAATCAAAATTGTTTTTCTATAAAATCTACATTCTAAATTATAGAATTGACTTGCAATAAACATAAAATCTACAAAGTGCCTTCTAAAATATACGCTGCAGTCGTATTGAATTTAACAAAAATATTGTGAAATTCAAAACGCAACATGTTAAAAAGATCTTTTTAGAATTCACAAATATCACCGTAAATTTTAAAAATTCCATCAATGGCACCTTTTCATAGCGTAAAATTGTTAAATTAAAATAGTTTTTCTATATTTTTACTACGTTTTTTTTTTTTTTTTGAGTGTATAGTATATCAATGATTCCGTCACCTCTTCGGTCGGAAACCGGAAATCATTGTGAACTTTAGGTTGCTGAAGTACCGAGTTTTAACACTTTCTTGAGAAAGGCTAATCTTATTCGATCAAATCAGGGCAACGGCTGATAAAGCTGCTTCGGGGATATTAGCTCTGAGTCGACTTATGGCCAACGTAGGAGAACCCAACCCGTCAAGAAGACGCCTCTTGATGAGTGCTGTAGGGTCAGTGCTACTGTACGGAGCAGAGGTTTGGGGCGACGCTCTCAGCAAGGAGGTATACTGAAAACGTTAGGCACAGGTACAGAGAAGAGGAGCACTGAGAATTGCATCTTCGTATCCGACAGTCTCTGGCTCGGCGGTGAGAGTGATTGCAGGCGTGATACCTGTCGCCCTCCTTGCTAGAGAGCGCCGCGCTATTTACCTGCGCCAAAACAAGGATCCGAGGGAGATGGTTGTCCGCGAGGTAAGACAGCGCTCGCTCAACGATCGGCAGCAGTCTTGGTTCAATTGCAAGAAGGGAAGGTGGACTGCGCGCCTCATTCCGGATGTGAAACCGTGGCTAAATCGAAGGCATGGTGAGACTGACTTCTATCTGACACCGCTTTTGAGCGGGCATGGGTGTTTTCAGTCTTACCTGCACAAGATTGGTCTGTCACGGTCCACCGATTGTCGGCTTTGCCCAGGAAAGGAGGACAATGCCTTCCACACATTTTTTGCGTGTACAACATGGGACAGACTGCGAAAGAAACTCTAGAGGGGGATGGGTGAGCTCACCCCGGATAATATAGTTGCAATGATGCTTGAATCGGTTGACAAATGGAACCAGGTGGCACATTATGTTCGGGCAGTCCTAAAATATAAAAGGGACTCACAGCAGCCGGGGGTGCTGGGGCTGGGGGATCGCACTTCTGGAACTTCATCTTCCCCTCTACCCTCCCGCTAGGAAAGCGATCCCCCAACTTGAAGGCGCCTCATGGCGTAACAAAACGAGACTTGGCCCGAAGTAATGTGTCAAACGGTTCCAGGCTGGGTTCCCAGGTTGACAAGGGAGGTGCTTAGTGGGTACTCCAGTCGATGGGAGTCCCACACTCTTTTGCATAAATGCATTCACCTCCCTATAACAAAAAAATCTTATTCGATCATCTACACTCCTGCACCGGAATTTAATGGCTTCTTCTTCTTCGTAGTACTACAGCCCTTCTCGGGCCTTTGCTTCCCACAAAAAGCGCCTGGAACTATCTCGTTTCATTGAGCAGCGGGGAAGCGTCTTCGTCAACTGGTCAGACCAGCGTTTCCTCGGTTTCCCCAATGGCCTCCGGCTTTCAGTTCTCCCAACGAATACCTTTTTGGGTATCCGTTGTTCATCCATACTATTCATGTCACCAGCCCATTTCAGCTTCCACTGTCTTGCAATCATTGAGACCTTGTCGAAAATTTCAGATAGCTCATGGTTATATCAAATTCACCATTGGTTCCCGTCTAGCTTCGCTCCAATTATTTGGATTAGGACCCGTCGCTCAAAGGAAATTAATGGCTTAACTTATTAATTCACCCACTATTCTGGAAATCAGATGAAGTGCAGATTGTAAATTATGTGTCTGCCTGTGGTGTAGATGACTGAATGGATAAAGCTATGTTTAGCCTTGAGGATTCACTTGTGAGAATAGTTTTCAGGAGGTTTAGATAGCCAAACTTAATCAGCGAGCTGTTTAATTACATATAACTCACTATAAGTTTTCTTAGATTTCATGGTACTATCAACAAGCTCCGTGAAAAGGTCAGCTGTAATAGCCCTTCGGAATTTTTGGTATCAAAAATAATTTCAAAGGATTTTCACAAATATAGAGTTGATTCTTAAAGGTTTTTTCGTCAAATGTAGTCATTTCAGTTTGCACGGCCATCATAATCATTTTTAGGGTATTGTAAAATCATTTTACAATATTCTACTGAAATCGCGTCCTGTCTGTCCGTCTGTCCGTCCACCCATCCGTCTGTCCGTCCGTCCATCCGTCTGTTCGTCCGTCCATCCGTCTGTCCGTCCGTCCGTGTGTCACACCACTTTTTCTCGCAAACCACATAAGCTAGAAACACAAGATTTTGTAAGTAGGTGTAAAATGATGCCTTCTTCAAAGTTTAACCACAAGAAAAAATGTATAAGGTGGTTGAGGGGGGTCTCCCCATATACGGGAGTGGCCCCAAAAAAAAAAGTTTCATCGCATGTAGACAATATGGGTAGCAAATGAGCGGTCTTGACGAGAACTTTTCAAAACAGGTCTTAAAATGGTGAGTTTTGCTTTGAGGGGTGCAGGGCAAGGGAAAATGTACGAAAATGTTGTGTCACCTTTCACTCGAAAAATCTGAAAAAAAAACGCAGAGGTGAGACTTTAGCAGTACAAGGGCAACAAATACCTCAGAAGGCGAAATTCGATCAACTTTGTTAATAATAGTACATTTTATAAATTTTACATTTTCGCCTATAAAATCAAAATGGAGCCCTTAAATTTCCCAAAAACTACAATTTAAGTTTTTTCAAGCAATTGTATGTGTTCTGAAAATTTCACAATAATCGAACAACAAACAGCTAAGTTATAGCCGATTGAATATTTAACAATTACAACAACATTAACACGTGATACTAGGGAGATACACATTTGCAACGGACCTAGACACTATAAATATGTAGGAATTTGATAAAAATTTTAGAAATGGTTTGTAATATTGATGTGTTATCATGAAGAATTACATAAAATAAACACTTGAAACAAAATGTCGGCGAATATAAAAATATAATAACCATAATAATTCTTCGAACTCAATTTATGAAATCTGTATATTTGGTCAAGTTTTGATATGCAGAATATATTGTTTGATTTACTAATTGTTTTACAATACCCTTCTGGCAGGTGCCCTCTCTTGCTACCTCAACTTGTTGTATTCTAGTTTCAAGGTTTCAGGAGTGGCACATAGTATAGAAAATTTATGTCGTCCTCTTGGGATTGCACATATAAGCCGAAAAAAATAATGGAGATAGGACCTTGTAAATTGAATGGAAACAAATATCCTTGAAGTCCAGATTTATTTGGCTCTGAATTTTTTTGCAACTCTGTCAATAAAGAGAGATCTTTGCTGCTAGACTTTTAAGATTATTGTGTTGAAAAGACGATGAAAACAATATTATAAACTATCAGATATCCTTCAAAACACCAAAAAAGCATCAACCAATAAACATTCATAATTTCTTTAAGGTTGTTGCAGGTTAAGGATCAGCCAATAATGTAATCCATCATAGCAACCATATTTAAACCCAAATTAATGACCCAGACCTAAGGAATTTAATCTCAAAATTGCCTAAAGTGAACTCAAGCTTATTACCTGTTTGGTTGGTATCTATTCATTCATTCACTCAGAGGAAACCAAATGCCTGTTTAATTGCACTAAGCAAATTAATTAATCTTTTTCCTACACAAAGTGAGTTAGCATAATGAAAGAGCGTTTTTGCAAGCTTTTTTGAGTTTAAATTGCTTTTATGGAATTGAGTTCGAGTAGAAAATTTCCAACCAACTAACCACCTTAATAGATAATCGCTTTCATTTCTCCGCCTTCTTTAACCCATCTGCTGCTTTTTTTTCACGCCGTCCAAAGTATCCTGAAAGCCTCTCCCTCTAACAGTCTCTCACTCAGCGCAAGAGTGTGTTTCAATTGCTTTTGTTTCCTCTTTGCGTTTCCCAATTACATTTTCTGTGTACAAACGCTGACATCTATTTGAAGTTTTCATTACAGACGCAGTAGTGGTAGATAATCGGCTGTTGGAATTCCCACATTGCGCTTTTTGAAATGGCACTAACAGTCTCGGGGGAGGAAAAGTGTTAATTATAAGAGCGATGATAAACATTACTTTTCCTTTGTCAAGTGTAATATGCCGTATAAATTGCTCTCGGATCTCCCCTTAACACTTGGCGGTGATATCTGGCAATAAATGTGCTAAAGTGTGCAAGCATACATAGAGAGTCCATTTGTGAAATAGCTTTATGTAATGTTTTTTTTTGCAAGGCTACCAGAAGACACTTCAGGTGTCACAGCGTTAGCATATAAGGCTAGGAAACCCAGTTGCCTGGGTAGATTTTCAGACCAGGCCGGAGCAGAAAAAGCTGGGGATGGGATTGCTCGTGGCATGGACTGTGGAGTTTTATTCATTACTTAAGCTAATTAATAGCACGTCATCGTCAGTTTGACAGCTATTCTAACGAAGCTGGACAACGAAGAGTGTTTGATAGCGGCAGGTGTGAAACAGTGGTCATGACAGAGTTTGTTGTCAGTTTTTTTAGGGTTTTGTAGTAAAATACAAAACCCCATTGCAATCACGACCTGTGTCCGTCTATCCGTCCGTCCGTCCGTCTGTATGTCACAGCACTTTTTCTCCGAAACTATAGAGGCTACAGCCATGAAACTTTGTGGAAAGGTTAGAAGTGGTGACTTCTTGAAAGTTCATGGGTGAAAAATTTTTTCAAAGGGGTTTAAGGGGGGTCTCCGCATATAGGGAGTTGACCCCTCAAAAAAAATGTTCACCATTGGTAGTCGAGTAGGGCGTCATTGGAAAGGTCTCAATGAGATCTTTTCAAAACAGGTCTTAAAATTGCCTTATGAGCACCGAGGGGCCAGGGGAAGGGGAAATGTACGAACTTTTCGCGTACCCCTCCCCCCCTCGCGATTGGACACTTTCCATCCGAAAAATCTGAAAAAAATAATGAATGTAGGCCTTAATGAGTACAACAACAACAAATACATGAGAAGTCGAGATTCACTCAGATTTGTTAGTAATAGTATGATCTATCGATTTTATGTTTTCTTGAATAAAATACATGAAAAATGTGTTTCCTCCCTCGCGAATGGACACCCGTGATCTAAAAAAATCTGAAAAAATTATCAAGCGAGATATTTATGGGTATAACTTTAACAAATACCTCAGAAGTCAAAAATCTTTCAACTTAGTTAATAATAGTATGATTATTCGTTGCTGGTTACGGCATTTTGTAAGTTGAGTACAAAACCCTTCTGACATGAGCATTAGTCTGTCTACCCAACTTGTTTCATTATTGCAACAGCGCATGGAAGGGATTATAATGATCCAATAGCGATGGATGACGACGCAGTCTATTATTCAAGAAACATTTTTAGGGTATTGTAAAATCATTTTACAATACCCTACTAAAATCGCGTCCTGTCTGTCAGTCCGTGTGTCACACCACTTTTTCTCGCAAACTACATAAGCTAGAAACATAAGATTATGTAGATAGGTACGAAGAGACACCCTCTTTAAAGTTTCAACACGAAAACAAATTTATAAAGTCTTTAAGGGGGGTCTCCCCATATAGGGGAGTTGCCCCTGAAAAAAAAGTTTTCATTGTATGTAGGCAATATGGGTATCAAATGAAAGGTCTTGATGAGCACTTTTCAAAATTATTCTTAAAATGACAAATTTTGCTTCGAGGGGTGCAGGGAAGGGGAAATGTATGGAAAAATATGGCTATGGAACAAGATGCGCTTTTTACCGACTCAGCTACTACAGCTTTGCTAGGATTTACATGAAAGTGTCAGGAATGATAGGTATCATGAATTTCTTTGAGAATTGGCTCAGCTAGTGGTATTAGTAATCGTAAAGCAAAATGGTGGCTGTTTTAAATGCGAAGATTGAATAATTTTGAGTTATTTTTCCCAACTTCAACGTTTAAGGCGCATGCTTTTAACATTTGATTCAATTTAATGAATGACTGAAAATGAGTACCTACAATTAATGCTCATAAGTGAAACAAATCGAGGAGGCAGGAGAGAACTCCTAGCAAAAGGGCTTTGTAACCATTCTAGGACTCGAAAAAATAGGCCATGAATCGATGATAACAGTACAGGGGAGTGGCCGCTGAAAAAAAAATTTGATCAAAGGTAGCTAATATGAATATCAAATGAAAGTTCTTTATAAGAGCTTTTCAAAACCGTACTTGAACTGACAATTTTTCCTTCACAAGGGCAACAAATACCTCAGAAGCCGAAATTCGATCAACTTTGTTAATAATAGTACATTTTATAAATTTTGCTTTTTTGTCTATAAAATCAAGATGAGACCCTTAAATTTCCCAAAATCTATAATTTAAAGTTTCTGAAAGTATTTGTTTATGGTTCAAAAATTTCACAATAATTGAACAATAAACAGCTAAGTTACAGCCGATTGAATATTTAACAATTACTACAATACAGGTATTAACACGTGATACTAGGGAGATACAAGTTAAATAAAATCAACGAAACTTCTATTTTTTTTAAAATGCGGATCAGGGTGGTACCTGATGTTTATTCGTAACAAACCAAATTACAACTAAATAATTTTCTCTTAAAGACTACGAAGAACATATATTTTTGCTGACGATGATTTTCGTAAACGTGGGAATGCAATTTTCATTTTCATGGAAATTGCATTGTCGCGAATATGACCCAGAATTGCATTGTCGGGAATATGATCCACCTTGTCTGGAATTTTCGCAAGGTGTTAGCCAAATTATTGTTGACTCCGCCGTTAAAAACAATTGTCCCCAATTGTCAAAAGTATGGGAGTTGATTGAACCTTACTCGCTGCGTTGATTCTGGTTGATGCAGAGAACTTTGGGATGATGGTCCACTCTCAGATGCTCGGGGAACCTCAATTGTCGGTTCTGGTGCGGATATTTGAGCGCTCAAATTGATTTTGTGGTTTGATTTCGAACAAAATTTCTTTAAAATGATAGTAAGTAGCATGAGGCTAATAATTGTGGTAAGGGTATATGTGGATATTTGATGGATATTCCTTTCGGTTTGCAGCAGTTTTATTTCCTTGATATTATCAATCCCTATTTCCTTCATGTCTTCACTAGGAAAAGGATCAGTGACGTTGATTGTTGCCAGTTGTTGAATCGGAGGAAGAATTTTGATCGCAGAGGCTTCTCGAGAGATAAATTTTTCCTTATTTATTTTGATCGTTTTCGAATTTGATTAAAAAGGTCCCATTTAGTCCATGTTCTATATTGTTAGCTTCTAGTAGGCCGACAAACTGATTAAGTAGGATGACACCATTGGAGATTTCTTCTACGGACCGGATGTTTTGAGCACTCATCTTTTCGCAAGTGGCTTGACGGCTGCTAAGGAGATTCGAACGCATGCTGAGTTTGTTATGTTTTCTAAATTTACATTTACATATAGAAAGATTATTTATTTTCTTACAATTTTCCTTGATACCAAATACTGTATTATCGTTTTTCAAAATGTTTGTGAAAGGAATTTTATTGATAACTTTATTGACTTTGACAGGTTTTATTAACATTGTTTGATAAATTTCTTTTCTTATGAGGGGAATGTTTACAATATATAAGAGTGAAGAGCTGTTTGTAATTATTTTTGTCCCTGCGAAATCAAGGGCTTCTTCTATTGTTGCACATGGTAACATTTCATTGTTTAATAATTTTGTAACATACTTTATTTCGGATTTAGATAGAATAAGAGAATTAACAATGCCTAACCTTGCCCAGTGAATAGCATAATTTATATTTTGCAGCTCTTCTTTCATTAATCTTACTCTATATTGTACATCGAGTATGACATTATTATTAATTTGATCATTTTCTTTCATCAAGTTTTTAATTTCGTTCGCAATACGGGCGATATTGTTTATACGTTCGTTATACAATCGATTGATTACTATTTGTTTGTTGTTGTTTTCCAGAACATTATTAATTTTTGACTTTATGGTGACGAAATCTTCGTGGTCAGGATTTCCGGCAACCCATTTCCAAGCACTTCCGAGGAAATTAAGTGATCGTTCCAACCTACGGGGCTTTAAATTGTGAATGAGGTTTTGGACTTGTTGTACTTAGTAGGATAAAAGCGAGATGAGGGGGTTGTGTTGAATTGCTGCACTATTGAGAATTGGTTCTAGTCATCTAAGTCTATTACGTGTATTAGTTTGAAGTTGCCCTCTTGTATTTTGGACTGCCCTGTATGAAACGAGACGATTTGAGATCCTGAGTAGTCCAAAATTTGGAGTTTGGGTGATACCATGTGAGCCGTGAGCCTGAAATTGATGATTAATTCCTGATATTACTCTTGTATATGACTTTTTCCGATTCAGTTAGGACTGTGGAATGGTTATTTTCTCTTACAATTTCTTGTTTGTATCGGGGGGATAATTTTGAACCTTTCCTTCTATTTTGCTTTACGAATATAGTTTCACCGATATTATAATTTTTAATAGGGGTTCATTTTTTATTATGGTGGTCAATATCTGCTTTCTGTTTGGATTTGAGCCTATCTATATTCGTCAAGCGAATGTTTTCAGACTCATCCAGGTCAATACTAGGAATCCGTCCAAAGTATAGTTCGACAGGTTTTTTTATTTTTAGTTGAGTGTATTGTGTGGTTATACTCATTGGTTGCGCGCTGAAGAAGATTTTCGAATGTTTGTTGAGTATTTTTTTTTTTCTCAAGCACCTCATAATTTCAGTAATGGTTGAGTGCCAGCGCTCTATCTGCCCATTGACTTCACATTTGTACGGTGGAGTCTTATAGACCCTGATTTTAAGGTCATCTTCCGTGAGTGAAGTTATGGAAGCTGACAACGTTTACAGGAATGAAAAAGTAGTAGAGGACATCCATCAGAGGTTGCTTAATGTCTTCTGTTGATTTTGATGCAAAGATTTAGTAAATTTGTCTACTGATGTAAAGATCAGTTTTTTTTTTCTGTTGAAAAAAGGTCAACGTGGATCGTATTACCAGGATAAGATGGGATCGGAGTTTCATTCAAAAAGGGTTTATTTGGGTGTCTATCGTATTTATTTCCTCTACAAATTTTGCCACGATTGACATGACTTCTTACTTTCGCTGCCATCTTGGGCAAGTAGAAGTTTGTCAGTATTTTTGTCTATTCTCTTCGGCGTTCCTGTGGGCACGTCGATGAGTTTGAATAATTTTTTCCTCCTGCTCAACCTCACTAAAAACGTCTTCGACTAGTTCTCGAGAGAAGCGAATACGGTAGTCCCTAAAGTGATGTGGGTAGATCCTTTGGATCTTTCCCATGATTTCTTCGCTTGTGCAAAGCCCGTTGAGCGTATGTGGATTAAGGTGACGTTTTAGTATATTAATCAGATCATTTTCTGAGAAATCTCGCTTGACTAAGGTATGCCTTGTGTAATTCTCAAATGGATGCAATATTTGGTAACTGTCCTCATCACCGAGCCTTTGAACTAATTGACTTTGAAATACATTGATTGGAATTTCCACGGCAGGGATCAGATTTTGCGGTGAACTGCCATCGCTATGTAGAGTCGGAGTCATTGAATTTATTTGCGTGTCCTGGAGAGGTCTAGAAAGTGAATCAGCTACAACATTTTCCTTTCCGGGCTTGTATTTAATTTCGTAGTTAAATTCTTCCAGAGCAGCTTTCCACCTCTTTATTTTGCTGTTAGTATTCTTATTACTATAAGCGTATGTGAGAGGTGGATGGTTTTTGAAGATTTTTAATTTTCGTGAGCCGTACAGGAAGCTTCTGAGTGAATCTAGTGCCCATATAATAGCAAGCATCTCTTGTTCATTTGCCGCGTAGTTCTCTTCCGTTTTGGTTAAAGTACGCGACAGAAATGAGATGGGCCGACTGTTTTGAGAAAGGACGGCTCCAATTGCATGGTTTGAAGCATCTGTGGTGAGTTCAAACTCTTTTTCAAAGTCAGGATGTGCTCGGATAACGTCTTTAGAGGTGACCAAACTTTTTAAATTGTCAAACGCTTTAAGCGCCTCTGAATTAAGGTTGATGAGTTTGTTTTTTGAAATGTTCTTGGACACGCGTCCGTCTACTCCTCTTAGAAGGGATGTCAGGGTTTGGCTATCCTTGCGTAGCCTTGAATAAAGTGCCTGTAATACCCTGACATACCCAAAAACGATCTTAGGTCTCTCAGAGTTTTTGGAGGGGGAAAATCTGCGATAGCTTGAACTTTCTTAGGGTTGGTCTTAATGCCGTTTTTACCGACAATGTAGCCCAAAAACTCAACTTCGTCCTTCAAGAATTCACAGTTATCAACCTGAATTTTTATGTTTGCCTCTTTCAAAGTTTGGAAAACTTTGTCGAGGTCTTCGAAGTGCTCAGTCTCATTCTTCCCGAAGATGATAATGTCGTCTATGTAAATGTGACATCTTTTGCCAATGTGCTCACGAAGGATATCGTCAAGGGCTCGCTGGAAAATTGATGGAGCATTCTTCAGACCAAAAGGTAATCGTGTGAACTCAAATTTACCGTTTTTTATGGAAAATGCTGTCTTTTCTATGTCAGAGGCTTTTAGAGGGATCTGATAAAACCCACTCTTTAGGTCTAGCACCGAAAAACATTTATTTTGACCAAGATTGGCAAGTACCTCATTGATCTCTGGAATCGGATATTTATCCGGGACAGTCACCGAATTAAGCTTACGGTAATCAATTACCATTCTGTATTTTTTTTTTTCTCCGGATGCATCCATCTTCTTTGGGACAATCCACACCGGAGAGTTGTAGGGAGATTTTGAAGCTCAAATTATTCCATTTTCCAGCAATTTAATTACTTCCTTTTCCACTTCTTCTTTCAGTGCCATTGGATATGGGTAAGAGCGAGAATATATTGGGTCATTTATAGTCGTTCGTATGTCTCCTATCACTCTTGTCATGTATGTCAGTTTTTCATCAGAATCTGAAAGTAGCTGGGAGTGTTTGCTTATTATTGTTTTCAGTTTTTGCGCGTTTTCTTGTGAGAAATGATCAGTTTTCACTTCAACACTGTTTACCGTCTCTGATCTAAGCTGCTCGAGGGGAATGTGAATATTAGGGTAAATCGTCATGAAATTTTCTTTTGTATGTATTACTGCTCGGATATGCTTCAGAGTATCGTTGCCAATTATTCCATCGAAGGAAATTAGACTCGGTAAAATAAAGAATTTTAGATCACCAATATGATTACCGAAGGGTTTTACATATGAATGGTGGGTAATTTTTATATTTCCTCCAACCGAATTTGCATAGAAGTTTCTTTGGTTAGTGACCACGGAGGGGAAACTTTATCATAACAGATTCAAGCTTTTTCTTTATATGTACCAAGTGATACAAAAATCGAAACATAGTAAAGTATTTATTTTGACCGCTGCATGAATCGCAAAATAACTTTTAGTATTTCGTATTCTGTGTGGTCTAGTTGTTGGAGCATGAGACGCATAAGCCGAAGGTCCCAGGTTCCAATCTCATTGGTGAACAATGTAATTTAGTTCAGGAGATTTTTCGGACAGACTACGAGTGTTCACTCAGTGGTCGGTCACATGTACCAATTTAATCAAATCATATTATAGCTGAGCAGACGCACGGGAGCATGGTACTGACCAAACCAACTTCCGAAAAAATCAATACGATCAGGAAAATGAGATACTCTAACTATCTCTAAGCGGAATCCCGGGAGGGGCTATAGTGCTAAAAAGAAGAAGAAAAGATTTCATATGGCTTGCCATAAAATTATTTAAAAAAATTGTGAAGAAGCGAACAAACATCATCACTTCCTTTTTTGTCTTTGGATGCTCTTATTTGAATTCAATACATGCACCTTGAAAGTACTTATGGTAAGTTGTCTCTTGTAGCAAACATCATTTGTCGGAATATGCGGAGTAAGCAGATTTTTCCCATAATAAAAACACATAGCTTCTGTACAGTAACACGAATTTCTAGCATGAATTTTTGCTTTCTGATTTCAGTAGGTGTGCTTTTTGCTCGTCATTCAAGGCAATAGCGTCTTTCTTCAAAATTTTCTGTCGCATCGGTTCAGATAAATATTTGATTTCAGAGTGTATTCCATTTAGTTTGATTTTCAGTTAATCGCATGTTCATGGGTAACCAAAAGCTCTGTTAAATTCGTTATTAAAAATACATCTGTAAGTTTCATAAGAAATTTTTTCGGCTGATACATCGTACTCAAATATAGGGTGGACCAAAAGTTCATTTACATTTAAATCGGTAGCTGCGTTGCATAGCGGCACCGGTGTGAGGAAGGGGTTACGCATCGTTGGAACGGCCAATGAGAATTTAGTGCCATGACGTCGTTCACAAAAGCAAAACATGCATTCTGCGTACGTGAGTACTATCGAAACAACGATTCTTCGACTCTAGCGCAACGAAAGTATTGCGCTCATTACAATGTACTGCAGAAAAATGAAACTCCATCGATTTAACTGATTACAAAGTGGGTGCAGAAGGTCTTGGAGATGGATTTAGCAATGAATTTACCACGATCCGGCTGACCAAGAGCATCAACGCATCCTGAAATCGTAGAGCATGTAAGAGCATCTGTTCGCGAATAACCTCGACTCTCTACTCGAAAGCGGTCTAGTGCTTTAAATTTGTCCAGAACATCTTGAAGTCGCATTCTTCACAAAGACTTACATTTACATCCGTACAAAATTCAAATTCACATGTTGGAGTTTGCTAATGCTAATGCTTCTCAGACGAGGTGCGCTTCCTCCTAAATGAGTATATAAACAGGCATAATTGCAAGTACGGGAGTGATGCTAATCCATAGTTGAAGCATCAAAAACCCCTGCATTCACTCAAAGTTACTGTATAGTCAGCTTTGTCAGCAAGAGGAATTATTGGTCCATACTTTTCTGAAGACCAAAGAGAAAATCCTGTTACAGTCAATACAAACCGGTTTATTGCAACGCTACAGCACTTCTTTCCTCCAGTGCTGCAGGATTTTAATGATTTTAATCAACGAACGCAGTTTCAACCAGACGGAGTTACCTGCCACACCTCCAAGGATTCATTGATTGCAGTTCGCGAAATTTTTGGGAAAACAGTTATATCCAAAAGAGTTGATATTAACTGGCCAGCTTGTTGCCCAGACTTATCCCCAATAGGCTATTTACTTTGGGGATACCTTCAAAGTAAAGTTTATAAAAACAACCCAAGGTCCCTTTATGAATGAGAACAATTATTCAAAAGATTTCACAAAACACTTGTCAGGCAGTAATTGAAAATTTCCGCTCCAGGTTGCAGCAGTGTCAAAATAATCAAGGGTCACATCTGGATAATATTATTTTCAAGCAATAAATTCCATTTTGGGTACTTTTATAATAAATCAACAGTTTTTAACATACCTCATGTGACTAATTTTTTTTTTTATAATCTTTTAAAATATAAAAACACTTTTCGTTAGGCTTTCACGATACGATACGATACTGATATTATATTTAATCGATTTTTTAATATCGTATCGGTGTCGATTTTGAGTCGATATCGATACGATAGCCGATAAAATGTTGATATTTCAAAAGCTAAAGAATTTGTATATGAAATGGCAAAACCAAAACAGTTGAATCCCTTTTTAGGTTTTTGTTTAATAGTTTTTATAAAAACCTTCTAGTTTCACGACCTGTCTGTCCATCCGTCCGTCTGTCTGTCCGTGCGTTACTGCAAGTTTTCTCAGAAACCACATAAGCCACAATCTTGTAATTTTGTCAACAGTTCAGAAGTGATAACCCCTCCAAAGTTTAGATATAGAAAACATTTTATAAGGTTTTTAAGGGAGGTCTCCCATCCACAGGAGGGACCCTTAAAATTTTTTTCGTAAAATATCTCCGATATTGGTTCGTGAGAGCTTTTTGAATTAGGTAAAAAAATAAGATGACAACATAGAGGGGTTTGGGGGAGGTCAAAATAGGTGGAAAGTTAGTGTCATTCCTCGCAATTCTAAATTTCCAAACATTTCTAAATTTCCAAAAATTATTATTTATCATTGTTATTATCTCATGTATAAGTTCATATAAAGTTATGCTCAATTGAAAATTATACTATTGGAACAACAGCTACATATGATTCTTATTAGATACACGTTTCTAACTGACTCATAAAATACAGATTTGTTCCGGTATTCGAAAAAATTTCAGAAATCGTGCATAACATTTGTACGTTATTGTTAGTACAAAGCCAACGAGGTCGGTAAGGTTTTAAAGAAAATTGTTTGATTCACAAATTTCTACACACAACCCTTCTGATAGGAGCACTTTTTGGTTACTGCAACATATTCTCTTCTATTTGTCCACCTATTTTCTTTTTCTTATTGTATTTAGTAACTTTTTACGAGCTTTAGTGTCATCAATAAGTTAGTAGTCCGTTATTTTAATCGACTAATTTTGTTGTTGCTTTTTTATGATTGGCCGGGCATAACTCTAGGGTGGGTATAAGAGTCCTATTTTCTTCAAAGTATAGGACTTACTTTTTAGTAGGTCCCGTTTGAAGGATATGGAAATCAAATAACAGTTAAGGATATTTACCGTTGAAACAAGCTATTAACAGTTCAACACGTTGGATTGAAATTGTAAAATTTAATTTTAGTGCACTTTTGTATGAAGTATAGTACACCTATTATTTTGCGAATCTTCAAGGATTTCAATGAGGAGACTGAATCCTTTTGTCAATAATGATGAAATGTTAAATAAAGAAATGAAGAAATGTTAAATAAATTTGGATTGGTGTGCTAAGCTAGATTGACGGACCGATGGGACTATAGGCTAAAGTCCCGAGCACCAATCAGATACTCTAGCACACTATAATCTGATTGGCCGTTCTCGTTGCTTAATGGGGCCAGATGATTTTCGAAGAACTTGTCGTTCAAAGGCATCTTTTTATTTTTCAAAGTTCTTATCGGCGTCCACTTTCGCATAAATAAAGGATAATGGGCCTCATCAGAACCTTGTCTATTTTTATTTTGGACTTTTGGTGTAATTTCATGAACTCGATCGGGGGTTTGGTTTTTCTTGTGAGTATCATAAATTTGGTTATATTTTCATTAACTAGTAGTCCCACGTGGTTTGCGAATTTACTTTTTTCTTGAAACGCTTGCTACAAATAGGAAAATGATCGGGCCAGTAGGTCAACATTGTCTGCATGTGCTACCAGTAGCGTGAATTTCACGAAAAGCGTGCCTTTTCCTTCGATGGAAGCTATTTTTCACATGATGTACTCAAGTCTTAGGCCGGAGAGAATTGGTGCCAAACCATTTCCCTGTTTTAACTCTTCCTTTATGAAGATTATTTCCGTTAGGTAATTTTTGATTTTAACTTGAGACTCGGTATTATACATTCTAATCTCTATCAAACGCACTAATTTTGCTTGGATTCCTAGTTAAAGAAGTATATTGCAGAGGGCGTTTCGGCCTATGCTAGCATAGGCTGGTTTAAAGTCGATATTATGTTCCCAGCATTTTTCTAGTATTTGTTTTACGGAGAAAGTCTGCTCAATCATCGATCGTCCTGCTCTGAAGCTAGCTCGGTACTCTCTAATCATTCCGTCCATATGTACTATATGTAGAACAAGTTGGGTAGACAGACCTATGCTCATGTCAGAAGGGTTTTGTACTCAACTTACAAAATGCAGTAACCAGGAACGAATAAAATCAAGAAACATGTCATGTTCGAGGATCATACTATTATTAACAAAGTTGAACGAATTTTGACATTCGCAAGAGAGGAAACACATTTTTCATGTATTTCCCCCCCCTGTGCCCCCACTGAAGCAAAAATTGTCAGTTTAAGAACTGTTTTGAAAAGCTCTCATAGAGAACGTTCAGTTGATACTCATTTCAGCTACCTTTGATGAAATTTTTTTTCAGGGGCCACTCCTCTGTGCTATAATCATCGATTCATGGCCCATTTTTTCGAACCCTAGCCCTTTTGCTACGAGCTCTCTCCTGCCTCTTCAACTTGTTTCAATTGTATGTACACATCTTCATGATACCTATCAGTCCTGAAATTTTCATGCAAATCCTAGCAAAGCTGTAGTGTCTAAGTCGGTAAAAAGCGCATATGGCTCCATAACCATATGTTTCCATAGTAATACAGGGCACATTGTTCCAAAGTAATACAGGAAAATTCAAATTACTATGACTTCGTTAAATACCATTCGATTTTTATGAAACTTTCAAAAAAGATCGATCTTATAAATAGTCATCTGTTTATTAAATTTTATTGAATTTAAAGGTGCCGTTTAAATTTTATTCAATATAACATAAAATCGATAAATCATACTATTACTAACAAAGTTGAATTAATTTCGACTTCTCATGGATTTGTTGTTGTTGTACTCATCAAGATCTACATTCACGATTTTTTTCAGATTTTTCGGATGGAAAGTGTCCAATCGCGAAGGGGGGGTACGTGAAAAGTTCGTAAATTTCCCCTTCCCCTGCCCCCCTCGGTACTCATAAGCTTATTTTAGGATTTGTTTTGAAAAGACCTCATTGAGACCTTTCCAATGACACCCTACTCGACTACCTATGGTGAAAATTAAACCCCTTTGAAAAATTTTTCCACCCTTGAACTTTCACGAAGTCACCACTTTTGACCTTTCCACAGTTTCGTTGCTGTAGCCTCTATAGTTTTGAAGAAAAAGTGCTGTGACATACAGACGGATGGACGGACGGACAGACGGACACAGGTCGTGATTGCAATAGGGTTTTGTATTTTAGTACAAAACCCTAAAAAACTAAATTTGAAAAAAAATTTCAATAAGCCCGTTTTATTCCTGTACCCTACATAAACTTACATGATGTAGTCGTGGAAAAATACCACAAATACGCAAAATATCACACTTGGCGAATGCAACATTGAAAATATGTGATAATTTGTATATTTAGGCACCAAAATAACGAAAATCGGTTATGAACCTCGCAAATAAAATATCTCAGATGGATAAGAACTGGATGGGCTAAGCTCATATAAAACACATAGGAGAGCATGTGACTGGTTTCTGCTCTCTTCGAAAGCCTCTGTCTGTCATTTCCTGTCCCTCTGCCTCTTGCCATTCAGTTTCTTGTTCCAGAAGCTCACTGGATTG
Source organism: Odontomyia ornata (assembly GCA_963969285.1). Taxonomy (NCBI): domain Eukaryota; kingdom Metazoa; phylum Arthropoda; class Insecta; order Diptera; family Stratiomyidae; genus Odontomyia; species Odontomyia ornata. Next base: position 349,330,979 of record OZ017739.1, on the reverse strand, counting down.
GATCTGTCTGTCAAGTTGACGGATCTAAACTGGACGCTAGTATGGCCAAATTTCAAGTTTCGTCGCGAATTTCATCCGATATTAAAGCTATGATAAGTGTTCGCGATGTGAATTCATTCCAACTGTTTAAATATTATATTGAGCTTTGTGATTTGAATAACTTTTACGTATGACACTGTGAAATCACTTTACAATTTCGAAATGAAATGTGTAGTGCCTTCGAGTGCAAATTATAGTCGAAAAGGATCTGTAGGCGTTTCTTTTCACAGGTAAGTAGTTAATATGTTATTGTTTTGCATGCTTTGCTCATAATGCTGCAAGTTCTTCAAATAGAAAACAAATTTTTAATATTGTATGAAAATTTGTTTTCCTTGAGCAGCAGCCATGTTTGCTTGTGCAATTTGGCTTTCTCATAAGTTGTAAACAAGAGCATAATAGTAGGAAAGTGGGTCGCAGGGGTTGTTGCGACCGAATGGTCACGTCGCTGCCCACTCCAGTATTATTTAATTACTCAATGTAAAATACTTTATTCACTTCTGACGATCTTGTAGACCAGTTGCATGCACAGGAAAATAACGCTCCAGGTGAACAAATCTGTGAAAAGATCGATGTTTTGCTATGGATGTGAAACATGCCTGCGGGGCCTGCAGTTGAACAAATAATTGATTGATTATTCAATCTAACTGCATACTAAAGGGTTTCAGCTTAAGTATTAACGTGATAAAGCAATTACACCCGGGGTCTGCAGTTATTCCCTACAAAATACTCCTTTGAGCAACTAACATAATTAAATATAGCAGATATACATCGCAACTTTGCTGCTTCGTTAATATTCTAAATTCATACATACGCAGGCATAAAACCTCTCTTCCTCCCTGGGAGCCTTGATGTGTATTTGTATATAGGATACATATCATATCAAGCTCCCAGTTCTTGCCAGTATGTATAGGGTATACGGGTGTCGTAACAGACTTTAACCCAAGCGTCTTCAAAAGACGGGTCCTGTGGCAAATAATCGGAGCGAAGTTAGAGGGGGACCAATAGTTAATTTGATGCAACCATAGGTTGTATGAAATTTTTGACAAACCAGAGGTTTCAGCTATTGTGAAGCTGCGGAAGCTGCAATGGGCTGGTCACGTGAATCGTATAGACAAGCAATGGATATCCGAAGAAGTATTCGTTGGGAGAACTGAAAGGTGGAGGTAACATCGCTAGATGTGACTGCCTTGGTAGGGGCCTTCTCCTGTCTGGCCCTGTACTCCTGGATTGTGATTGGTCGAGGCCCGGCACGGAGGTTATTTAGATGCGTCGCACAATCTCTCGATCCGAGCGTTACCACCAAAGTTCGCGACATAATGGTGAATACACTGGCGGCCAACCAATACACACAATTAAGCGGTTGTGCACGTCCCAGGAGCAGAAAATGAGAGAAATTTTGGAAACGCAGGAGATGGGTGACAGAAAACCAACACAATTTTCTCGTCATTTAAAAACATTTAATGGTGCATCTGTTCTTAAAGATTTACTCCGCCTGATCTGGTTTCAGAGCATTCCGAAGGATATACAGCTATACTAGCCATACAAAAAGATATGACGCTGGACAAAGTTGCGGACCTTGCCGATGATATTGTCACCATTGCTGAGATAGCTGCTATATCTGCAGAGTCCACACTCATCCCCGGGCTCGTAACATACTTTGAACAATTGAGAAATGAGCTGGCTAGCCTTCGCATCGAGGTAGCTGAGTTGAGAAGTCGATTGCAAAGTGGTGAGGGCACTCAGCCACGTTAACGCACACGGTCACGCTCTCATGGTAGATATGCCGACAACGGTGTCTGCTGGTCCCACGTCAGATATGGGCAAAATGCAAGCAGTTGTCGTCAATCATGTACATTCAGCATGGCGAGTACGGAAAACGCAATGGGCAGTCAGACCGATGACGGCTCTACAACCTCACGCCGCATATTCATGACGGACTGCAAAACGAAATGGCAATTCTGGTTAGACACTGGAGCAGATTTGTGTTTTAATTATCTTCATCAACTGCAAGAAAAGTCTAACCACGAACTTTCTGCAGGTAATGGAACTACAATCACAGCGTATGGAACAGTAACAATGACGCTCAATCTTGGTCTGCGTCGTGACTTCACATGGAGAAATGTCATGACTGATACCTCCAGATATATTCTTGAAGTTGAATTTCGCGCATATTACAATCTACTTATGGATGCAAGGAAGCACGGGCTCATTCACGCAACAACACAAATCAGCGTGGTAGGACAAAGAACCTAGCAAAACAATAACGATGGAGGCCATCAATGGATCAACTCCATATCACAGCCTCCTCGCCAAGTATCCAGACATCACCGGCCTGATGGAATAGCCATAGTGAAGCACAGGACTATCCATTTCATCAGCACGACACCAGGTCCACCTGTCTCGCATAAACCCTGGCGTCTTGCACCGGAGAAATTTCAAGCAGCCCGCAAAAATTCGATACGCTGTTTGGGGAGGAATTGCCAGACCGTCACAAAGCTGCTGGTGATCTCCTCTGCATATGGTACCAAAGGATGGAGATGAGTGGAGGCTACCGTGGACTTAACGCGAGGACGATACCCGATCGTTACCCAATGAGATACACTCACGATTTCTCGCAAGAATTGGCAGGTAAAAAAATGTTTTCCACGATAGATTTGGTGAAGGCACCAACTTCCTGTCAACGAAGCGTATACATGCAAAACAGCAATCACCATTCTCTTTGGCTTATTCAAATTCCCGTTTACGACTTTTGGGCTGCGTAACGCTGCACAAACACTCCAAAGGTTCATAGTCGAGGCACTTCGAGGTTTAAATTTCTGCTATGCATATGTCGACGATATGTTAATCGTGTCGTCATCAATCGAGGAACATCCAAGCCACCTGAAGATTCTGTTTCAATGCCTACAGGAATATGTAGCTGTGATTAATCCTGTTAAATGCAATTTCAGCCAGGAAACGATTCCTCTAAAACAGCAACAGTACTCAACCTCTATCTTCAAAGGTTGAAGCCGTCTGAGAATTCACACGACCTTACACAGTAAATCAACTACGACAATTTTTGGGTATGGTTAAATTCTACAGGCGATTCATACCTAATGCAGCAAAGAGCCAAGCGCCACCAAAAACTCTTCTCCAAGGCAACGCTAAAGGTCAACCCGCAGTACAATGGACTGAAGAAGGAAAAGCTACATTCGAAATCAACAAAAATATCCTAGCTAACGCTAAATTGCTATTCCATATTGCTATTCCATCCACAAATCAGTGCTACATTGGCTACATTTTGCAGTGCATCGGACTCTACTGTTGGAGCTGTTCTTCAACAGTGATGTTTTTATTGAGGAAGCTCAGTTCAGCTGAGCAAAAATACGCTGCGTATGATCGTGAAATCTTAGCTATCTATGATACGGTTAAATATTTCCGGTATATGGTTGAGGGCAGAGATTTTACCATCTACACCGACCATAAACCCTTGACATCCGCTTTCGTGAAGAAGGATAACAACTACACTCTACGACAATTCCGCTTTTTAGAGTTTATTTGTCAAGTTTCTACCAATATTATCTACATATTTGGAGAGGACAATGTTGTGATTGATGCTTTTTCACTTGTTGAAGAATTTGAGCGAGCATTAGACCTTATGAAATTGGCAGAAGTTCAGAAAGCAGGCGAAGGAAGTGATACGGCATCAGGATTACAGATGAAATTTTTAAAAATTCCGGACACGGATATTTCCCTAGTCTGTGATTTCACGACTTCAACTGATCATCCCTTTGTACCTGTACAGTTACGTCGAGGAGTTTTCAACAAAATGCATCAATTATCACACCTGGGAGTACACGCAATAGTCAAACTTATAACACAGCGTTATATTTGGCCATCGATCAAAAAAGACTGCAAAGAGTGGGCGAGAAACTGCATGCAATGTCAACTAGCGAAGGTGACTAGACACGCCTCCACAACCACAAAAACGTTCACACCACCATCGGATCGATTCGAGTATGTATACATTGATATTAAGAGTAGTATTAAAAACTATTTTATAAAAACTGAGAGTGTTTAATAGTTAATAAAATTACTTTAAAACCAATTGATCTGTGTTTGATTTGATGGAACCACGGCAGGCCCTTAACTTGAATTTTTTTTTGATTGATCGAGAATTGAACAATTAAATTGGGGCAGTCGGTAGGATATCGTAGTGTTCGTCGCAAAAAGTTGCAAGTCCCGTCAAGTAAACATGTGAACAATAAAGTAACGATTATCAGTGTACGAACTATAAAGCATTAATTGCTTATCGGTTTCCAGTAAAACGAATCTAGTGAGTGGAAGTGCTGTGCAGTGACGTGACAAAAACATAAGTGATGTGCAATGACAGAAACTAATTATAAAAACTAACAAAACGTCTAGAAACAAAACTTTAAAAATTCAACGACTAGCAGTGTCCCGTAGGCAGAATTATAAAAGAATTCGCCTGCTTGCCGTATTCGAAACAGACAAGGCTAATAATAACTAGTCTACAGGGAGAGTCACCCCTGTATGACATAAACAATAAAAACAAGAAGCAGTACCAAGATTGCGAGGCATCAACTGATCCTGGGCAAACAAACATCAACCAGACTGACAATGATGATGATACTTTATCTAGTATTTCTATTACACCTAATGTCGGGGACATTAGAGGTAGAGAAGATCAGTACGAGTACACGATACGCGGAAATTAAAATGGACGAAGTACAACTGGTCGCCGAACGACATATGATATTACATAAAGTAAACTTAAAACATTTATTAACAGTTCTTAATGAGATTAGGCAAACAAATGACCTTGGTACACATGACGATAGACAATGGACATTAAACCAAGAACTGGATGTCATTGAACATCAACTATATACATTAATTCCAAAAGATTGTACAAGATAAACTCATTACTAAATTTGACCCAATACGTACAGCCGACAAACTGTTTGAAATATGTAATTCACCTTTTCTTTTAAATAAAGCAGGGTTCAAAGAACTTTGTCTATTAGGGAAAGGATTCAAAGCCCAGGAAACGTAGAGGATTAACAGACCCATTAGAAAATGTTAACAATTGGTTATTTGGTATTATGGACGCAAACGACAAAAAGGACATCGAATATCACTTTAAAGTTCTCAATTAAAATAATCACGAATTAATAGATAGAATGTATAAGCAAATAATCGTAAATAATAGAATAGAAGAACAGATAAAACAGGTAAAAATGCGATTCAAATACACAGAAAAAACATAGAAAACTCTCTTAATTAAACGGTTAATAGATGGAAGATCGAACTATCATATAATAGTTAATATACAAATATTCTAAAACGAATTAAAAATTTTGCAGGATAATTTGATGTCAGCTAGATTAGGACTCAAGAGTAGAAACATGCCAACCACCGAAGAAATAATAGAACATGACATAGACGTAAATAAATAAAATGAAACATTTGGAAATTTCAGTAACTATTAAAAATAAGAATCCTCTAGAGTTGCTTTTCGCGATCAAAATACCACATAAGATTATTAATGCATTTAAATACATCGTTTTACCTGTTCCTGATACTGCAAGCAACATTGTAGAACTTAATATCGCCAGCAACATTCTAAGTAATCGAAAGCTTATTCCCGAAGATGTTGATAAGAAAACAAATTTTCAAGCGATTGCTTAGTCTCAAAAGAACCATTTAGTTAACATACCTTCACTGGGCCCTTATCTAAATCGTCCCACGGGCGTAAATTATAAATACACTTGGACGTCACCCAAAGTACTCAGTTTTCGACAGATCATCAATAGTATCAATTCACGGAGTCCGGTTAAGAAAAGTATGGAAAACTATTATATACAAGCCGCGAGTGTTTAATAGTTAATATAATTACTTTAAAGCCAATATAACCTGTGTTTGATAAAAGGGACCACGGCAGGTCCTCAAATTCATTTGTTGTTTTGGAATCATTGGGATTTGAATAATTTAATTTGTGTTGCTCATTTTTCCCGCTGGTCAGAAGCTGTGCCAATTCCAGACCAAGAAGCCTGAACTATCTCTCGTACCTTCATCGCCAACTGGGTTTATTTATTTATTGACACTATTTTACAGATCCGTGAATCCAATTACAAAATAGGCAATGAAATATAATTGTATTACATGCGAATAAATAAAGTTAGCAATTTTAAATAAGAAACAAAAACATGAATATACAGGGAGCTAAGGAGAATATTATGCAAAATGCTTTTGAAAGCGTTTAAGGAATGTGACAGGGGACCCAGCTGGAGCTCATTGTAACGATGTGATACGCATATTAAAAATGAATAAAAATAAATATCGGTACGAGCAAAGGGCACAATGAATATGTCAGTTGAACGCGTTCTTGAGGTGGGACATATAGAAAGCCTTTCCCGAAGGTTGGATGAAAGAATACCTTGATATAAAATAAGCAGCACAGGTCTAAGAATTCTCTCCTATTTTTGAGTGATGGAATGTTGAGGATCTGTAAGCGCTCATCGTAAGAGCTGTAAGTGATGTTATATTTGCAGAATAGAAAACGTGTGAATTTACCCAGTACAGTTTCAACAGCATCCGATAGATTGGTAGAGGAAGGAAACCATACTTGGGAGGCATACTCAAAGATTGACCGGGCTAGAAGTGCAAATAGATGGACGCTGGTTGAAATGCTAAAAGACTTGCAAGAGGATCATAAAATAAAACCAGCGACAAGTGAAGCTCTAGCGGTTATGCATGAAATATGGATGTTAAATTTCAAATCTGTGTCAAATACTACTTCCAAATCTTTAAATTTGTCCACAACTGCGAGCAACGATCCGTCAATCCGGTATTTATATAATACTGGATGAATTTTGTTAGTTAATCTCATGTGACAGCATTTGTAAATTTTAAGAGGAATTAAATTACCTTAACACCAATTTTGGAGATTGTCAAGATCATTTTTAAGGTATGAGCAGTCTTTGCTGGAGTTAATGGAACGAAAAATATTTAAATCACCAGCGTAAAGAAGACAATTAAAGTACAAGCATTGGGGAAGATACTTAATGAAAATCTTGAATAGCAAAGGGCCCAAAATTGATCCTTGAGGAAGACCAGATTTTGGGCTAAATGAGTCCAACGAAAAAAATTATTCCATGTAACGATGCAGCAGCGATGAGATAAGAAGGAGAAACTCCAAGATAATATTGAGTCGGAAACGTGGAACGATCGAAGTTTGTTAGGCAAAAGGCCGTGATCAACACTGGCAAAGGCTTTAGCGAAATCGGTGTATACGACATTGACTTGTTGACTCTTGTCGAAAGCAAGAGAGATAGTATTCGTATGTTCGAACAAATTAGTTACTGTCGAACGACCTTGAATGAAGCCATGTTGTTCATTTGCAAAACTGATGTCATCGTACATTCTGTTATGCACAATTTGCTCAAGGAGCTTGCCAAAACAAGGCAGAATGTTGAGAGCAATGATAATATTTTACTGGATTGTGATTTTGTACACAATCTACTTTTAGAAAGCTGTTAACATGATACAATGATAGTCATTCACTAATTTGATTTTTTATCAAAGTCAAAACTTTTGGTAACGGTAAAAATCGAAAAAAGATAATCTTGAGTCAAACCGATCTCAATTGCCTACTCCTGAAGCACAACTGACAACCAATATATTTTCAGAAATCTATCCACGCAGCATATGTGTGTGAAAAATGCAAAATAAGGAATTCTTCTTATTTCTGAGAAGACCATTTTCAATAGGCACCACAATGTAAATCTCATCGATTTCACGTAAATTTATTCTACTTTGTATTTGTTGTAAACACTTTTGTCACGGATTCCAATCCTTTTTACTGTTCTCACTCTGCAATATGTTCAAGACAATCAAACTTTTACGATTTTGTTATCTGCTCAAGTTTTAAATTGAACTATTTATCATACCAATCAAATATTCATCTACTGCATTTCGTTTTGGACCAGACAATTGATCCAGTCGTCAAGATAAAGAAATGAATTTCCAAAGATATTACTGCAACTGAAAAATCCTTCAGAGTCTCTCGACTCAGTATAAATCCAAAACAATAAAAACAGAGAATAAATTAAACTAAGGTGGGAGCTTAATGTAAACTGTCTGACTTGCATATGTCCTTGCACATGAGGTTGAGTACTTACTTTTATTCCAGCTATTGATTTCTTCGTCTTGTACAACCATTGCTGCATTCCCAGTCTAGGCCATTCAGTTGCGAAGTTACTCCGTCATAAAACCTCTCCAGACAATACCCGAAGCAACTACCTAAGAAGACATTATGCTGAGCAGCGAGAATAATCAGACCGAATGAACGCAACTCATGCATGCTGTGTGTCCTTATGACTTTCAGGGATCACATTAAAGCTATTACAATCGGAGGGGTGAATGCTAGACACATCATGCTATGAATGGCAAAATTAGAAAGCTAAGAAATCTGTGTTGCGAAACTACAAGTCAGACATTGAGAAGCCATGACGCTTCTAACTTTTTATTAATATACTAAATTATTATATGTGTCGCTGTATGTACATGTACAAGGATATACTCGTACTCGTATGTCTTTCAAATTGAGTGACAACCTCATTTATTACATTATTCTTAGCATTTACATGTTCCAGGCAAGTTTATTATTATACCTAGGCTTTATTACGAGGAAATTATGGGGAGTTTCCCCGATTTGCCTGAGAATGAATAAAAGCAATTTGTTGAGCTTGCTGCAAAGGGAGGCGCACACAACATCAAAGTTCACTTAAAAGCCAGAATAATTCTTGAAAAAGTATTCACCAGTTGAAAAGTTCATTCCAAGCAAAATGATGATGTGAGGTTATTTTGTTTTCAATTGGGGGAAAGAAATGGGCGTACGTTGGAGGATGATTTTTAAAATATGAAATTATCGGAAAATGATAAAATGTCTTAATTTTCAGATTTATTGTTTTCAGTTTTTACGACTCAAGCTAAGCTGACTAAAATGGAGGTTCCTCTTTTATTTATTAATTTATTGAATTCATCACAATTTTACAGAATTTGTTATCCCAATTATAAAATAGAAATAAGAATACGTGTTCAAAAAGAAACTAAAACATAAATATAAAGTAAGAATTAATCTACGAGTAAATTTAACAGCTAACGAGAAAAGAAATTACTGCTCGTGGAGTACTCTCCGCATCATGCATCGGTGAGTGACTATAAGATACGGTTCTGGCAAACAGTATAGCGTAGTATTGCGACGACCTAGTGCGAGGGAGGGGACGTATGTTAATGGCGTTGTTTAATTTCAACGGTAACATGCCTCTCGTTCATTTGAATAGGAAGTATTGATCAAGAAATTGGCTCCTTACCTGCAGTGAAGGTGGACCGAGGAAATTCAGGCGATCATCATAAGGGTGATAGGCAAAACTGACGATAGATACAAGCCATATGGTAGCAATTCGCATATGTATTAGTCGGCCTACTATGGACAAGCTGTCACCCAACCCCGGCATTAGCAAATGCTTATATTTCGTCATATATACCATTTTCCGAATAAAAAACGTGCCGAACGCATTGCGTGCAAGCTATAAATTCACCTTGTGTAGCCCATTGTGCTCCTAAACTTTCCAAGACGAGCAAATGAAGCACACGTTTTGCACCTTCGACTGATAGCTCAGCGTTGAGATGTAAACAAACTCCTAATAATCCACTTTGGAAGGCGATAAAAACTAAACGGGTATAAGAACTGAAATAATTTTTACTTCACTAGGAGCGCTATTGTGTTCTCCGCGGATCATCTGGATTTCACTGTAGAAATCCGTCTCTAAACCGCACAAAACCTCGAATTTTTGTTGGCACCTCCACAATTCTTCATATAACGCCATGTAAGTTAGCCAGCAAAGTCGGCCTACTAATGGTCATGTGTGTGGTAGTAAGCGCTGCTGCCATATGGCTTGTATCTATCGTCAGTTTTGGTGATAGGGGATTTTATACTTGTAGAAAAGCGTGGGGAAGAACCTACGCTGCACAGATTTAACCGACACCACGAGAAAATGAAGATGCGGGCACCATTTCTGGCATGCATACTCAAGAATTCGGCGAGCCAGCATGACGAAAAGCCGAACACAAGTTTGAAAGTTGAAACATCCGCGAGAGCAATGTGAGACAAAGCCCGCGATCCGAGAAGCTTTCTTGACTATTTCAAAAAACGTGAACATTGAATTTCAAACGAGAATCAAAAATCACAATTAAATCTTTTAAACTCTCGGCCAAAACGAGCACTGAGCTTTCGATAGAGTACGAAAATTGAATGGGGTAAGTTTTATTGGCAAAGGTCATGGAAAGTTATTTAGAGATTTCTATGGCACCAAGAGGACTAGAGATTAAAGTTATTCTGAAGAGGTCGACAATCCTGCATTGAATTAATGACTCGAAATATCTTCAGGTCATCAGCATATAGATGTGAAGATAGCTGGTAGGTCATTAAAAAAGAGGTTGAAAAGAAGTAGACTTAAGATTGATCCCTGTGGAACACCAGAAGTTGGGACGAAAGAGGGAGACGTAGATCCATTACAAAAAACCATGCAGGAACGATCTAAGAGATTGGAGTAAATCCAGAAGAGAAGAGATCCCTGAATGCCGAAACGGCAGAGTTTGTCGATCAGGATGTTGTAATCCACACTATCATATGCTTTTGCAAAATCAGTGTAAATCACATCAACTTGACCTCCTAAGTCAAGGATGATTGCAATTGTGTCGATATATTCACCTAGGTTACTTACGGTAGAACGTCCTTCTACGAATCCGTGTTGATTTTCTGAAAGGTTAGGGTGTAACACATTGTAGAATTTACAATGAACAATGCGTTTGAGGATTTACCAAAGCACGATGAGATCTGTAATTAGAGGCCTGGGAGCGATCATCCACTTTATGGATGGCTAGGATATTTGCACATTTCCAAACGTCTGGAAAAGTACTCTTTTTGAGACTTGAATTAAAGATATACGCGAGGGGAATACAAAAAGATGAGGAGCATTTAATAAAGATGATAGGGATTCCATCAGGGCTGACTGCACTGCTAGAATTCAGTGACTTAATTACTTGTGTGACCTCTAAGGGCTCAGTGTATAAATCAACTAATAATTCTGGAGCGGATTGAGGGTTTTCATCAGAAGTAGAGGTCGGGGAGCTATAGACGGCGGAGAAATAGTCAGCAAACATGTCACATATGGCCTGGTCATTGTAGACTAAGTGGTTCGATATGACAAAACATTGATATGCTGACGCGAGTCTTTTGTAGAGTTGACGTAAGACCAGAAGGATTTCGGATTATTGGCAAATGATGCTTCAATTGCTCTCAAATAAGATAGCTTTGAGGATTTAATGATTTTTTTTCGCATTAGTACATAGGTGACGAGATTCGGAGAGGTCTAGTTCTGATTGAATGCAAGTAGCATTTCCAGGCCGAATCCTTCAAGGATAAAGCAAGTTCAACTTCTCTCGTGAACTACATAGGACCATTTGTGTGGGGTCGTGTGGTCGGTGAATGTAGTGGGATAATACTGTTAGGCACTGCATAAAATTGCTGTGTTGCGAGGTTGGGATTGTCTAGATTCAGGGTAGCATGCCAATTAATAACGTCAAAGTCCGTAGCCAATCTTTCGTAGTCAGCCGTAAAAAAGTTAAATCGACATGGTTTCGCTTTAGACTTGCCACGAATTGGATTCAATGATAATCGATTCTCTAAAGGAGAGTGGTGAGGTTCCGGCTTAGTATAAGGAGTAGCAGTAAGGAAAACAGGATCTGCAGCAGGGTTGTTTGAGAAAATTAGGTCGAGAATGTGATTGAAAGCATTCATTACATAGTTCAATTGAGTAAGACTGCACAGGGATAAAAACGAGGATAAGGCTATAGAAAGGCCATCAAAAGAGGAAACGGATAATGTTCGATAGTTCTCTAAAAAGAATTTCGTACGATCTTAAGGGGGTTCTACAGGGAATGTAGATACAGAAGACAAATAGTGAAAAGTTGTGAAGAGAAATTTGAGCTGCTACGCCTTCGATTGGAGGTGACGGAGCCAAAATACTGCCGAGTACACAGTGCAACTGGTTGTTTACAGGTATTAGCACACCTCTATCATCCCATTTACCGGAAATAGATCGAAACCGATCATATCTAAAAATTACGTGTTAAGGGAAAGATTTCTTCATCCACAATCTCGTCACCAAGCCAGGTTTCGGTTACACATATAATGTCATCATTAGCCAAAAAGGATGTAAGGTTGATTGTGTCCAGCTTAGCTCTTGTACCTCTGGCATATTGATAATAAAAGTTTACGTAATTACTAAATGTATGACCATTTAGGTTCTCGCTTGAGGTCTGCTGGACGATCGAAAATTTTTCCACGACTGGCGTTCCAAACGTTCTTCGAGAATTCTCGGTGGCAAAAAGTCAGAGCTAAGCAAAATCTGTATATCCGATAAAACCGTTATTTTAAATGAAGACCACAATACGATTAACATGGTTCTCTTGCATTAACTTTTTGCAATGCAAATACTGCGGAGAGCAACCTAGCTAAGTCACAATATACTCTGTAATTTCAGATATGGGTGTATCAAAAGCAAGATGCGATACAAATATTTGAAATGAAGGGGATACCACTCTTGATAAGACACCAGAACGTAAGCTTGCTGTAAAATTTGATGAACAAGTAAGCATTTGTTCTGCATTTACCAGCAGAATATTGGGAGCTTGCAGAAGGTTTTCCTTAGAATGGTAGTTGGCACTAAGCAAATGATGTTGAATAAATGTTTGGTTTTTCCGCTTTGAATAAGACGAATCGTATCTGGCATGGATTGATTATTTCCATTCTTGTCTTGCAAGTTCGATTTGCTTCTCGTAGTACGCATTGTCCAAATCGAGCATGTTCTGATCCAACAACGTTGGGCTTTGAGTATACTTTACGTCCGAAAATACTGAGGAGCCAATTGTAACTCAGATCATTTCTTGGTCAAATTAACCTATTGATGTTGTATGTCAAAGGCATATTCAGCAAAGATAAGCTCGCTACAAAAATTTAATATCGCAACGCTTCAAATGGCGCCTGTGGTCAAAAATTTCACAGAGGCCCTTGACAACTAGCTGGCTCCCATCTTATTAGACGCATCGTTAAAGACAAGCAATGAGCTCTGGATGAAAGCGAAAGCGGCTTTGAAGACCGTGGCAGAACAGACGAACAGGCATCAAGCCTGGCACTAAAGAAATGATTGGTTCCATGATGAGTGCCAGAATCCATCAGAATCAGGCATACACAGAATACGTTGGTAGGAAACCTTGGATGAAGAGAGAACACTATGAAAATCTCAGAAGAGTAGCGAATAAGATAGTTAGGATTATGAAAACAACACACGAAGATGACCAATTGAGAAGCATAGATGTAAGTTTAGCGAGCAACAGCGCATGACAAGCATACAAAATAGTGAAAAGCCTCAAACGTGGTTATCAGCCCAATATCACGCTTTGTCGTGATGACAGCGGCAATATAATCGCTGATGAAACCAAAATTAAGGAAAGATGGGCATCATATTTCAAGAACCTCCTAGATCCTCCGCACAGCTCCAGAACATTGGAGCCAATAGATGTCTGCGGAAAGCTTCCATTGGCCCTACTAACTTCGGATGAAGTGTGTTCCATCATCAAAGCCCAAAAGAATAATAAAGCGCCAGGCATCGATGAGATTCCAGTGGAGCTCATCAAAAATGGTGGCAGCAGTGTTCATCAAGCTATTCACAAAGTCATTCAGTACATTTGGCAACCAGAACATATGCCGAAAGAGTGGAGTCAATCAATTATATTCCCCATCCACATAAAAGGTGACAAGCAACAGCGCGAAAATTATAGAGACATATCACTACTTTGTACGGCATACAAAATATTTTCAAAGATCTTAGAAAATAAAATCAGCTCATACGCCAACAGTATTATTGGCGAGTATCAAGGGGGTTTTACAGCAGGCAGATCGACGAAAGACCAATTGTTTATAGTCAAGCAGGTACTCGAAGAATGCTGGGAGTTACATAGACGTACACCCGTTGACTTTTTTTTGTGGTAGGGAGGTGAATGCTATTTATGCACAGAGTGTGAGACTCTCATGCGCGACTGGACTACCCACTATACACCTCCCCTGTCAACCTGAGAACCCAGTCTGGAACCGTTTGACACATTACTTCGGGCCAGGTCTCGTTTTGTTACGCCGTGGGGCGCCTTCAAGCTGAGGAGTCTCTTTCCTAGCGGGTGGGGAGAGGGGAAGAGGAAATGCCAGAAGAGCGATCCCCAGCCCAGCGCCCCGCCTGCTGTGAGTCCCTTTTATATTTTAGGACTGCCCGAGCGTAATGTGCCACCTGGTTCCATTTGTCAACCGATTCAAGCATCACTGCAACTATATTATCCGGAGTGAGCTCGAGCCTCTCCTTGTAAAGTTCCCTTCGCAGCTTGACCCATTTTGTACCCGTTGACTTTAAGCAAGAGTACGACAGTATCGATCGTAATGTACCAAATAATGAACTGCTTTGGTATCCCAGTGAAATTAGTCCAAAATGACAATGACGTCAACGACCTCCCAAGTCCGCATCAATAACTAACTTACCGATGCCTTTTACGTAGATATCGGACTAAAGTAGGGAGATGGGCTAGCCCCATTGCTATTCAATTTGGCTCTGGAGTACGTCATAAGGAAGCTACCTGTCGATACACGGAGTACATTACTATACAAGTTGAGCCGAGTAGTAGCCTATGCGGCCGACATCAACATTTTGTCACGGTCATTAACATCTGCCAAAGAACTCTTCCTGAAACACGACAGCCAAGCAAAATTAATAGGGCTACAAATCAACGAGAATAAAACAAAACTCATGACGCAGTCGAAGAAAAATACCTCAAATACAGAAAATATCACACTTGGCGAATACAGTATTGAAAATGTTAGCGAATTCGTGTTTTAGACGCCAAAATAATGAGAATCAGTAACAAAAGAGACGAAATACGCCAAAGAATACAGCTCACAAATAAAGTATTTTACTCAGTATTGACGATCTTGGAGACCAGTACGCAAATTTGTGATAAGACCTGTGTTATGCTATGGGTGTGAAACATGGACCCTAACACAAGCATCCGCAAATATATTGAACGCTTTTGAGCGACGGGTCCGGAGCCAAATAATCGGAGCAAAGCTAGACGGGGACCAATCGTGAATTCGATACAACCATGAGCTGTATGAAATTTTTGACGAACTGGAGGTCTCAACGATTGTAAGAGTGTGGAAGCTGCAATGGGCTGGACACATGAATTGTATGGACGAGCAACGGATACCAGAAAGGTATTCGTTGGGAGAACTGAAGGCCAGATACCAGTGGGGAAACCGAGGAGACGCTGGTCTGACTCGGTCGACGAAGATAGTTCATCGCAGCTCGGATTTCGAAATTGGACCGAGACAGTTGGAGGCGCTATTTGCAGGAAGTGAAGTCCCGAGAGGGGCTGTAGTGCTTAGAAGAAGAAGAAGAAAAAATGCAATAAAAAATAATATTAAAAATAAATATTACTCACTCCTTCCGATGACGCTGAGCGTTCTGCAACTGGAAGGGGGTGGCACGAAAAAATTACTGTTATAATAAAATAATAGGGAAGTTTACGTAAAGTAATGAAAATATCGGCCACTAATTCGACTTAAAGTTTTTAGTAAATTGCTGCACTCCTTATGTTTTATTTCAGAAGAACAGTGATTTTACTCGTACCCTCGCGGATCAGCAGTACTTTAAGAGTCAAACTAACTTTAGTCTAAGTTCACTAAAATTTAATGTACCCTATTTCAATCAACGATTGACTTTTCAATATAACAAGTTAGGATGCGAATCTCATTTCCAGCGAATAATCTCTATTTCACAATAACAACGCTTCTGCTCAGTGTGTCCTGGAATAAATCTTTAGCGCGGTTTAAGTCAACGCTCGACTCTCAGTTTTACTTCATAGGGTGGATGATTACCAACTGTTACGAGCAGCTACCGGAATTTGTCACGTCTTGGTACTTCTGCTAAGGACTAGAAGCTTTCACACGATGGAATCACAAAGGCCGTCCTCACCGTGCGACGGAACACAAAGAATTATCACCGAGAAGTGGAACATACATTCTTTGCTTCACGTTAATAGCTTAGAGAATGCGACATCCATTCGTCCGCAAAGCCACAACGATTGGCTTCCTCCACCAAAACTTCTTCGCGTATACTTGTCTTCAACTTTTGTTCACGGAAGAATTCATCTATTTCACAAGTGAAGAAATTCATCTATTTCACAACTGAAAAATTCATCTATTTCAGAATTCTGATATCTTCTTTTATTCCCACTTTTTCAATCTTGTCGTCATTACTCAACCTTCTCCCGAACTCAAATCCACACTTCTACTCAATTAATTCCGCAATCCTTTACTTTCCGATTACCGCTCCCACACTGAGGTAACCTAATCGAAGTTCAATACCCTTTGATTCTGTTTTCCGCAAATCTTTTTTATTTTGACAAATGCAACAATTTCGATTTACATATATGGCGAATTGCATAACCATGATAGTGTTTAGTTATATGCAAATCAGCATACGCACGGAAACAATTGCTTTTGTCGCCCGGGGGAACTTAAACTCAGGGTACCAGTGGACCCTCGCATTGAGAGTCCACGACACTATCACCGGACTCACCATTTGACAATCTCCCATTCATCACGTTAGCAACTTCAAATGTGCAAATTTCTTAATGGGCAATGGTATGAAATTTGTTAGTAGGAAGGCAAGAATGGATTTTTGTTAGTGTTGTTCTAATAAGGTATAACTTTTTTTTTGTGGGAAATAACGTATGAAAGTTTGTTAGTAGAAAGGAAGGAATGAAATTTTGTCAGTAAAGTTAGTAAAAGGTATAAAATGAAGTTTTGTTTAGGGGAATTAATAAATGAAACCTTGTTAGTGGGAAGGATGGATTTGATTTTCTTTTTTATGAAGAATATGAATAAAAGAAAAGGGTAGGTGTGCCCAAAAGTACGTGGAGATGTTGATTAGGCAATTAAAGTTGTGAATGGGAGAAGGCCGGTAGGGCTGGAACTCGCAACAGCATTTAATGTGCATCCATACCATTCACGTAACTAGCCCATTGCAGCTTCCGTAGTCTAACAATCGTTAAGGCCTCCAACTAGTCATAAATCTCATATAGCTCACAGTTGTATAGAATTTGCTATTGGTCTCTGCCTAGCTTTGCTTCAACTATTCACCTACGCCTACGAACTGTTATAACTGCCGATAAACTGGTCACCGATATTCTGCATGCTCAGCAGAGCCATTGCTCTTCCGCAACCGCTGTAGGAAGATGGACAAGTATGCTCCAGATTGTGTAGACCGTAAACTATGGAAAAAACGAGTGCCCAGACCAGAAAAAGGCACTCAAAGCCAGATTATGGGGCGAGACCTCAACACTAGCTTTCAAGAAACCTACCCGAAAAGAAGCCGTACAGAGCCAAACTAGTGAATCATCTCCGACCTTGACATCTGACGATCACAAGTCTCTCGAAGTTCCATCACCAGCTCAAAGTGTTACCAAAGGGAATACACTAGTGCCAGCCAGTAATCCAAATGTTCTGTGGTATAAAAAAACCTTACCATGTTCATCTCAGGGATAATCTGAGGCACGTCAGCGCGATTTTAGCAACGAAATCGCATCCATGCAGCAATCCAGAGCAAATCGAGCAACCGGTTGAATGCTTCTGTACAAGCCTGAAACCAAAAAATTATCACATAACTTTCGTCCACGAGTAGAATTCTGAACTTGATTTTATCTCGAATGTACATTAGTTTCTCCAACATGACTACTGTCCCTACAATGATGGATAGACTGAAAGCCATTCATGTTATAAAACCTAGTTTTATCATTTCTAATCCAAGTTTCAGTCAGACTCCCAAGTGACTTGCAGAAACTTCAGTGTCATTAAACTTGTTGCTTATGCTTGTCATATCAGCATTAAATATTCTTCTTCTTGGTGGCACTATAGCTTCTCTTGGGCCTTCGCTTCCAGCAGCAAGCGCCTCCAATTGTCTCGGTCTATTGACCGCGTTCTTCGATTCCCAAATATAAGCAGCGATGAACCGTTTTCGTCAACTAACAAAGATCAGCTTTTCTTCGGTCTCCTCACTGATCTCTGCACTTCAGTTCTCCCAACGAGTACCTTTCTGAGCATTTGTTGTTCATTCACACCATTCATGAGGCCAGCCTATTGCAACTCTCGCAGTCTTAAGATCTTTGAAGCATGCGGCTCGTGAAAATTTTCATATAGACTACAATTGAATAGAATTTGCCATTGGTCCCTGCCTAGCTTTGCTTCAATTATTCGCCTCAGAACCCGTCTTTCGAAGGAGTCCAATATGTTTACGAATACTTCAGTTAAGGGCCATATGTCGCACCTTTACCATAGCACAGGTTTTATTACAGATCTGTACACCTGCAGCTTTGGTTTCCTGTGTATGCAACTGGTCTTCAAGATTGTTCAAACTGTACAAAAATTTTATTTGCGAGCTCATCGGTGTCCGGCAATTTATTTTTCTTTTAGGCCTTAATGGTAGAACATACATCACCCAGAGCTCGTGGGGCCAATGGAAACTCTCCAGGAATATCTATAGGCTACGGTGCTCTGGAGCTGGATGCAGGATTTAAGAAGGTTTTGAAATAAGATGTCCAACATTCCTTATTCCTTTTTTCATCGGCGATCATATTGCCGATGTCATCACGCAGATCATGGTCCTGAGCTGATAACTTCGTATCAGGCTTTTCACTACCTTGTATGTTTGTCTTGGGTAAGTGCTTGCTAGACTAACATCGATGCTTCAGAATCGGTCGTTACATTATTTTCTTTTCTTAATTCTAATGACCTTATTTGCTACTCTTCGGAGGTTTTCATAGTGTTCTCTATTCTCTCTAGTTTTCCTAACGAAATGTTGTTTGTACGCTTGATTCTTTTTGTCCAACGCATTCCGGCATTCATCATCGAAACAATCATTTCTTGTACACCGGGCTTGATGTCAAATCGTTTGTTCTGCCATGGTCTTATTTGCCGCTATCATTTCCACTCATAACTCGTTGCTTGTTTTTAGCGATGTGTCTGATAGGATAGGAGCCAGCTGGTTGTCAAGCATCTGCATGAAATTGTTCGCCACAGTCGCGGTTAGGAGAGTTTTGGTGTCAAATTTCAGTTTAGGGCTGATCTTCACCGAACATGCCTTTGACATACGACATCGAAAGATTAATTTGATTAAGTAATGATTCGGGTTACAATTATTGCCTCGGTATGTATGGACCTCACGTATGCTTGAAACCCATTTTTGTTTGATCAGAACAGGGCCGATTTGTTTGTGTTGTGCGGTGATACCCAGGTCATTTTATGTATGTGCTGATGTAGGAAGCAAGTCGAGTGCATGAATATATTTTTGCTACTTGCAGAACCAATCGGGCGCTGGTTGTTGTCATTTGTTTCATCGTGGAAGCTATATCCTCTAGTGCTTCCCCGAGGAGATAGCTCTCTGCCAATCTCAGTGTTGAAATTACCCAGAACTATTTTTGTATTGTTTGTAGGCAATGAGTCGACTAGTTTTTCCATGTGATTGTAGATTATTTCCTTCGTTTCTTCGTCCTCTTCTCCGGAGCGTGTACCTTTTTAAGCCAAATTTTGAGGAATTTCGCTTTGACACAGTTCGCACATATTCGTTTATTATCAATAACATGCGTTTTGAATACTCTTTTCATAATGAAGGCTACTCCAAAGTCTCGCTTTCCAGCAGGCTTGCCACTTTTGAATATTTTGTGCGATCTCATATCTTGAATATCGCTTCCAGTCTAGTTTGTTTCCTGGGTTACCATTATGTTTAATTTATATTGACTGGCCTGTTGTGAAAGACCTTTAACAGTGCCAGAGTGGTTGAGGGATCTGACATTCCAGGAGCCAATGCCATCGGCTTTTTTCGATTGCAAGGTCGTTGCTGTATTTCTAGTCCATTCTGAGGCTCTGTTGCAGATTTCAAAAAAAAGTAGGGTTTTCCACGGACGGGGAGCTAGCCCGTCACCCAACGTCAATTTCGGTGCAATAGTTATTACTTTTGATTCCGTTATCAGGCGTGGAAGCGCCTTCATCCTCCTACGTCACCACGAAGTAGGTATAAGTAGGACTTAGTAGCAGACCTGTAGATGGGTTTGCATTTATTGGCAAACCCAATGTACAATCCCGAGATTATTTACTACCACTTGGTCGTAGGATGAGGAATCGTGGAAGCTGTGGGTTGGGGAAATGAAGGGATTTCCGTCCTTTCTCCATAGGGCTTGGAATCATTTACGGTGTAGATTACCAAATAATTATCACATAACTTTGATCCACTAGTAGAACTCTGAGCTTGATTTTGTCTCTTATAAAGATTAGTTTCTCTACCTTGACTATGGTCCCTGAAATGATGTATGGGGCGAAAGTCATTCACACTATGAAAACTAGTATGAGCATCTTTCAGGTAATCCTACAATTAATTTACAAGAGCCTCCGTACCAGATGGGCTTTCAGTCTAGATTAAAAAGCAATCCTCCGTAATTTCTCTGCTGTGTGTTATCGGTATTTTATTCGCCGCTGGCTTAAATTTTTCCTCAGCATATGTAACCGGTCGTAATGATTTGTTTGAGGTTTGCGATTGCAAATCATCGAAATTTTTTGCAATTTCTCGACGAAAGTTGACCTTTTTGGTGAACAGTAAATATTACAGAACCTGTGGCTATATTCTTTTGTCTCACTGATACTAGTTAATTGATCTTTTAGCACATCATCTGTTTTTTTGCAGCAATTTGAATTTTTTGAGAGACATTAGCACTTTTCTCGTATTACATTGAAACTGTTGAAGATGCATAAGAGTGAGAGCCATTCAACTGTAAACATTTATTTCATTACTGAATCCGAGAAAAGATTCTATAAATAGAGGCGTCTAAAAATCATTCACTTGGATTTGTTCTACCTTCAGGAAATCGATTTCTGGGTCAGGAATATACGAGTTCAAAACCCTTATTTCGCCTCCGGGCTGTTACGAGTATGATCACAAACAAAGTTATTATTTTCTACTTTAGTATACTCACATGCCGCCTGAGGAAATTTCACTATAATCTCTATCCACCAGAGAAACATTCTGATTATATCTATCACATATTCATTGCGATCCATATTAAAATCAACCCAATTTGTATCTCTTGTAGTATCACAACTTCCCTCGATATCCTGGGCAGGACCGATTTATGCCGACTTCATCAACAAATGTACAAATTTCGAAAATCCCCACAATTAGCCAACTGGCAACTAAGTGGCACAACTACATAATTAGCACATATGTATCTAATGCACATCAATGTTGATCCTTAAAATTGCTTATTTACCAACCGCATGATACTGATACCGAATGTAGCCAACAATAACATCACAACCCACAACTGTGATAATGAACCCAAAATGGAGACGACAATAGATAGGGTAATTCCATCGAGGAAATGAGAAAGCAAACGACTGCTCCTGGCTGATATACGTAACTGCTGCGTAATGTTATGCTCAACTTTGTCCTTCTACACATTCGTTCCGCTTCAGAAAAAAAATTTCCGGCAACCAGAAGTACAATGCTAAAAGGTACATCGTAAGCTTTTATTTCATATGGAAACATATTAAAATTAATTTTACAGAAAAAAATCGACTTGCCTGCTACGCTGTAATATTATTCGCTATTATTGTAACGACCTCTTGCTATTGGATGGAAAATATAAATTATTGACGTGTCTACCTTAACAGCAGTCTATTATAAGAGACTAATGGAAAAGTTAAAATATTTCGACCCTCAACTTAAAAAATTGTTGTGGATATTTCGCTAGTAGGAAGGTTAAATAGAAAACTTATGATAATATCCAGATAGGGAGATTTCCAAGCGTGATACACTATATACAAATTTTTATCCAGGACAATAAAACGAACAGAAAGTTAATGTAATTAGGACAATACTGTTGACAATACACTACTTCCCATTATTTTTCTTTTGAATTCAAACAAAACTTACCTCATCTACCTCCACAAAGTAAATAATATTCCTTAAATGACGAACGTTCACTTCGATCAATTTCTTAGTATTTTTTTGTCTGACCTATTTCTTTCAAAAGCGATATCTTCCCTTGTTCCTGGAATAAAAGATAATAGGAAAGTCTTAGAAAGGCTTCGTCGCTCGAATCAATAAGAATAGACGTTTAATAGTGAAGGTTGTATTAAAAGCTAACATTTCCTTCTTTTCTATGAAATCTATCTTTTAACTGTCCAATGAAAGAACAGCTTAAAGGATATTTGGGGAAACTCAGTTTAATTATTAATAATAATTTCTTAGAGAACACCTGTCGTACAAACCGCAACATCGTGATTTACGAGGAAAGTTCTTTTTCTAATTCAAACAAATATTTCAAAGCTAATAGAATTTCCAAGACCATCAAATGTCATTTGCTGCGGTTGGTAGGAATTTAACAAGGGCATCATTTATTCACGAGTATGTACAGCTACGTATGTGCATTCTAGAAAATCATGAACTCAAATATTTATTTCAAACAATTTTCGCTGTAAAGCATAGTGATTTATTTTAGTATACTAGTAGTATGTTAGTTTGTAAGAGAACCCACTACAACTTCTATCGAGCTTTTTTTTTAATTGCAGGTAAAAGCTTTAAAAAAAAAGGAAATAGCCAGAAGACAACGATAAAAATTTAAACTCAGCTATCAATAAATTGATCAACTCATCTCATCCAAGATTCAGATTTAAGTATTTTGTTCCAAGGGTCTAATGTAAAGTCAAATTTAAAAGCGCTTTATTTATTATTAATTGTCATACATTTTCGAAGAATATAAAGTAAATTCCAAACAGTAAAATAGTAAAAACTGCATAGCCCAAATGGCTTCCTGAATTTATACATTATCAATTCAAAACATTTAATCAAAAAAAACAATATCAAAATTAATTTAACACTTAACGGCCACTCGGGGTGAATACTCACCACAGGCTCATAAAAACTGAAATTAGAGGTCGAAAACCTTTGAAACTGATACATGTTACGACATTTGCCGGTAGTATACAAGTGTGAGATGTAACTCCATTGCATAGGAAGCCGACAAAACGCTTGGCGGCTTTGATCGTACGTTTTATCGACGTGGGGTGATTACTTACCCCAGTGTGGCCGCAATCGTTGCTCGGTAGAGATATTTTGTTTAAGGTAAATTTCTCGAGAGAAATATACCTATTGCGGAGAGGACCTTATATATACATATATATATATATATATATATATATATATATATATATATATATATATATATATATATATATATATATATATGTATATGTTATCATCATCATCTGTTGTTGTTGTATATACATATATATATATATATATATATATATATATATATATATATATATATATATATATATATACATATATATATATATATATATATATATATATATATATATATATATATATATATATATATATATATGTATATGTTATCATCATCATCTGCAGCTTGTTCAACCATATATACCTATGTGTATTATGGTGTAGCCTCCTTTACGTATTGATTCCTCATTTCTTTCCAGTCGTATCTATTTTGTGCTATCCTTGTCCAGATGACACCCGCTAGTTTCCTAAAGTCATGATCCCACCGTATTTTTGGTCTTCCTCGCGGTTTGTAAATCCCTCTTGGGTACCATTGTGTGATCTTAGCAGTCCATCTGTTGTCAATTAGCCTTGCTATGTGTATGGCCCATCGCCATTTTAGTAATGTAACTCTATGGACTACATCTGTCACTTTGGTTCTTCCTCTTATCCAAGTCAATGTATTACGGTCTGTTTTAGTGATACCTAGCATGCACCTTTCCATTGATCTTTGTGCCACTTGTAACTTCCGTGTTACTCCTGTTGTTAACGTCCCTTGACGTTGTAACTTCCGTGTTCCTCCTGTTGTAAACAGCCCTTGACGCTGAACAGCCACGGGAACAAGCTGGATTTAGAAGTGGATTCATTCCTCCTAAATGAGCTTAGCGAAGCCAGCGAAAAAGTCGGCCTAAGAATGAACCTAAATCAAACTGAGATTATGCTCAATAAACATCTAGGAGGTCAGGTCAAAATAGCACTAAACAACACCAGGCTTGAAACAGTGGAAGAATATATCTAACTAGGCCAGCTAGTATATAAATCCGGAGATATAACACCTGAAATTAACAGGCAAATCAAGCTAGCATGGAGTGCATTCGGGAGAAACTCCATGATATTCAAATCCAGAATGAAACTCCACTTGAAAAGAAAACGTTTGACCAATTTATCCTTCCTGTCATGACATACATATATACGTATGTGTATTATGGTGTAGCCTCCTTTACGTATTGATTCCTCATTTCTTTCCAGTCGTATCTATTTTGTGCTGTCCTTGTCCAGGTGGCACCTGCTAGTTTCCTGAAGTTATAATCCCACCGTATTTTTGGTCTTCCTCGTGGTCTTTTCATCCCTCTTGGGTACCATTGTGTGATCTTAGCAGTCCATCTGTTGTCAGTTGGCATTGCTTTGTATCTGGCCCATTGCCATTTTAGTGATCTAATTCTATGGATTACATCTGTCACTTTGGTTCTTCCTCTTATCCAAGTCAATGTATTACGGTCTCTTTTAGTGATGCCTAGCATGCACCTTTTCATTGATCTTTGTGCCAATTGTAACTCCCGTGTTACTTGTGTTGTTAACGTCCATGTCTCACAACCGTATGTCATGACAGTAGGATAAATTTGTCGCACGTTTTCTTTTTCAAGAGGAGTTTCATTCTGGATTTGAATATGATGGAGTTTCTCCCGGATGCGCTCCATGCTAGCTTGATTTGCCTATTAATTTCAGGTCTTATATCTCCGGATTTATATACTAGCTGGCCTAGTTAGATATATTCTTCCACTGTTTCTAGCCTGGTGCTGTTTAGTGCTGTTTCGACCTGACCTCCTAGATGTTTATTGAGCATAATCTTAGTTTTACTTAGGTTCATTCTTAAGCCGACTTTTTCGCTAAGCTCATTTAGGAGGAATGAATCCACCTCTAAATCCAGCTTGTTCTCGTGGCTGTTCAGCGTCAAGGGCTGCTTGTATTCGATTGCTAATTATTTTGGTGAATACTTTATAGAAGACAGGTGGCAGACTTCTTGGCCTGTAGTTTTGATATCTTCTTTATCGCCCCTTTTTGTGGATTAGTACAATGATTACTCTGTTCCAGTCTTCAGGTACGTGTCTGATTCTGAGACAATTGGTGTATATTTTGGCTGGTGTTTTCCAGATTCCTTTGCCAGCAAATTACAACAGTTCCGCGATTATGCCATTATTGCCTGCTATTTTGCCTGTTTTCATCGAATTGATTGCATATTCCACTTCATCTGTGTTGATTTCAGGGATAGGTTCATCTACTGTCTCAGGTGTTCTTGTTGTAAAGTTGGGAGCTACTTCTGGGGACTTATATAGATCGCTATAGAAGTCCGTTACGATTTCGATTATTCGTATCCTATCTGTTATTCTGGTGTTTCCTTGTTTAAGTGCTATCAACTATTTTTTGCCAATTATACATAAGTGCTCGCTTTGCCTTCTTTATGCTGTTGTTGTTCTCAATTGCATTTTCTAATAATTTTTCGTTGTACTTGGTGATATGTTCCATTACCTTCTTCGTAATTGTTTTACAAACTTCTGTATACTTGATTCTCTGGATGTTTGAAGTTGATTTCAATTCTCGTCTTTTCTTTGGTAGTGCCTTAGTTTCGCTAGATATTTTGTGGTATCTAGTTGCTGTTCTTGGTCCGCCTACTTCCTTAGCGCATTTTAAGGTGGCATTTGCGAGGTACGATGCGTCTCTGTTCTTCATTTCCTCCTCTAGCATTGACTGATATTGACCAATGTTATTCTCAATGCTGTCGTCGTTGAAGCCTGGTCTTATTGTCTTGTCCTCATATGTGTCAAAAATATTTATCGGTGATTTTTCAACAATAACCATTCCTCGTTGGATTTGTTGAAATCTCCGGAACATAATCTGTTCATAGTTAGGGAATGAGTTCAGCAATCAATGAGAGAAAAAATTAAGGGACATCGGCCCACAGGACCCAGATGGCGTTTTGAACAGCTTATTCCATAACAAGTCTCGAGTGAAGGTATAGAGTCTTGAAGTTGCTAGTGATGAAACAAATCTTCTCGATATGGCTGGTATCACAATTGATAGTCCGACTCCGGATAGAAATGGAAACATGATAATATGTGATAGATTGCAGAAACTTGCTCTAACTGGAACGTATCTTGAACTAGTTCATCCACCAAACTTTGAGAGAGGGAACTAAATACTTTCAGAGGTCGCTGACGAAAAAGTTTTGTACTTCTAATCCAGTCTTAATGGCAAATCAATCAATCATTTGAATAAAAGATTGACATCTGACCTCAAACCGATCATGAATCTTATTGCTTATTTTGTCAGCTGTGTACACTTGTCTTTTATATTTGGCAAGATAAACAACAAGAAATCATGTGGTATTGGCGGTATTCCACATATAGTTCTCCAAAATTTGTCTAAGGTTGCTATTAGGAATAATTGGATATAGCGATAGGGATTTTGAACGCAACGAAAGTAAATTAGAAGTGGTCAGGGGTGTGTTAAAGATATTGCCTTCCATTAGTGTTGTTGGGCTCAGTAGAAGCGTAAAGTTCCCGAAGAGTTTTAATAGAAGGGTTTCAGAGAACACTTTGTGTTTTCGCTTCTCGAAGTGGAAAAACTAATACCAGTAAGCTGAATTCTCAATTAGTGGCTTATTGGGGCCCAATTGAACAAGTAAATTGTGCTCCAACGCTCGTCTCCAGACGAATTTACCCGGGTCCGAAAGCTTCACCGGAGCAACTTTCTTCAAGGGTTTAAAAGTATGTAAATTCCAACAAACATCAATTATACTATTATTAAATACAAGAGTATGAGACTCATATTTCAAATGAACCAATAGAATATCCGATATAACAGATGCCCTGTAATTATGTACCGATGGCGAAAACTAGACCACAGAATGTGGAGTAGGGTATTTTCTACTAATTTTAGCTTAAAACTTTCACTGTGCTTGCTGGACCACTGCAACGTTTTCTAAGCAAAAGTACTGATAATGTTCAAAATGGCTAACTAGATGCTATGTTGAAATCACAGCCAATTATTTTTGTGTCGTTTGTAGGCAATGAGTCGACCAGCCTTTCCAGGTGGTTGTAAAACATTTTCTTTACTTCTTCGTCCTTTTCTTCGGTCGGGGCATGAACATTTATCAGCCAGATTTTGATAAATTTCGCTTTTATACGGATCGCACACAGCCGTTCATTTATTGCCTTAAAATAAATAACGTGCCATTTAATTTCCCGATCCACAATGAAGCACACTCCGAATTCTCGTTTTCCAGTCGGTTTCCCACTTTTGAATATTATTTGCGATCTCATGCCTTGAATGTCTTTTCCAGTCTAATTCGTTTCCTGTATTGCCAGTATTTTTAATTGATATTGACTGGCCTGTTGTTAAAGGTCCTTAACAGTGCCTGGGTAATTTAGTGATTTGACATTCCAGGATACAATGCCATAGTTTTTTTTTTCGTTTGCGAGGCCATTGCCGTGAATCCAATCCATTCTGAGGCCTATCTGCAGGTTTCAAAACATTTTAAGATTTCCTAGGCACGGGGAGTTAGCCCGTCACCCAACCTCTATTCCAGCGGCATGGTTATTACGTCAATTCCGTTCTCATGTGCGGGAAATTCACCTTCACCCTCTTAGTTCCCCACAAATGAGGTGTACGTAGGATTTAGTAGCAGAGCTGTAGATGTATTTACAGTTTTTAGCATTTCTCGGCATTTAATATCACATTATTGGGGAACTAGTGTGACGCCGAGAGTATTTACTACCATTTAATTGGGGGGTTTGGGATGAAGAATGATGGAAGTTATAAGCTGAGGAAAAAATTGGTTCCCTCTTCCTTTCTCAAACGGGCTTGGGACCGTCTATGGCGAAGCTCTGGGTGATTTCAACGCTAAGGTTGGCAATGAGCTATCTCATCGGGGAACGACTGGAGGATATAGCCTCCACAATGAAACAAATGACAATGGCCAGCGTCTGATTGACTTTGCATGCAGCAGAAGTCACACGTTCGACTTGTTTCCCACATCGACTCATTCATAAAATGATCTGAGCTCACTTGACAGGGAGTTGTGAATTTTAAAATGGCAAGATTTTGCGCCAAGGAATAATTGGTTTAATTTAGATCGGATACCACTGCAATTGTTAAGGCTTAGCTGAACAGGATTCTTCTTCTTTGTAGCCCTACAGCCCCTTTCGGGCCTTCGCTTACAGAAAGTTAGTCTCATTTTCATGATCGAATGTATCGGCATTCCGATACATTCGATCATGATCATCATCACGCTTTGGCTATGTGTCCGTCCACCCAGCTGCGATATGTTCTGATTTTAAACCAGCACGTATCATAACTGAATAGGCTTATAGTCCGTCCGAAGGACCACTCAAACTAAATCTCGTTGACGCCAACGAGACTTAAACTAGGAACAGGCTTCTTATTGGGGAAGAACAAATTTTTTGTGTTGCTCCCTAGTCTTTTGAGGCTGGGAGATGTAGTTCGAACTAACGCGACGCAAATGTTTCAAGATTTTTTTCGCTTGATCTGCCGTGACTCCAAGCTCTTTATGGAAGTGAAAATACATACTTCCAAGAGAATCAAAATTCATAGGGAGACCTTCACTTTGTATTATGACTTGAGCTTTATGCATGTATACCAAAAAGAGTCGTACACATTCGTAGATGCTGTGGTGCCTGATCCTTGAAAATAGATACCTATTTTCTAAATCAACCCTAGAGTTGGTCGTGGCCTTTATAGATGGTAGGAAAAGTGGATCTAAAAAGGATTCATTGCTATCTTGGGAAACAGAAGACTGTGGAAGGTATATTGAGCCCAAAGAAGAAGGCACTTGAAACTCGCCACGAATGAAATGTTTATATTTACATTGTGGTTGAGAAGATTTCTCCACCATGGCCAGAGTTTAAATCGATTTCGATACATTTTGGCCATCGTTCGACTCTAAGTTAACTATTTTTTGTCACAAGTTACTTTTTTAGAGTCGTCTTGTGTTGCCAATGCTACCTTAGATGCAATAAGAGCAGTACCTTGCAAAGAGTTAGGTGTTGAGGAAAGTTCAGAAATAATCATGGGCAAAGCTTGGTTAGTACAATTAGAAACATTAGTGAATGTACATAATTCTTGGCATTGAAAGCTAAAACAGGTGGTGTTGAGCTGCTCATGGTTACCATTCCAGGAGTAGCTACCGCTTCTTTTCATTATGTTGGAGAACAGCCAGGCATAACTCGGTGGAATGAAAACTTTAAATCGGGGCTTCCGTTTGTTGTTCTGAGGTATCATTTCAACTTTGCGCCCTTTAATGGTAAGATCATTTTCAATAATCTTCTGGATTTCAGCTGCATTGCAGTTTTTGGAGCTTTCTGCAGGAAGAAAATTCGGTACTCTGACTGATCATTTGTGGAACATAGGTCATTATTTGAGTTCACACGACTTAGCCGTTCAGTTCTTTTCTTCTAGTTTTGCTCGTTCGAATCTAAGGTCTAGGGTTAGTTTCGCTCTGACGAGGCGGTGGTCACTGCCTGTCCTGAATTTGTTAAGCACGGAGACGTCTTTGAACGCTCTTATGTTATTCGTTAGGATCAGATCAATCTCGTTCGTTGCAACACGATGATCTTCAGCTTGGATCTTTCCCCACTTCTTATCTCCATTTTAAAAATAGAGTAACTTCTGGACTCGCTAATCTTTGAATTTTTCCTTATGCGTTTTCTATGTCTCTCTATCTTTCACTACTATTACTATTTTTGTAATTGGATTATATCTGTAAAATAGCAATGAATAAATAAATAAACCCCATTGGATGCTTGCCAAGTCCATTTCCTGCTAGGTTGTTTCTTGAAAAATGAGTTCGCTATGTATAGGTTGTATTGGTGGGTGAATTGGACCAGTCTCTCTCCTCTCTTGTTTCTCTGGCCTAATCCAAATTTCCCTACCAGTACCTCCTGTTCTTCTCCACTTCTTACTATGATGTTGAAGTCTCCGATGAGGAATTTGAAATGGCTATTATTGTTGTCCCAAGCTTGAGTTATCTCGTTGTAGAATTCTTCGATTTCGTCATCTGAGTGACTAGATGTTGGTGTATAAACTTGGATTATTTGGATTGTGTATCTTTGTGAAAGCTTGAGCGTCAAGCTGGCCACTTGATCTGATCTACTTGAGACACTAATTATTTTGTCTTTCCATTTCTTTTCTTCACATTATTACGTCACCAAGCTATCAGTACTGGTCAGTTCAAAACTACCCATCAAACATCACAACCAAATTGGAATTCGAATTGTCAGATAGTTAATGTGCTTTTCGATAGCAGTAACAGTCCAATCAAAAATATAATGATAATAAAAACCATAATGTTGATAGCAAACCATTCAAATTCAAAATGCTACCGTTAGTTCAAGCTTAGTCGCAGATAAAGACTGCGCAAACTGAAGGTTTAGTATCGTGCAACATGGTATTGAATTGGAAAAAGTGCATCTGGCTGAAATTCAATCCGTTATAGCATGGTCAAAGTTTGTTCGTACAGTAGCCATACCACAGTAACAACAACGGTTGAAAAATACCAGAAAGAGCTACAACGCAGCAGAAACAAGTTGGGTAAACAGACCTACGCTCATGTCAGAAGGGTTTTGTTTTCAATTTTCAAAATGCACTCACCAGATTGAATAAAGTCAAGAAGCATGTCAATGACGATTTTATTGGAGAAACTATAAAATTCGAAGACCATACTATTATTAACAAAGTTGAAAGAATTTAGACTTCTGAGGTTTTTGTTATTGTTATACTCATAAATATCTCCCTTGATAATTATTTCAGATGTCCATTCGCGAGGGAGGAAACACATTTTTCATGTATTTCCCCCCTGTGCCCCCACTGAAGCAAAAACTGACAGTTTAAGAACTGTTTTGAAAAGCTCCCATGAAAGCTATCATTTCATACTCATATCGGCTACGTTTGATGAATTTTTTTTTCAGGGGCCACTCTCCTGTACTGTTATCATCGATTAATAGCCAATTTTATCGAATCCTAGAGTTGTTACAAAGCCCTTTTGTTAGAAGCTCCCTCCCGTCTCCTTGACTTGTTTCACTTATGAGTATTAATTGTAGGTACTCAGCTTCAGTCATTCATTAAATTGAATCAAGTGTTCAAAGCATGCACCTTAAACGTTGAAGTTGGGAAAAAATAACTCAAAGTTATTCAATCTTCGCATTTAAAACAGCCACTATTTTGTTTTACGATTACTGATACCACTAGCTGAACCGATTCTCAAAGTTATTCATGACACCTATCATTCCTGAAATTTTCATGCAAATCCTAGCAAAACAGTAGTGTCTGAGTCGGTAAAAAGCGCATGTTGTTCCATAGCCATATGTTGCCATAGTAATACATGCAGCGCATATTGTTCCATAGTAATACAGGAAAATTCAAACCGCTATAACTTCGCTAAATATGATGCAATCTTTATGAAACTTTCAGGGTTGATCAATCTTATAAATAGACATCTGTATACTGAATTTCATTGAATTTAAGGGTACCATTAAGATTTTATTCAAGAAAACATAAAATCAATATATCATACTATTACTAACAAAGTTGAGTGAATTGCGACTTCTCACGTATTTGTTGTTGTTGTACTCATCAAGGCCTACATTCTTGATTTTTTTCAGATTTTTCGGATGGAAGGTGTCCAATCGCGAGGGGGGGGGGGACACAAATTTTTCGTGTATTTCCCCTCCCTGTGCGCCCCTCGAAGCAAACTTTGCCAAAATAAGACCTGTTTTGGAAAGTTCTCATCAAGACCTTTCATTTGATACCCATATCGGCTACCTTCAATGAAATTTTTTTTTCGGGGGGTCACTCCCCTACATGGGGAGACCCCCCTTAAATACCTTATAAATTTTTTTAAGTAGTTGAACTTTGAAGAGATCACCACTTTACACCTGTATACAAAATTTTATGCTTCTAGCTTAAGTAATTTCCGAGAAAAACTGCTGTGACACACGGACGGACGGACGGACGGACGGACGGACGGACGGACGGACGGACGGACAGACAGACAGACGGACAGACGGACAGACAGGACGCGATTTTAGAAGGGTTTTGTAAAATTATTTTACAAAACCCTAAAAAAGCGCAAGTTTAGTACGCGACCGAACAGTCGTATGCAAGATATACACAGCAGTTTTTTTCGACGAAAAGTGGAACTCAGACTAAGACGGTTCGAAAGTGATTTTAGTTTATATTTACGTTATAGTTACACCCACTGCATCATTTTTAGTTGCGATTAAGAAATAAATAATTGAAGCGCTGGCAGTAAAAGAAAGTTTCAGTGTTATAAAGCGTTTTAAAAAATAATTACTTCATCTTTAGTAGCATTTCACCACATCATCAGCGGACGCCGGGTGAGGATGTTGGAGAGTACCTGTTCTTTTTTCTTAAATTTTCTGTCAGTTAAATTCTTTTTATATTTGATAAATTCATATTTCTTTCCAAATTTTTAAATATTGCAGGTTTTCTTTTTTTTATTGGCTTATCATATAAATTCCCCTCATATTTATTTCCGATTTTTTTCAAGATTGTTGGCTATCTGGTTAAAATAATAGTTAAAGTAGTTTTGTTCTTGATTTGTATTCTTTTTTTTTAATTTTTTTTTTGTTTTGAACGATAGCCCATAGTAATGTTTGATAATTAATTGAACCAAAAATGCAAAATTTGTTTTTTTGAAAGGAAAAGAAAAATAATGAATTACTGAATACCCTAAAACTCGGTCTTTCCATTCGGTGTACCTGACCGGGTATGGGACCCGCAACGATGGCAGGCTTTTCGTCTACTATGGGCTAGCCATCGGGCGCGTTCCTTCGTTGTTAGCAGGGGGCTCTTGCCGGGTAGAGTGGACTTCCGCTCGCGTGGCCTTTTATGATATAGGGTTACGTGATTGGATTGCATAACTCTATAGCATAAATTGGTTACGTTTGTGCTTCTCATTTGAGGAAAAGAGTCATACAAAGTGCTTTTGTATGAGTTTTTCACTCAAATGGGAAATACATGGCCACGTCTACGTTTGGATCTTGATCCGGTTGGGAGGGTGCGAGGGGGCACCACCTCCATATGGATGCCCCACTCTTATTTGTGGGCCATAAGAATCAGCGGGTAACGACGAAGGTTACCTCGGCCTCGATACCAGTGCTTCGATACCAGTCGATCGGCAATTGGCACTTTTAATTCGTGAATGTAAAATTTTTTGTAGTGAGTCCTTATGCTTGGGGGGAAAGAACCCGCCCCATGACACCGCAACGCTAGCCAGCCAGCCCATTTATGCGTCCCTAGACAAGGCCAATCTCGACGAATCTTACCATCCTTTTTCGCCTTGGCAGCAAATCATCGCTGCAGTCCTTGACGGACATTTCTATACCTACTTTCACCACAATTATCCGCCTGACTCAGGCACTACAGGTTTGCTAGGATTTGCATGAAAGTTTTAGGAATTATAGGTATCATGAATGTCTTTGAGAATTGGTTGAACTAGTGGTATCAGTAATCATAAAACAAAATAGTGGCTGTTTTAATTGTTAAGATTGAATAATTTTGAGGTATTTTTCCCCAACTTCAACGTTTAAAGTACATGCTTTTAACACTTGATTCAATTTAATGAATGACTGAAGATGAGTTCCAACAATTAATACTCATAGGAAAGAAGCCAGGAGATATCTCCGAAAAGAAGGGCTTTGTAACCATTCTAGGGTTCAAAAAAATTGTCTGTTGCCATGAATCGATGATTTTAATACTTCACCCAGTACTTGTTTAAGAAATTGTTCAAACTGATCTAAAAGATGCAGAGTTTGATTCATAAGCTCGTAACGGCCACAATTTCGTTCCAAGTCAAATAATTTTTCTGAATGCTCGGCTCATTGAATATACCCAAGTAAACCACTATTACTTATATTTCCATGAAAATCCGAAGAAAATAAGAGTGCCTTGGTCGATTTGATATATATTGACTAGCAACATGTGTCATTGCTTTTGTTATTCAATATAACTGAAATGACGATAACTCACTTGATTATGATTTGATTTCGATGAAATTTTGTAGGCATAAGGGTCTTATATCAACCTAAAGTAATGTAAAACTTTAAGAAGTTTAGGGCACCGTTTTAATTTTCGGGGAAATATTTAAAATTTACTAATCATACTATTATTAACAGAAGTGAGTGAATTTTGATATCTGAGGTATTTATTACACTCGGGTTCATAAAGACCTGCCTCCGCGATTTCAGATTTCAGATTTTCGGCTCAAATGTGTCCAATCGTGAGGGGAAGGGACACTAATATTTTTCATGCCTGATGCAAAAAATGAATAATACTTCAGATTTTGGCAGTTCTAAGGCCTTTCAATTGATACCCTACTCAACTAATTTAATGAAAAAATTGGTTAAGGGCCACTTCGTTATGAGAGAAGGAGCCCCTTGAAAAATTTTGAAATATTTGGTAACACCTAAACTTTTAAGCCACCATTTCTGACCTTTACACATAGTTTAAGCTTTGTGGCTTCTATAGTTTCGGAAATACATGTCTTGTGATGCATAGATTGACGAACAGGTGAACAGAGAGACGTACGAGCAGACAGATGGAAAGATAGATGGGCGGGTGGACAGATAGGATGGGAAACTTGTAGTATTTTGCAATTTGGCCATGGCAACGGCGGAGGTGTGAGCCGGTGCGTTGTTGTAGTGGAACAGCACTTTTTTCTTCGCCAAGTGGGACCACTTTTTCCTCAATTCGACGTCAAATTGACCCAACAAGTCTGCATAGTAGCGCCCCGTGGTTGATTTCCCCTTCTCGAGGTAATCAATGTGGATCACATCTTGTGAATCCCAGAAAACGGTGGCCATCACTTTTGCGGCCGATCGAACAGTCTTCGCCTTCTTCGGAGCACGTTCGCCGGGTGAAGTCCACTGTTTCGACTGTTTCTTGGTCTTTGGTATGTACTAGTGAATCCATGTTTCGTCGACGGTCACGAAACGACGCAAGAACTCCGCCGGATTGCACTGAAACAGTGTCAAACACGTCGCCGATGTGGTCTCACGGTTGAGTTTGTTTTCCGGTGTGAGCAAACGCGGTACCCATCGCGCCGATAGCTTTCGCATGCCCAGTCCTTCGTGTAGAATATGATGCACTATTCTTTTTGCGATGCCCACAATCTCAGCTATCTCGCGAACCTTCAATCGACGGTCTGCCAATACGAGATCGTGGATTTTTTTTAACGTTTTCCTCCGTAGCGTGGCTCATCAAAAACCGACGTGTGGCCACGAACAAACTCGTTGAACCAATTCTTGACGGTCGCCATCGAAGGAAAAGAGCAATCTTTGATTTCGCTGCGCGTTTTCCCTTCCGATAACAAGAATCTCATCACTGAACGATATTGTTCTTTTTCCATTTTTGTACAACCAACCGACACACTCGCTTCCAAAGGCTATCAAAACAAAACTAACGAAAGGAATTGACTGAAACTTTGACAGTAGGCTACCGAAAGAATGTACTGCACGATGGTAAAACTGGTAATAGCAGCGCCATCGGGCGGTGAGGCTAAGTACTGGTTGAATGGCACTCGTATATGTTTCATAATCTATAATGCATAAGTTGGTTGTGAGAAAGTCATGGCCGAAAATATCATCTGTGTTCATGGAAAAATCAGAAGAGACTACATGAAAGTCATGCTTGACATCTTGTCCAGCAATCCTTAAAATTTGAATGGTTTTTCCCTTGGAAGAGATCTCTTGTTCTGTAGTACCTATGAATTTGGACACTTGATTTGCACGAATATCGAGACTATTAATGAGGATATTCTCTTTCCATATTGATATATCAACTCATGTATCAACGAACAGAGTAAGAAATATACCAATAGTTCTGCAATTTTAAGGGCATAATTAATTTTGAATATTTTTGTACGAACCCTGGAGACAAATTTAGTTGTTTGGTATAGCAGCGCTTTATTTCCGGGACTTGATAGTTTCCATTGTAGATTTGCGCATAGAATTTGTTCGGCTTTGTCTACTTTGAAAGTATGGTGGCCTTTAGTTATTCTGTGTATTGATTTTATTCTGTTTCGTTTGGTTGTAATTTTGTCCAGTATTATTGAAGTTTTGTCCTTTATAAGTATGGTTTTGTCTTGCCTGGTTATAATTTTATCTAGTCCGACCATAATTTTGTCTTGGGCGCCTGTTAAAGTTGTTTGATATTTGGTTGTTGTTGTGTTGAGCATAGTCAATGTGAAAATTGTCTCTTCTTCTAGGCTAATAAGTTTAATGGTGTTGTTGTCTTGGAAAGCTATTGTTTTTGTAAGGGTTATTGGTATCCGAGATATTTTGGTTTCTAAAATTTATATGGCATTTTAATGTGATATACTTTATTTGTGTCCGACGTTCGTGCTAGTTCAACGGCCAAATTGATTGTTTCTGCCAATGAATTAGTTTTTGCTGCTAATATTGTCTGTGTATACAGGGTTATCCATTTCGTGGTAGGAAAGTATAACCCTGCCATTTGACATCTGTCAGAATTAAATGTCATCCAAAGCGTGTTTTTTTAGTTGAAGGTTTTCAATTTAGAAATATGGATTGTCTAACAGTTGAAGAACGCGTTGAAATCATTAAATTTTATTATAAAAATGGTGATTCTGCTGTATCAACATTTAGAACTTTATGAGCCGATTACGGTCGACATAATCAACCTACACAGCAAACAATTTCAAACACAGTGAAAAAATTTGAAGGGACTGGATTGGTTATTGATATTGCAAGGCCTGTGCATCATCGCAACATTCGTTCTGCTGAAAATATCGCTTTCGTTGCTCAAAGTGTCGAGGAAGATCCAAATTTGTCGACTCCTTGACGTGCTCAACATTTGGGCTAGTCTTACGGGTCATTGTAGCGGATTTTTCATTTGGACTTGCATCTCCATCCATACGAAGTCCAACTCAATCAAGAACTTAAGCCTCAAGACCATACACAACGCAGAATGTATGTGAATTGGGTGATTGAACAACAAGCCATTGATAACGATTTTTCGAACAAAATTTTCTTTGGTGATGAGGCTCATTTTTCGCTCAGTTGTTACGTAAATAAACAGAATTGCCGCATATGGGGCTCTCAAAATCCTCAAGTGATCGATGGGAAAAGTGACTGTTTGGTGTGCATTATGGTCTGGTGGTGTTATTGGCCCCTTTTTTTTTTAAACGATCAAGGAAGAGCCATTACAGTCAATTCTGACCGCTATGGATGGGCGTTAACCGATTATTTTTGGAGAGGAATTGAAGATTATGATCTGGAGAACATGTGGTTTCAACAAGACGTAGCCACAAGCCACACAACATAGCGATTAGCCTATGTTGTGTGGCTTGTGGCTACGTCTTGTTGAAACCACTTTTGCACTTTTGCTAGAGAAATATCCAGGACGCGTAATTTCGAGATTGAGTGATGTCAATTGGCCCGCAAGATCCTGCGGCCTAACACGTTTGGATTTCTTTTTATGGGGCTATGTGAAAGATCGTGTTTAGGCGAACAATCCTCAAAATCTTGAGCAATTGAAAACTAATATTCGTGAAGTTATGACCGAGATATTGCCGGAAATGTGCCGAAAAGTCATTAAAAATTACCTGAAAAGGATTGAGGCCTGTAAGAGGTTCCGCGGAGGACATTTAAATGATAACAAGGTTCAATCTTTAAACTGAATAAAAAATTCCGTTACCGTCTGAATATTTAATGTGTCTTCTTTAGCTTTACTTTCCAAGCGTAAAATTGGTAACCCTATACTTGTCGTCCACATCTTCTTTGAATACATTTAAAGCATATCTCACTTACTTTCCTTACTGTTTCTTTTCCAATTCCAGAAGGTTAAAATAAACTGTTAATTTGTAACTCGTTGAGTTCCAC
This sequence comes from Odontomyia ornata, assembly GCA_963969285.1. Taxonomy (NCBI): domain Eukaryota; kingdom Metazoa; phylum Arthropoda; class Insecta; order Diptera; family Stratiomyidae; genus Odontomyia; species Odontomyia ornata. The sequence goes on along the minus strand of OZ017739.1, from coordinate 349,292,716 downwards.
AATATTCTAAATGAGTTTGTCTTTACAATTGTGCACAGATACTTTTTGCCTAGACTATGACAATTCAGAATAAATTCGAGGGGTTGTTCTTGCCCTTTTGAAATTTCGGTTTATATTGTCTTGATTGTTGTACCACCTAAAATGGTTCTAACATTTTGGGTAAATTCTACTCTAAGCACAAATCCTAATAGAAGTTTTTGGCCAGTTTCCGATAAAGTGTCATATAATTTTTTGAGAATGGGAAGATGTCTTTATAATTGCCATTGAATGTAGAAATGATTTTCAATGGTACCTTTAGGTTAAATTCCGACATTTTGTAAAATTATAATTGATTCAAAATGGAGTTTTTCATAAAGGTGTAAAAATTATAGAATTTCTCATAGATGTCCTTCCAATTTTACCGTGAAAACTCTCTTTTTAGTTCTTCTATGAAGTTTAACTTCCTTACTAATGTCGTTTTTAAGGGGTTTTTTAAATTATTTTACAAACTCCTACTAAAATCACGTTCTGTATGACCATTTATCCGTCCGTCCATCCGTGTGTGACACCAATTTTTCTCGCAAACTACTTTAGCTAGAAATTTTAAATTTTGTATGTAGGTGTAAAGTGGTGCTCTCTTCAAGGTTCAACTACGAAAAATTGTATTGGGTATTTAAGGGGGATCTCCCCATATAGTTAAGTGCCCTCTGAAAAAAACATTTCATCAAAGGTATCACATTTAAGGTCTTGATAAGATCTTTTCAGAGCAGGTCCTAAAGTGACATTTTTTGCTTCAGGAGGCGCACAGCGAGGGAAAATATACGAAAAATTAAACACTTGTGATCTAGAAAATTGGAAACCTGTGATCTGAAAAATCCGAAAAAAATGGGAGCAGGTGTTATGAGCACAACAACGACAAATACTTTAGAAGTAAAAATTTGCTCAGCTTTAAAAACTCACAAACATTACAATTTCTTTACCTACCAATTCAGAACCGCCACAGGATTCATCCCAAGGAAAAACTATAACCTATCCCAACGGGAAACCTGAAAAAAGCATTCAACGAATTCCACTTTTCTGAGTGAGGACACCCAGAACTTAAGATGGGAGGACTTAACACCACTAGCTCCAACTTTCCCACATTCATCTCGTCACCTTATGCCCCAACAGTTCTGTCCAGCAACATTTTCAAAACACCCAAACATGACACCTGTCTTGGAACTAGAGAATCGTCAACACCACGCGCATCCGATACCTGTCTGGGAATCTGCCAATCACGTTCAGCGAACATCAGCAAAGCGAGGCGACATTTGTTTCAAAGTAATAAATTGTAGTGAGTTGTTAACATGTGTAATGAATCATGCGACGCCGCTGGTGATCACTACCAATACACCCTGCTACCATGTGGCCTTCCATCTCATGTTTGTAGCAGAGTGTGCAAGTAGCGGTGGCCGTCGAGAAGAGACGTGAAAAATACCTCCAAGTGTGGACATTGGCCGGGAAAATAATTAAAAAACTAAAAAAAGGAAAAAATAGTGGTTCCCACTCAAGTGGACAATCGTCCGAATTACTTTTTCGCTTTATTGCGACTTCTTAACACATTTGTTGTGCGGGGAGCCATTGAACGCATGAAGAGTAGCAGTCGCCAGGTAAATCGACAAGTAATTGTGGTCCTCGACTGATTTGGAAATTTTTTATCTTCAACCAGTGGAATCAGGTGCATTTGCCATAGTCGCGAGACGACGAGAATCAGCGAGATTTGTGTTAGGGGAATGCGGATCGCGATCGCACACTGTTGCACACGTGATAGCTCCCGGGTGCTCCCGGACACCACCCCGGATTGCGGATGGCTGCGCCTCCAGCCGCACCATCTGGGTATCCCACGACAGGCGAGCTCTCGCTAACGTACAAGACGGACCGGTGTCGACTTCTTCCAGTCCCCCGGGAAGTCCGCGTGGCAGCCGAAATCGTAGCACGCAGCAACTACCAAGCGGCGCTAACAAGTGTGGCACATGAGGGATCGAGCAAGTGCTAGATGGGATACGGGCCAAAATCCAACCTACAAACAAGCAAAATCTACATTTAAGAATCCCACATACGCTGGCAAGTAGAAGAATCATATTTTGAACTCGTAAGCTAATGTGGTACAAGGGATTTTCTGATTAGAGTAACCAAATTTTTATGCTTTCTTTCGAAGAAATCGAGAGAGAAATTTTCATTACTGCTACTTAAATCTGGGTTTGGTGGTAGAACTCTCACCACTAAATCGAACGAATGTCACCGGTAGGGAAGAGTATATCTTCAGTGACTCCTGATGGGCTTTAAGCTTAAAACTTATAGAGGGAACTGAGTTTAACCAGATAATCATCATACTTACGCTATTACCTTCTAGTTTACCGTAAAATTAGAAGATTTTAATATCAAGGTTCGAAATAGAGTGTTGTGCTACAATTTTTTGCTTAGTACAGTGTTTCAGTGAATTGTTCTCTTTAATTTCATTTTCAACACCGTTTCGATGAACATAGATATTTTAATACCTAGTCAGAGTGAGCATCATTCAGAGTATGTTGAATAAATTTGAAATGGTGGCTAATTAGGAGGCATTTTGACAGAAAATAGATTGCTATTAGTATATCATGGTTAATGCGTGGCGATCACCTTGATAAAATATTATTTATTGGGCAATTCTCACAAGTACAGGAGAAGACCCATCGATTTTAAATTTGCCCGGGTTAGTTGCTATATCAACTGATAGCGAGAGCATTAAAGAAACATTATGCATTGAACTTAAATGAACAAGTGACTTTTGTCACGTACCCGTTAACGACAACCCTCGAAAATATAAATAAAAGTATAATAATATAAAATCCACACGAATGAATGATTCAAATTAGTTCATACTCAGCCAACAATACCATTTCTGTATTGTATTAATACCTAGATTGAAACGCATCGTTTTTATTTGAATGAAGTGTCATTGTAAAATTGTTTGAGTCATTAACGAATAAACCACCAATTATGCTTGATTAATGTAAAGATTTCACGAAGTCCCTTTTCATATGGATAAGTATTTCATTAGATGTTATTCAAATACATTTTGCAAAAGATTTCTAAACAATGACTAGAGTGTATGTATTTTCTCCAATCAATTCGAATTGAAATATTAGTTTATAAAAATAGTCAACATATAAGACATATCTTGCAAGCATAAATGAAAAATTGTATTGAGGGAAAAAAGTCCACAACTCACTGTAAATACTTATTCCCACATGTTAATTAGTGTTAACTGACCTATTATATCCTGTATATTTCTAATGTAAGTAGGAGATAACAACAAGATTGAGCTGGAAACATAAGACTTTGTATTGTAATGCAATGTGAAACTATTGAGTATGAATCGTGAACCCTTTAACAGTATTAAAGAGTAACTAAAATTAAAAATTCAATAACATGCAACTAATGTTGTTAAAAGCTTCTTGAGAGCTCACATTTCAACAAAAATAAACAAACTGTATGCTCAATCTTGTCCTAGATGAAATTTGTAATGTATACATGTAACCAAAATATAAATATTCATCGCCTACAAAAGTAAAAGCGAAATACAGAAATTTCGGAGGGATGTGAATTAAATTAACTTTAAACTATTTGTTGAAACGTAATCGGTATGCAAGGATAAGTTGAATAGTAGAGTATTCGTAATATTGCATACCGAATTAAAATGCATGTTTTTTTTTTAAACCTCCATTCCCTTCCACTCTCTCCATCACACTTTCTTCATCGCACAACGCTCGTGCGACCTGCACTTCACATTTCGTCGTTTCTTCAGGTGTGCCACCCAGACAATGATAAGACCATCGGTATAAGGGGGCACACAAATTATGTGAATTTATCCTATTAATCTCACCTTGTCCATTTCGTGATCAGCTCTCAGAGATAAAAAAAACTTTGTGATACGCCGTGGGAAAAAAACTCTGAGTTATAAAGTTAGCTGTCGCCGATAGGGTTTAAAGTGCCCTTAGATGCTATGTTGAAATTTATTGGACTGAGATTCTCCATAATAATATCTCTCTGCTATACAATCTCGACGATAGGGTCAAGAAAGGCCCTAAGATGCGATGTAGACATTTATTGCACTGAGATTCAATCGTTGTTAAATAAATATTCTTTAAGCCTTTTTTAAAAACTATAAGTGAGTTTGCATCCTTAACTGAATCTGGGAGATTGTTGTATATACGCAAGGCATCATTCGTAGCATTATTCTTCAGGCGATCCGTTCTTGCAAAAGGTATTATGAATTGGTTTGCGTTCCCAGCATTGTAGTGATTTTTCTGCGATACTTTCAGAAATTGAATGTGTGACGACGAATTTGAATTCGAGGATTTAAAAATAAACTTGGCTTTCTCTGCTTCAACGATTTGAGTAAATGTTAATGCTTTCGCTGATTGGTACACAAATCTGGTTCTTGTACGTATTGGTAGATTAAGCATATTTTTATAAGCCTTGGTAAGCAACCTGGAGATGAGTTTAAGGTGTTGCTTTGATGACTGGCTCCAGATTACTACTCCGTAATGTAGTTTCAACAGAACGAATGCATTTAGCACCATCTGCTTGATATTGCTTGGAAATCCTTCATATCTTCTCAGTAATCCAATAACAGGAGCTAATTGTCTTCTTAAGTTGTTTATATGCGACAGCCATGTTAACCGTTGGTCGATGATGAGTCCAAGATATTTGAATTCCGCTACTCTTTCCAGTTTTTCGCTATTAAGTCTTATATCAATGTTAATGTCTTCCTTGTTCTTCCGTTTGAAAATAATGTATTTGGTCTTAGAAGCATTTAGCGCTAGCTTATTAGTACTTAACCACGAATGATATGTACTTAGATCCTCATTAATGGTATTCTCTAAGTAATCTTTTTTGCATCCCGAGTAAAGTAGAACTGTGTCATCAGCATATAGTGCATAGTGTCCTTTTAATCCACATATATTTAAATTGTTAGTGTATAACAAGAATAAGGTAGAGCCAAGTATGGAGCCTTGGGGAACGCCTGACTTCATAGGTGCCAAGTCGCTCAATACATTATTGATTACTTTTTTCTGCGATCTTCCTTTGAAGTGATTCCTAAAAAGTTGATTTGGTTTCCCGTGAATGCCATATTCGAGTAATTCGAGTTTACGAAGTTAATGCTCATGATCCACCGTATCAAACGCCTTTTTCAGATCCACAAAAATGGCAGCAACATGGTCACCCTTGCCAAATCCTGTATTTATGAAACGGGTGACTGAGAAAAGAGCATCAAAAGTTCCTTTATTTTTCTGGAAACCAAACTGTTGTAAATTTTAAATTGAATTTTCTTTAATGAATGATGATAGACAAATGTTTATTAATTTTTCGAATATTTTACTGAATCCTATTAAAAGCGCGATTATTTGGATCCATACGGTCTCCTCCCTTGAAGATTGGGACTATTTTTGCTAGTTTTCCTTCCTCAGAAAACGTTCCCTTCCTAATATGTTTGTTTAGACAATTCGCAACACATTATGCTTCCTCTTCCTTTATAAGTTTTATTTCATGCATGGTGATATTGTCTGTACCTGGTGCTGTATTTTGCTTCAATTCATCAATAATTTTTATTAATTCAACTTTGTTAGTAAGAAGCATGTGAAAGGAAGATTTGGGCGACGTAATTGTAGAAGTAAAACTGCTTGTTGGCGCTGGCTGGATTCCATTGGCAATTTTTTCACCTATAGTTGAAAAAAAGATATTGAGGTTACTTGCAGCTTCAAATGCATTTGCTGAAGATGAGTTCTCTATGGTGAAATCCTGGGTCGTAGAGTTACGCGGTGAATTTCTTTTAACTTCATTTATTATGTCCCAGATTTTATGCGCATTGTCGGCCACTGCATTTAATCTTTGGGAGTAATACAAAAGTTTTGCTTCTTTCACAACACATTTAGATGTTTTATTGGCTTCGATGTATATAAACCTGAGCGATTGATCATTCATGTTCCGTTTGTAGTTCATATAAGCCTTCCGCTTGTTCTTACTTGCCTCAATAACTTTATTGGTTATCCGTGAATGTTGACGACATCTTATTTTTTTCTCCGTAGTCGAGGTGTCCTTAGCTACCATTATGATGTTTGTGAGCTCCAATAAGTTTGAATGTTTTTGGTTAATTAATAAACCCTTAAGATTTGATCTAAAGAGGTCCTTATTTAACTATTTGAAAACTTTGTAAGCAGGCTTTTGCTTTTTATTTATTTTAATGCCTTGAATAACAACTTCCAAAACACGATGATCAACCTTAGGTCAGTCTTCTAGAGTATAAGCAATTTTCCCAGCAATTTGATTATCATTTGTGACTATGTGATCCAGGCACGCATTAGATGCTAGTCGGGTAGGTTGAAGTGGGTTCACAATAGTGGCACCATTCGTTTCTAGTACGTCGTTGTACATCCTTGACTCATTAGATTCAACCATTAGATCCATATTCGTATCGGCAACTGTGATCAAATTATTTTCCATAGAATAAAGTTCATCTAATGTCAAGCACAGGTCTTGCGCGTTAAGTCGGGTGGGGTTGTAAAATGTGCCAGTTTTTATTTTCTTCCCAGGGCATACTAGTTCGGTGACTATCATATTGTATTTATCCGGTATTACTTGCCTCGTTACGAAATTAAGAGTTTTTTCAATATAAATTGCTGTTCCTCCACCTCTTCCCGGCCTACAGGAAAATACAGAATCGTATCCCTGAATGTTGTAGTGCTCCACTTCCTCGAAATATATCCAGACTTCATTAAGTATAATTAAATCTATATTCGAATGTTACTTTATATAAATTTGAAGTTCGTCAAGTTTTTGTCTTAAACTTCTTATATTAGCATAGAGGATAGAAATTTGGGTGTCTTCAAATATCTTTGTATAATTGAATGGCTTATTAATCATCGTAGTTAATGCTTCTCTTAGCAATCAAAATCCTACGTTTTAATTCTGGGCATTCCGTCGAATCTGCCCGGTGTGCATGGCCAATTTTCTTACCATTTTCCATACAATTACAACATTTTTCAACTGAGCTTTTACAGTCTCTTGTATCATGCTGTGATCCACATTTTGCACACCTCAGTTCTTCTTCACATTTTGATGTCTTGTGATTGAACTTTTGGCATTTGAAGCACCTCGTGACATTAAAATCTTCCTTTATGTAGTATGAGCCACAGTCTATATTAACATATCTATTCGCTATCTTCTTGAACATCGTTCCATTCACCTCTAAAATATGTAACCATTTTCCGCTCCGTATTCTTCTAGAGTGAACCAATTCCATTTTATCTTCATCTAAAATGTTCGGGTTCAGACTTTGGATCTCAATTCTTAGCTCCTCGTTTGTGAATTGCTTCTCTAATCCATTTGTAACCAATCTTGGTTGAAGAGACTTAGTTTCCATTATTTCGTATCCCTTCATATTTTCCTTAATAATATTGAGAAACGTAGATGAATTTTCATTCGAAAAAGTCTTAATAATTGCTCCACCATTTTGAGTCGGACGGACTAGCTGGAGTAGAATCTTGCATTGAGAGGGTCGGATTTTAGATTTGAAATCGGAAAGAGTTTGATTGGAGCTTGAATGGGCTTTGGGCTTGATGATTATGCCTTTTTGTGATATTGTGTTTGTGCGTTTTTCTTTCTGCAAACCAGTATCCAATTTGATCACACGTGCATATGTAATTTTATTTACATGAGTGTTTTTGTCCATTAAGGCACTGACGGTAGACTTCAGTTCAATTTGCTGGTTGACTGTTTGCTTTATTTGTTCCATGAGACGATCATCTTTTAATTTTTTGTTATAAGATTTCCAAGCGGAGCACATCCAAAGAACATCTTGAGTAATCTCCATAATCTTTAGATATCTTTCTTCAGACATTTTAATACAGCTTATGTGGAACCGCTTATTACAAACTCCATCATACCCTATTCCTTGTTCCGAATTCTTAGCGGTCTTCTTGCATTTACCACATTTGTTGCATTTCACCGTCGACATTTTCCTTATTTATTATTTTATTATTTTTTTACTATTTTAATCTTATGATAATAATTATTATTTTATAAATTGTCTGCAATATCAAATTATTACGCGTAGGGGAAATAATGTTAATACATCTTATAAAATCAATTTGAAAATTATCAATAATAATGAGTTGGAAAAATTGTTATTAAGTTTATTCTAAATTTTATAAATTTGTTATAAATTTTCTACATTTTTTATTATAAATTTTCCAAATTATCTTCGTACTACACGAGAATCCCTCTCCTCGTACAAAGAATAATTGGAAAATCTAGCGGTTTAATGCAGAATTTTTAAATGTAGAATTTCCTCTAAGATAATGTACTTATCCTTGATTTTCACTCTTGAAAATACCGAAATTCTAACACCAAATTCACCAAATCAAGAAACAGCTGATTTCACTTTAAAATTCCACTTTTTGAACGTTTTTTCTATAGAGCTGATAAATTTCACGTCACCACCTGACAGTTGTCAGTCAATAACTAACTGTGTTAGTTATTGAAATTTACCTTTCCTTATTAATATTTGGACGAAGAAATAATACTTCGTGTTTGATGTGCTAAAACTCCCTTTTATTATTTTGAATAAATGTGTTAGAATAAAAAACCATGAATTGCTAAAATTAACAACGGCTTTCCTTTCCAGTGGTCCTTCTTTTTCCAGAGGCAGTGAGAGTGCAGGGTAAGTATGCCGTCGAGAGGGTAGGGTTTGAAAAAATCTGCTAAGGTCGGTTTCGCGTCGCGAGCGGTACGCGGTACCTTTGTTGGTTTGCCTTTTTCTTTAGCGTAGCTTTCGTCGGTTTCACGTTAACGTAGTGTATTTTTCGGTACCGCGTCGGTAAAATTCGGGAACGCGAAGTGGAAATTAGATTTTTGTAGTTTGACTGGATTAATGAAGAAATACGGAGTAACGTAAAGTAGGTTTCTTCTCCGTATGATTGTGTTTTTCGACGCGTTTGAAACGGGCGTTTAATGGTGGCTGAAAAAAATGTAATTGAGCGTAATCCATTTTGAGACCCGCAACCAAAATCCTCTCCGATCTAGCTGGCCGACAAGCAGCCACCGCGAAAATGGATTACGGTGCACGGATTGGTTGACCGGTTGGTGCCATTCGTTGGCACGACTCAGACTTAACGTCTAGAACCGATGAGAGGTCGGTTCCTCGTTTGTGAGTTAGACGGAGAAATCATTACACATGTCCTCAAATTGGTAACAATAAAATTTATTTTTTTAATAAGAAAACCAAAGGAGTTATCTTAACTTATAGTATAATAAGGCAGATCGATAGGGTTGATAAAAATGTGGATTTTTTATGGCAGAACTTGCTGTTTTTTTGTTTATATTTGACAGTGGTTGATCATTAGAATTAACAAATATTAAACTTAGTTGACTCGGGTAAAAATATTTCGTTTTATTTCAAATTTCCCTTAGCTAGGCCTTTTTACCCGCACTTTAACTTGGTTCGTTGGTGATTGGCTATCGTAAGTTGAGTACAAACCTCTTTTGACAAGAGCATACGGTTGTCTACCCATCTTGTATATTTCTGATTTATTGTTTGCTTTAGTATACAAAAATTCACAACTAATACTAAGTCCCAAAAAGAATTTGTTTTTTTTGGATCGTAGAAAAACGTGAACTAAATGCTCTTTATTGTATTTTTTGTGAAATATGCATTACTGACAAGCTTAGTACATAACTCTTCAGAGATCTCTTCGAATTTTGTACAGATTTCTATAGAAGTTCTCGTGCAAATATCAAGTCCTAATCACATTGTAAAGGGTCAATTTGATTCTGGACATGAAAGCTTAGCTAAATAGCGATTTTTTTCTAATTTTGGGAAAGAAATGTTATTTCAATCTCAAACAAGACAATGTCCACAAGCAAATAGTAGGAAACAAATTTGAATAATAAAGTAGGAAAGATTGCTTCTAACAGTTTTCCAATTTTGTGGTATCATAATGTCCCTACCATTCATACATAATTGAAAAGCAACCAAGATAGCATTGAGAACTGTTTCAAAGAGACATGGAGCTGAAACAGTCTTTTCCCTGGTGTGTTCTATTCAGAAAATATGACGTTTGACCCCGCTTACGTTGGGCACTCACAAATACATACCTATCTAATTATTTTCCCCCAAATATATTCTTTTCGCTCCTTCTGCTGCTCCTTTTTATTTGTTCTTGGACATTAAACGACTTCATTTCGCGTCTATTTGCCCGGAGGTAAACTTTATGCAGAGTGACCTTCCCTCACAGCTGCCACGTAATGTACGAAACGTAAACTCACTCGTCCTTTTATGGCAGTCAAAATAAGTGAAAATTGAAATAATTTTCATTTTTGCAGTACGACTTGTGAAAGCAGTCGCTTTCCTCATCGCCACCAGATGTGTTTCGAGGACAATGGCAACGACGATTCGCGTCATGGTGGTTGTGTTGTGTGAACAGCTTTTCATATAAAATTTGCTGAAATGGCAGATTACTGTGGCAAAAAAATCCTTGGAATGCTCTACAATCGGCCAACTACGCTACGCTATATGCTATTGAAATGGCTAAACTGCTAGCACACAGCCACGAAAAGCTCCATGGCATGAAACGAGATTTTCACTTGAAAATCCTTTCATCTAATCCCTTTTGGAGTGTCAGTAATCCGTTTCTGAGCAGCTCCTTAAACGCTGTATTCTGAGGCTACAAAACGTATTAGGACGAATTGTGTTCCGAAAGGAAGTGTGAAAAAGAGTAAAACGAGCGAACTGAATTGCTACATTTCACTGGACGCTGCTGGAAAATGAATCAATATGGTGTGTTTGCACGAAACCCTCCCTCAGATCTGCCTTCCTGCAAGGTTTGGCATTACAAGTAATTTAGTTTTTTAAAGCGAGCAGCGCTCGATGTACATATGTATATTCTAGAACAAGGCTAACACAATTATGTGCAACGACATCATGTTTGCCATTCAAAAAAGGTTATGTACATGCATGCGTGCGTTACAGATAACCACATGATAGGGCGTGTTGTGAAACAGCGAGGACTACATGTATATCAGCGAAATGTTATGCTTCCCTTTTAATTTCCTGGTTCTAGAGCGATTTTAATAGCAAAAATTTCCAAAACAAATTAAACTTGATTACAGTATAGTATAAGAGTACAAACTACTTCGAAGCAAAAACGGGTTTACTTAGCGCATCCCCCATTTAGCTTGGCAACTTCTAGAAATGAGTAGCAGATTTCATCGCTCTCAAAAAAACTTAGCTCATGTACTTTCAAGCACAAGTTTCATTTTCAAGAACAACTAAAATTCGCTTGTGCTACTCACCATAATTCTTCCTACGAGTACTGCGGTATTTATAAAGGAAGAGAGGAAAAACTGGAACATTACAAAATACGACGATAATCATTATAATTAAACCCTTGAAATGCCATTAGGAGAGTGTGCGAAAGAAAGTCCTGTCTTTCTCAGCTGACAGCGAGGGACTCACAATCAAAATGAATTCACATCAAGGACACCGAGAGGACGTAGAGTAAGCCATCTCGAAGCAAATATTCTCCATATTCTTCTCGTACACGGAGCTCTTGCAATATCGTGTCGTGCTCATAGATTTGAAATATGATGATGAAATTCTCTTTGGAATAAGAATAAACTGTGTCGTTAGAAAAAAGGATAATGTGCTGCAGCACATACCGAGTATGAGTGAAAATAAAGAAGTCGGTTGAGGGAAATTGCACGGTTTTATATTAGACAACATGCTTGACAGCAAATGTATGCAAGACGTCGTGATTTTCTTTTTTGGTGTTTTTTAACATCCAACTTATAAGCTCTGAATGCAATTTCTGAGTGCTTGACGATAAAATATCATATGAGTGCACACTACAGTAACGATGCAAGTGAGTGCATAACTTACAATAAAGGATATGTCGTTCGCGAGAAGCTTTCTTTATTTCAACGTAAATCAAATATGCATTGTATTTTGTATTACATTGGAGAAAATGGTTTGCCGCCTTCTAATGTAGATGCTCATGAACTTGGAAAAATAATACATTAAGACTTGTTACCAACGCAGTGGGGATTGGAGCTGCAATTCATCATTTGGATTTTCCCTTCTGCATTGAAGGCAACGTGCTTTAGTTTTGCGTTAAGGTTATGGGTGCTAGACCTCTGTTTTACAAATCAAGTACTAGTTCGGAAATACAAACACAAGAAAAAAGCTAGAGTTTCTTAAAAATGAAATTATTTTTTTTTAAAACGAAAATAAACAGACGGAAAAAATTTCAGCTGTTGATCATAGCATCTACATGGAATGCTAAGCAACGGAATATTACGTTTAGTATTTGTGGTGTTGACTTGTTTTTAGAATTCTGCATCTAGCATTTATTGCATACAGACGTGTTTTTAAATCGCTCTTGTCAATAGTTTTCAAAAATTAATTTTTCAAAACGGCAGTCCGAAGTTAACCCCTTACTGCATTGCGGGCCATATTTGAACCAAACAATAGTTTTGCGTATAATTTAAAATATTAAAAAGTGTTTACTCGTTTTCTGCATGCTGTGGCATTTTTGGGGCACAAATGTTCATACAAATATAGTAAGTTGTCTTCGAGTCGTTTCCTATATTAACGAAACATCTAAATTTTGTATAGTCAAAAATAGTATTTACTGAGCGCACGGAAATGAACTTTATCGGTCGGAGTATAAAACCAGAAGAAGTTATATACACAATAATTTAAGCTAGCATATTAAAAAGTTGTTCGGCATCTTTGACCTAATTCATGGAGGGTTGGCGCTTTGCCGCTTTCAGGTCCGCTCCAATGCTTCCTCTCTTAGATGTGTCAACATCGAATGTGACTCTTCGTTTCTTGTTTTGATTCGATTCCGCGTAAGTTTTTGTAATTGGAGGTCTTCGGCTGTCATAATCGGAAAACGGTGATGGCGTTGGTTCTTCAATGTCTGGGTTGAAAATGTAGGCTGATTTCAATCTGGCGATTGATATTTGTGATGTTATGCCGTCCATGAGGATTTTGAAGGTTCTATCGGACCTTCGCTCAAGTACGCAAAATTGACCAACATACGGCTGCTGCAAACATTTTTTGGCCGCGTCGAATCGTACACAGACGTGACTGCATGTTGCCAAGTCCTTGAAAATAAATATGCTGCTATGTCGATGGTGTTCGGCAGGTGTTGGCCATATTCGTCGCATGTCTTTTCCGAAATTTAGGCACAAATGCTGTCTGGTCGCTTTTACTGTCCGTATCTTCAACAATATCTCCTGGAATCTCAAGTGTGGTACCGTACAACATTCCCGCTGCAGTACATTTAATATCCTCTATGTAAGCAAATCAAAGGCCAAGAAGAACTGTAGGCAGAGCTTGTTTTCGTCTTCATGACACATGAGTGATGCCTTTAAAGATCGATTCCAGCATTCCACCATTCCACTTGATGAAGGATGGTAAGCAGTCATCCTGATGTGTTTACAACCAATTATTTTGGTTAGCGAACGGAAAAGCATTGATTCAAATTGGCTACTGCATTCTATTGTAACGATCCTTGGTGTACCGAAATGTCAGACCCAATGGTGATAGAAACTGGTAGCGACCGTGTCGGCGGTGATTTCGGTAATTGGTACGGCTTGCGTCCATCGCAAGAAACGATCGACTAGCAGTGAGCCGACTAAATCGAGATGTATGTAGTCGAATCTTTTATCTGGCGCTGCAAACTTAAACGGGAAAGTCGTGACGTTTCAACTAGTTTTAGAGCGTTGGCACCGAATGCATGATTTTGCCTGATTCGCAATATCCTTGCGCATTTTTGGCCAGACGAATTTTTCTCATAGTAAAAGACTGATAACCTTCCCACCGGGGTGCGACAGGCGGTGCACAGGGTCAAATACTTGACGTTTAAGTGCTTGTGGTATATAGGGTCGTGTGATACCTATTGTTAAGTCACAGTACAAATGCTTTCCACTCTTCTGTACTCTCTGCAAATCCGATGATGTTTCCGAGTGTAACAGACTTTGTAATTCGCTATCATGTTGTTGTTCCACTGCTACTTCTGCCATATCGAGTGCTTTATGTGCGGTAACTGCACCAAGTCGAGAAAGAGTGTCTGCCACGATGTTTGTTTCACCTTTAACGTGGAGTATGACCGTCGTGAACTGAAAAATATACTCCAGTTGTCGCATTTGGCGTGGTGATGCTTTTGATGACTTCTGTGTGAAAGCGTGGCACAGTGGCTTGTGGACGGTTCGTATCATGAATTGATGTCCTTCTACTCTATCTCGAAAATATTTGATAGCCGAATAGATCGCTAACAATTCTTTATCGTAGACGCTGTAGTTTTGTTGAGCGTCACTAAATTTTTTGGAATAAAATCCTTGTGGCAGCCAAATTCCATCGACGAACTGTTCCAATACTGCTCCCATCGCGAGATTCGAGGCGTCCGGTGCGATCGCCAGCTGAGCATTTTTAACAGGATGTTTGATACAAGCTGCTGCTGCTAACAATTTTTTAGTCTTCAAAGGCATTAATTGTTGTTGACGTCCAATTTATAGGCCTTTTATAATATTTTTGGGAATCGCGCAGGGATTCATTTAGAAGAGCAAGTACTTCTGCGGCTTTCTTTAGGAATTTCCGGTAAAAATTGATCATGCCCGAATATCTCCGTAGACTTAGAATATTTTTTGGCCTTTCACATTCCAGTATTACATCAACTTTTTCTGGTAGCAGCTTGATTCCTTCGCTGCTTACCAGAAATTCCAAATAACGTACCTCGGGTTTTCCAAAATTGCATTTGTTGACGTTAATTTTGATGCCATGTTCCTTTAATGGAGTGAACACTTCCTGTAAATGTATCCGATGTTCCTCTTCCGAGCTGGACGCGATAAGGATGTCATCCAGGTATCCGAAACTGCAGCTTGATCCCGAGAGAACAATGTCGATATACCTCTGAAAGGTTTGGGCTGCATTCCGGAGTCCATAAGGCATCGTCAAGAATTCAAAGAGTCCAAAGGTTGTGATGACCGCTGTCTCTTCGATGTCCTCATCTGCGATTGGCACTTGATGATAGGCGCGAATTAAACCTATGGTCGAAAAGATTGTCTTCCCGTGTAGATTATGGTTAAAATCTTCCAGTCTTGCCGCTGGATATCGATCTGGTATCGCAACTGCGTTTAGTTTTCTGTAGTCACTACAGGGTCTCCATTCTCCTGACTTTTGCGGGACTAAATGAAGTGGACTAGCCTCTGGGCCACGTAAAAGACGACATCAAACTCAGCCTTTGTGGATTGATATTTGTCCTGCGGTAATCGGCGAACTCGTTCCGCGATTGGTGGGCCTTTCGTCAATATGTGGTGTTGGAGAATTGCCTTTTTGGTTTGCGGCGTTGTCAAGAACTCGTCAGCTCGGGAAGTTCGGTGAGGATGTTGTGAAATGGCATCTGTCGATTACAGTGGTGATTGCTTCGGCTGGTTTATCTGAAAGTGTTGCGACAGCTTGAAGATTTGTCTCACCATCCACCAACCGCTTCCACTTAATATAACGAGCAAATTGAAATGTTGTAGAAAGAACGATCCACTACGGCAATGCAAAAACGCCATTTAAAAATCCTCTGTAATCCAAAGTCGAGCGAAAGGATTTCTTCCATTCGAAGTGTACAATTTCCATTTTTCCTGACGCGTTTTGCCCTGGCTAGGGATTACCGATACCTCTGCACCTGTATCCAAGAGGAATTTTAGCCTTGTTTACTTGTCGGTCACTAATAGGCGGCTCTTATTTAAGTGGACGTCATCGCTGACCGCATTTGACGATTACGGTTTTAGGTTTCCTGTTCGGAAAATTGGCATGGCGGACGGCATTTATTCGCCTTTTCCCGGATTCCCGGTGATAAAAACAATTTTCCTCATCTGTACCTTGACGTGTGCTTGTTTGAGACCTTGGGCGCCAGCGAGCGTGAATGGGATAGATTTTTAAGAATGTGGGTGTTGATTTCGTGCGTTCATTTCTAATCTTTTAAGTCGGTTTAATATTTCCACGAGAATTGGATCTGACCTCGGAGCAGGAATTTTTGATGTCGATGCTATTACAGCTGGGGCAGCGTTGAACTCCTCGACAATTTTGTCTGCGATTTCGAGGAGTTTTGCGATGTCCCTTTCAATTGATACGAACATGATGGCGCGTACATGCACTGGTAGACGTCGTAACCATAACGCACGTAGAGCATCTTCTGGCAGCTGCAAGCCTGCCATGTTTTGCATCTGACGAAATAGATGTAATGGCTTTTGGTCACACAATTTGAACTCCGTTTGCACTTGCGTTAGCTGCTGCTCAAGAGACGCAGCAAAGCGGGCAATTAATTGCGTTTTTAGCTCCTCATATTTGTTTCCGACCGGCGGATGTTTTACTACCTCCGCAACTTGCTTGGGGGTGGTAATGTCCAGGGGTGTCACTACCACGTTAAATTTTGCCGTATCTGAATACACTTTGTAATGTCCGAAGGTGGATTGAATCTGGGAAAACCAAAGTTCGACCTGCAACTCCCAAAATGGCGGTAACTTTGCATCACGCAGGGCTTCTAGTCGAGGGGGTTCAGTACCGGGCCACAATTCACATGCGAGGTTCAGCGAAGTTTTCGGGGTTTCCGTAGTAATATTTCACTCTCCGGGCGTTGACGATTCGCATTGTTTGTATTTTTTGTTTTTCTCACTTGTTTATTTATAACAATAAAACGTAAGGGTCACCAATTATAGGAACTTGTCTTCGAGTCGTTTCCTATACTAACGAAGCATCTAAATTTTGTATAGTCAAAAATAGTATTTACTGAGCGCACGGAAATGAACTTTATCGGTCGGAGTATAAAACCAGAAGAAGTTATATACACAATAATTTAAGCTAACATATTAAAAAGTTGTTCGGCATCTTTGACCTAATTCACAGAGAGATGGTGCTTTGCCGATTTCAGGTCCGCTACACAAAATCATTTCAGTGCCATCTATAAATTGCTAGTTGAACTACACCTTATTTCAAAGTTTTCAAATCAAGTTTTGACAGTTACAGTGAGTGCGCTCATATCCAAAATTAAAAAAAAACAACGTGAAGGAATCGTTTGGGGAAAAATTCATTGTAAAATAAAGTTTATTTACGTAAAACAGGTAAAATTTCATTCTTTTTATTCATTAAACTGATACAAAAGTTGCATTATTTCTTTGGATCTTAACATATTTGTACCAACATGCAAAAATATTCAAAGTTCCTTTTGAACATATTTGGCACATCATGCATAATACTGATGAAATGAAAAATACCGTTGAATCTTATTTCTTAAATATTTTTGTATTTTGTAAGTTTATGCTAATAACGTACTGTTCAGGGCTCATGGATCCTCGCAGATTTTACGGTGGTGTACAGACCATTATTCAAAATATACCTGATGGCAGTACAGATGAAGAATTGTCTGAATATGAGGATCTCATGAGACGGCCTGTTAGAAGACTTCCATCGATAACTGTGCCCGAGACTGAAGAGGAGTCCGAAGATGATCCATGGGACTTAATTCCTTTGTCTGAACCTGCTGGAGAACGTTCAAGAGCTACTAGAACTGATACACCAAGATGGAGGGATGGCTTTATCGAAAGAATGGACTACGACTTAGAATTTACTGGTAATTTAAGTTTCCCTTGAATGACAATGGAGTTGGAAATACCTGTACAATTTTTTAAATACTTATTTACTGATGAAATTTTTCAACTTATATCCCAACAAACCATGTTATATGCAACGGAGAAGCGTCCTGAAAAAAATATAACTGTTACACCACGAAAAACTGAACAATTTGTGGGTATATACCTTATGTTGTCTATTATTCAACTGCCATCTACTAGAGATTACTGGAGTGAAACCTTAGGACGTCCCAAAATTAGCTCAGTTATGTCACGTAACCGTTTTGAAGAGATTAAGCGTTATATTCACTTCAATACAAACTCAACCCACGTGTCTAAGGGGCAACCAGGCTATGATCCGTTACACAGACTTCGTCCATTCTTAAACCAACTTAGAGAGCGTTTGTTAACTGTCCCAAAAGAGAAGTAAATGGCTGTAGACGAGCAGATAATTTCCACTAAAATTCGCTCAACTATAGGCAATATAATCGCAAAAAGCTCCATAAATAGGGCTTCAAAAATTTTGTTCTTAGCGGTTCCTCTGGTTTTAGCTATGACTTCGAACTATATACAAGGGCTCATGGACCAGAAGGAGTATTTGAAGGTTTACCAAACATAAGCACTTCCAGTAATGTGGTCATTCGTCTTGCAAGAACTATTCCAGAATTACAAAATTACAGACTTTTTAGATGCACTCCTAGATTATTACAGAATTCAAATTAGATCAAAAAAATTTTACCATACAATATTTTTTACCATGATGGACATGGTCACCATCAACGCCTGGCTTTTATATAGGCGTAGATTTGAAGACCAAGAATTGCTTGCACTAGCTGTAGCAGAAGCCTTGTGCTGGGCCAATAAACGTAGTAGCAGTACAAAACGGCATCGGCCCTCAAATGTATTTGAAAGAAAAGAGAGCAAGAGGACCAGTAACCATAATGCCATCCCGAGATGTGTGTCTAGACCAGGTAGATCACCTCCCTATTTGGATAACCAGACAGCGCTGGAAGGTACCGGAGTGCAATGGAAGTTCACATATTCAATGTCGCAAGTGTAAAAAAAACTTATGTCTCAATAAGAAAAACTTTGCTTCCTTCTGTTCCATACTTTATAGTTCTTTATAAATAATATTGTAAGGAATGAATGACTTATTATTCACTCATTTATGTATGTTGTGCCGTATTTGGACCAAACCAAAAATAAGCAACTTTTCTAATAAAAATATTTTTTTGTTGCAAAATAAAAAATTATGCAGTAAGGGGTTAATAAGCTCGTATCGCCGAAGCATTCGATTCAAGCAATTTACATCAGATAATATTCTACTTTGCTACGTCCAGAAAAACAAAAAACCTCAAGATAACTTCGGGACCGCTGGTATAAAGGAGCCCGACGCCTGCCCACCGTTAGGGGAACCTAGGATCTAGGACAAAAGCCAGTAACAAAACAGAAAAAGTTCTGCTAGCAAATGTATTCGGACAAAGCGGAAGAGGTATGGTTCGGCTTTTGGTAGCCGAAAATAGATTAAGAAATTTCGAAATCAGAAGAGTAAATGTAGAAAACTTAACTACTAAACTAAAATTATTGGTTGATTTCAAGTCAGCCAAAGATGCTTTGAGTTATGGGGAAGCTCCACACTTCACTTATACCCCCAAAAGCAAAAAAGTCAGACCTTTTCGTTGAAGGTTCTGGACTGCGAGAAGGATACGGTCGTCTCTGTCAGGTGCTCAAGCAAGCTACACCAGGAACTGCATTAATTTCTGTCAAACAATTAGGAGATCGATCATCGAAAGGAAGAATTTACCGCTTCAACTAGTTCAAATTTCTAATAAAAGCAGTCCAAGTGCCCTTGAACAGATAAGATACTTAAACTTCAGAGTGGTGAGGCGGGCATGATTCCAGGAAAGAGAAGTCAGCCACCGTACTACTGTCATAATTTCCGTGATTCGGCTGCCAGCTGCACCATGCACTATCGGTGCGTAAAATGCAAAGGAATCCATGCCCTCGACGAGTGCAAATTATGTCTGAAGGAGCACAAAGAAAAATTGTCCTGCGGCAACTGCAGTGTATTTGGTCGTTCGTCATCATCATAGGATGTCCCTGATGTCAACATGCAAGAGTTAAATTTATTCCAAAATAAATGCAAGTATCCCCGCAATATGATACCTTCCAACTTCGTCAAGCCCAGGGTAACATTCGCACTCGCCGCTAGACGACCAGCAGTCAACGCTGTAAATAATGTACGCAGCAACAATAAGCTGCTTCTTAAAACTTACCAGCAAATTAATTTTTTAATCGTAGACAATCGACTAACAAGATATAAAAAAAAAACTTGGTTTTTCAGCGTTTAGATCTTTAAAATGTCTATCCAGTCATATTCCCATGGATAGGTTTCATTTCATCTAAATCAACGTCAACTCCATTGTTATTCTACGTCGAAATGACTATCTTCTTCATCATCAAGCAAAAGCCAGACATCATACTTCTCACTGGAACCCACCTCAATTCATTCATTTCATGACATTCAAGGATTTTGAATTCATGAGAAACGATGGGATAAATGGTGATGGGGAAGGGCCACCGAGATATTGGATAGCAGGCCCAATTGCTTCCAAATTATTGATAAAAATAAATTCAAAAACTTTCACTGTCGGGTGGGAATAAGCTCGTCATTATCTCTACCTATGTATGCAACTGGTCGGAACGTTCTCTAATTCCTTATTCAAAATACTCGAATTGAACAGGATACATAATTATTTTATTCTTTCCGGTGACCTGAATGCCCACATACATTATGTCTGAACGCCAAGAACAATCCAATAGGTATATTGCTGGAATCGTGGATAACAGAGAACCAAATTTAATATAGGTGCAATTTATACGGGTCAGAGGTCATATTTAGACATCTGCATTGCTGACGCAAGACTAGAATCCAGCTTCAATAGTCCATTTACCAAGCCCTGAGAGAGGAAATCAAACACTTTCACAGGACATTGAAGCAAAAGTTCAAATCATGCCAGAACGGCCAATCAATTCTTCACTTCAAGCAAGTATTGGTAATTAAACTCATACAGAGCTTGCACCTTATTGATTATTTTGTCAGCTATGAATACCTGTGTTTCATCGTTGGCAGGATAAACAACAAGAAATCATGTGATGTTGACGGTATTCCAAATAAAGTTCTTCGCCTGAGGTTGCTATTAGGAATTATTGCATATTGTTCAAGAACATATTGAACAACTCAGATTTTCCAAATGAGCGGAAAAGGCCCAAGGTATTTCCAGTTTTGAAGAAAGGAAAAGAATTTTTGTGCCCCAAAAGCTATCGCCCAATCAGCTTCCAGCTTAACATGAATAAGGTGTTTGAAAGTATACTAAAGAAAACATTGAGAGACATGAGTTGATGACGAATCATCATGTTAGTTTTCGTGTGAAGTGTTCGACTATTAATGCAATAACAAAAGTCACCAAGATTATCGGTTAGAAACGGCACAACAGAGAATGTGTTAAAGTATGTCTTATTGATAATTCCGCCGTAGACTGTCTGAAGACTGGTTTAGAAAATACGAGGACTTCCCATTGTTTTCTTAACCAACAGCTTCCATAACACCTCATCCTAAACCCCACGAACAAATGACAGTAAATTTTATCGGGGTCGTATATTTGGTTTACTAGTTCCCCAATCATGGAACATTAAATGCCAAGAAATACCAATAACTCCAAAAAGTCCTGCAGTTGTGCTATTAAATCCTTCCTACATGTCCTTTGTGGGGACGTAAGAGGGTGAAGGCAAGTCTTTCACACCTGATAACGAAATCGAAAGTAATAACCATACCACCGAAATTGAACTCGGGTGACGGGCTAGCTTCCCATCCCTGTAAACCCCTATATTGCTTTGAAACTGGCAACAGAGCCTTGGAATAGATTGGACCTACGGCAATGACTTAGCAACCGAAAAAACGCCAATGGCATTTGATCCTGGAATGTCAAATTCCTCAAATACCCTCTCACTGCTAAGGAGCTTGTACACTAGGCCAACCAATATTAAATTAAACATCATGGCAATCAAGGAAACTAATTGTAGTAGAAGTAATGTTTAAGATATGAGATCGCACACAATATTGAAACGTGGGAAGCCTGCTGGAAAGCAATGATTCACAGTGACCTTCATTTTGGGTACGGAGTTCAAATTGCACGTTTGAAGTCAGTCAATGAACGGCTGCGTGCAATCTACATTAAAGCGAAATTCTTCAAAATTTGTCGTACGTTCGACTTGCTTCCCAAATCGACGCCTATATGTCATGAACTGGATATCACAGGATGGCAATACATAAAACTAGATCGACCATGTTGTGATAAAACACGATGGTTTTCGAGCTTACTTGTAATCCATACATACCGAGGAGCCAATTGTAACTCAGATCATTACTTGATAAAACTAACCTGTCAAATTTATATGTCAATGTATGTATGCATTCGGTGAAGACCAGCTCTCTACAAAAGTTCCAAGCTTCCAAACAGCATTTGAGGTTTCACGGAGACCCTCGAAAACCAACTAGGGCCCATCCCATTAGACACATCACTGAAAACAAGGAACGCACTGTCGGTGGAAGTGAAGCCGGCAATTATGGACGTGACAGAACAGACAATCGGGCATCAAGCCTGGCGCAAAAAAAATGATTTCTTCGATGATGAATGCCAAAATGCGTTAGATAAGAAGAATCAGGAGTACAAAGAATACGTCGGTAGGAAAACTAGGGTAGAAAAAGAACATTATGAAAATCTGAAAAAAGTTGCGAATAAGATCATTAGAATTGAAAAAAAAGAAAATACTACGACAACCAATTGAGAAGTATAGATGTAAATCTAGTGAGCAATAACAGCCCAAGACTACACTCTGCTGTGATGACATCGACTACATCATTGCTGATGAAAACAAGATTAAGGAAAGACGGGCATTATATTTCAAAAGCCTCGTTAATCTGCTGCACTGCTCCGCAACATCAGAGCCTACAGATGTAATTCCAGTGAAACTTATAAAATATGGTAGCAGCAGCGTTCAAGAAGCCAGCCATCTGTAAAGTCATCCAACAAAGAACCATATTACAACTTTGTATTCTTGGGGAGTACCAAGTTGGTTTGAAAGTAGGTAGATCGGTGATGGACCAATTTTTTTAAAATAACCAGATACTTGAGAAAAGTTCACACGTCAATATGAACGTATACTAAATATTCTTTGACTTTAGGCATGCATACGATAGTATAGATTATTACGTAATATACTAAATAATACTTTGCTTTGTATCCTAGCAAACTTCGGCCGTCTTGCCAAAATGACAATGATATCAACAACCTCCCAAGTCCGCATCAATAATCACCTCACCGATGCCTTTAACACAGTTACCGGACTAAACCAGGGAGATGAACTGGCCCCATTGCTATTCAATCTGCCTATGGAATACGTAATTAGAAAGCTACCTGTCAAAACAAGAGGTGCGTTATTATACAAGTCAAGCCAAGTGGTAGCCTATTTAAACAACATCAATACTTTGTTGCGGTCATTAATAACTGCCAAAGAATTTTCCGTGAAACTCGACCGTGAGACAAAACTAGAAAGGCTACAAACCAATAAAAATTGAGGGAGCTTATGACGTAATCGAGGATACGAGTTGTGTAACGAGACTGATTTTATGGTCGCGTTTGCGGTAAACCTGCGACCTTGAAATTCCCTTTCTGTTCCCCGGCATCCTTCTCCTCTCCATTGATATATTTACCATCGCTCTAGCTTGTTTAGTTCGCCTGCTGTGTCGAGTTGAGTAGACGTGTGTTGGTGGTGCTCGTCATGAAAATGGAGAAATTTGGCGCCAGATTGGGCGAAACAGCTTCGGAAACGTACGCTAAAATTGTAAAAGTGCATGATGATAGTGCTCTTAGTCGTGCCCAGGTGTTTTAATCGCATAAAGAGTTCAAGTAGAGGCGTGAAAACGTGGAAGACGAGGCGCGGAGCAGGAGACCAGTCGAGGTGAGGACTAATGCAAATGCGCAGCATGTGCGCGCCCTAATCCGTGAAGATCGCCGTTTTACAGTTTGAATGTTGGCCTCGGAACTGGGTATCAACAGTGAAACAGTCAGACAAATTTGAACCGACGATTTTGGGATGAAAAAGTTGTGCGCGTTGTGACACCACACCGCCCTCAGCGTGTCCCAGTATTTGGCCTCTAAAAGGATCGCCGTGTTGCAACAGCCGCCTTATTCGTCCGATATGTCACCATGTGACTTTTTTGTTCCCTAGAATAAAATCAGTGGTCAAAGGAACCCATTTTGAGTCGATTACGGACATCCAGGCGGCTGTGACGAGGGCACTCGCGGAAATCCCAGTCAAAGCGATCCAGAAATGTTACCAAGCATGGAAAACGTGCTGGAATCGTTGTATAGCTACCCAAGGGAACTACTTTGAAAGGGATGGCAGCATTATAGAATAATTTTTTAATATACAGTTTTCATGGAATTAGAGTCTTTACTTAATGGTCACACCTCGATCGGCATCGAAAGGGTAAATTGATCAAGATATAATCTAAATCACAATTGGCTTCTCGATATGTACAGACGTCAAGTATGTTCGAGGTCCAACGTTGTTGAATCAGAACATGGTAGATCTGGCTTTGTGTGTTGCCTTCCGGGGACACCCAGGTCATTTTATAAATGCGTCGATGTGAGAAGCAAGTCGAACGTATGGATAGATTTCTGCTGCATCCAAACTCACTCAGGTGCTGGCTGTTGTCATTTTTTTCATCGTGGAGGCTATATGCTCCAGCTGTTCCCCGATGAGATAGCCCCTTGCCAACTTTATCTCAAATACACAAAATATCACACTTGGTGGATGCAATATTAAGAATTTGGAGGGATTTGTGTTTTGAATACTGATAAAAGAGACAAAATACGTCGAAGGATACAGCTCGAAAATAAAATTTTTTATTCAGTTTTGACGATCTTGAAGACCAGCTGCATACACAGGAAAACAAAGCTCCAAGCATACAAATCTGTGCTATGCTATGCGTGTGAAACATTGATCCTAAGATTTGCATTTCGGCAGTAATAGCACCTGTAATGATACTGAAAAAATAAAAAAAATTATAAAATTTCCTTTAAAAGCGCTATTTATTATTGATCCTAACCCAAGCATCCGCAAATATATTGAACGCCTTTGAGCGACGAGGCCTGAGACGGATCCTTGGAGCAAAATACGACGAAGACCAATGGCGAATTCGATACAACCGTGAGCTGTATGAGATTTTTGACGAGCTAGAGGTCTCAACAATTGTAAGACTGCGGAAGCTCAATTGGCTGGCCATATGTATCCTATGGACGAACAACGGACACCCAAAAAGTTATTCGTTGGGAGAACTGAAGGGTGGAGACCAGTGACTCGGTCGACGAAGACTGTTCATCACTGCTCGGATTTCGAAATTGGAGGACGCGGTTAATGGACCGAGACAGTTGGGGGTGCTTGTTACAGGAAGGAAATTTTTTATTCACAATTGCTAGTCGAATGAGGTGTCATTGGAAAAGTTTCAATGAGGTCTTTTCAAAATAATCACAGGCCTTAAAACCGCCTTATTGGCATCGTGGGGGGAAGAGGGAATGTACGATTTTTCGCGAAGATTGAATGATTTTGAGTTACTTTTCCCAAACTTCAGCGTATAAGGTAAATGTTTTTAATATTTTACTCATTTAATAAATGAATGAAGATGAGTAGTTAAGGAGGCAGGAGAGAGCCCTTAACAGAAGGGCTTTATAGCCATTCTAAGGTTCGGAAAAAATTCTCTGATTCAATTTAATGAATAACTGAAGATGAGTACCTACAATTAATACTCATAGGTGAAACAAATCGAGGAGACAGGAGAGTGCTCCTAACGGAAGGGCTTTCTAGCCATTCTATGGTTCAAAAATTTTTCTGATGCCATGAGCCGATGATTTGAATTATTCATCCGATACTTGTTTAAGGGATCGTTCAAATTCATCCAAAAGATGCAAAGTTTCGTTCATAAGCACATAACAGCCGCGATTTGGTTCCATTTTCAATAATTTTTCAGAATGTTCGGCTCGATGAAACTATTCAAGTAAACCACTATTCCTTAAATTTTCATGAAAATCCGAAGAGAATAAGAGTGCCTTGATCGATATGAAATATAGACAAGTTGGGTAGACAGAACTACGCTCATATCAAAAGGGTCTTGTACTTAACCTACAATATGTGGATAAATAGAATGATTTAATTCAAGAAAAACTTTTATGACGTGCGCAACAATACCCGTAAATTTTTGTTTTAAAAGATCTCGATTTTAACCAGCCAACATTTTGTTCTAATATTTCTAAAATCATTGACTGAGGTGATTCTTAAATGTATTTTTGTTATTCATCTTATCTGAAAATTTTAAGAAGATTCAATCAAAAGCCCATGCAGTAGAAAAATCGTATATGATTGTTGTAATCGGGAGAAATTCAAATGGCTATAACGTCGGTAAAATTCATTGAAACTTATAGAATACACTGATATTTTGAAGAACTACTCAAATAGCTGATTACATTTAATTTTAAGGATATTGATAGAGTTTTACTGACGAAAATGTGAAATCCTAATACTATTAGCAAAGTTCAACGAATTTCAGCCTCTAAGTTTAATTGATTTCACTTTTTGGACCAGTAAATTAGCCACCAATATTTAGGAGTGATATCACACTTTAGATTATTTTCTTTGGGGTTACGTAAAGTTTCTGGTCTTCAGAGATAAAACAGCTTCACTCGATGCTTTGGAAGACAACGTTACACGTGTCATTCGTGAGATACCGGCTACTATGCTGAAATGCGTCATCCGAAATTGAACCCTAAAGATGCACCATTTACGGCGTAGTTACGGTCAACATTTAAACGAAATAATCTTTAAAAAGTAAATTTCATAGATTGATCTTTCGACTCACAATTAAATTTTCACTATGGAATTCAACTTTACACCTTATATTTGAAATTGAAAACGTAACATAATAATAAATCACCCTATATTATTACATACTGTATTAAAGATTAAATTTTAGACTTTCTACAGTAAAAAACTGAGCGTCATCAGTAATCAGTAAAATGGTTAAAAATAAACTAGAAAATGGGCAATCAAAGACAGCATTAGCGGCATATTTTATTGTTTTTCTTCCGAACTGGCAAAAAGCGGTGCAAGCTCGAAAGAAATCGTGTGAAGTTTATGATGAGGACTGCCTTCCTTAACGCCAGTTTCAGCGTTGGTTTGCTCGCTTTTGTTCTGAATATTTTAATGTGCAAGACGCATCACATACTGGTCGTCCACCCACTACTGATGACGACAAAATAAAAGCGTTAATCGAAACGAACCGGAGTATGATAACTCGAGAGATAGCAGAAAAGCTCGGCGTGTCAAATTCAACCGTTGGCTTGAATGACAATAGCTTGGTTCCGTAACCAAACTGGATGTTTGGGTTTCTCACGAATAAAAGGAAATCCAGCTCACCAAACGCATTAATATATGTGACTCTTTGGTGAATCGTAACCAAAATGACCCATTTCTAAAAATAATCATAGCAGATGCTGAAAAATGGATTATTTACGATAAAGTAGTCCAAAAACGATGACGGACCAAGCAAGATGAGCTCCGCAATTGATACCCAAAGCGTACATTCACCAAAAGAAGATTATGCGATTAAATTTTTTTGTGTTAATTCCTGCGGCACCCAAACGTCGAGCTTCTTTCTGTATACAGCCTCACGCGAATGTTTCTAAACTGTTTGACGATGAATATTCAGGGCCTTAGCAATGCCAAGTCTACTTATGCGTCGGGCTTCTTCAATTTTTTGTAAGATTTCATTGACTTTTTCAGTGATTGGTCGAATTAAGCGAGGTGCATCTTTGACATCAAAATTTCAAGACCAACACCGAGTATCTTGACCGTAGACACCACAAATTATTTCACGAGCCTGCGATGCATTCTCAGCTTGATCGTAGTGACATTGTAAAATCTAACGAATTTTGCCAAAATTTTCATTCATTTTTAGGTCTTTGTAAAAATTTTTTTTACAAAGACCTACTAGTTTCGCGACCTGTCTGTCCGTCTGTCCGTCTGTCTGTCCGTCCGTCTGTCCGTCCGTCTGTCCGTCCGTCTGTCCGTCTGTCTGCCTGTCCGTCTGTCCGTGCGTCACAGCTGATTTCCTCAGAAACTATAGAAGCTAGAATGCTCAAACTTTGTGAAAAGGTCAGAAGTGGTGGTCTCTCAAAAGTTGAGGTCTTAACAAAAATTTAAAATTTTTTTAAGGGTGGGTCCCCCTAATAACGAATTGGCGCTTGAAAATTTTATCAAAGGTAGTCGAGTGGGGTATCAAATGAAAGGTCTTGATTAGAACTTTCAGAACTCGAAATAAAAAACTCATTTTATGAATAAGGGGGTCCAGGAGAAGGCAAAATGTACCAAAAATTTGTGTCTCCCCCCCCCCCTCGCGATTCGACACCTTTGAGCCGGAAAATATGAAAATTATCACGAATGTGGACCTTTATGAGTACAAGGGCAACAAATACTTTAGAAATCGAAATTCGCTCAACTTTCTTAATAATAGTATGATTTGTAGATTTTACATTTTTGCCCATAAAATCGAAACGGTACCTTTAAACTTCTTGAAATTTTGGGATTATATAGACTAATGTAGGATATATGTGTTCACAAAATTTAATTAAGATCGAATCATAACCAAGTGAGTTATAGCCATTTCAATTGTATGAAATTACAACAACAATAACACGTGTTTATGGTTGATATAGTGTTTTCCAATAAGAGGTGTCATTTTAATATTTTAAAATAAATGCAATTTTTGATATGAATGGCCGGATGTTTATTTCATTATAAAGAAGAAGATATGCCATCAATAGCGAACAATAACATCAGGCAAATAACTACCACGACACGCTTGCAGGATCATATCCTTTTCATGAAATTTTCCATAACCAAATCGCAAAGTGGCTGTCTATGTCCTCGATAACCTCACGAATTTCATCTTTGATGTCTTAAATTGACGCTGGGCTATTGGCGTAGACCTTATGTTTCACGTGGCTTCAAAGGAAGAAGTCGCAAGGTGTCAAATCACAAGATCTATTCAAAATAACACCTCTTATTGGGAAACCCTATATATATTTAAAATTGACTTAGGCACTTTTATTTTCTTTCAGTTTTCATGAAAATTTAAGGAATACTGTTTAACTTGAACATGTTCAATCAACCGGGCATTCAGAAAGATCATTGAAGCTAGATCAAAATGGCGGCTGCACTGTGCTTATGAAAGAAACTGTGCATCTTTTGCATGAATTTGAACGATTTCATATCAAGTATTGGACGAATAATTCAAATTATCGATTCACGCCATTAGAAAACTTGTTTCTAACCCTAGGATGTTTGCAAAGACCTTCAAGTAGGAGCACTCTCTGCTTACTCAACTTGTTTTTAAATAACTTTTGAGACGAATGACAAAATACGAACTATCCAGATGAAAATTGTAGACTGAAATGTCACCTTTGTTTGACTCAAGCTGATAAGTATTGCCCGATATATTGTATGACAACGAACACCATCTAGTGACAAAAAGGCTCAATACTTTTTAGTCTATACATTTTTCAGAAGTAAGAAGGAACTCAGCGTTTTTTTGTATGGTTTAGCTACATTATTTTCAGTATATATATGCATATATATATATATATATATATATATATATATATATATATATATATATATATATATATATATATATATATATATATATATTATATATATATATATATATATATATATATATATATATATATATATATATACATATATATATATATATATATATATATATATATATATATATATGTATATATATATATATATATATATATGTATATATATATATATATACGAGGTGTGTTCAAAAAGTATCACGAATTTTGAATTTTCGCGGGTTACGTATATTCGAATTTCGATTTTTTTGTGGCGTTATGTTGGTACTCATGTCTGCCACCTATGCCGACAAGCTCGGCCATTTTGAATGTTCACTTAATTGGTGATAGCTGCTTTACTTGCACGTGTTTTCAATCGTCTTCGATTTTTACTTATTCAAAAAAATGGATCAAAGAACGTGTATCAAATTTTGTGAGAAAAACGAAATTAAGTACGCGGATGCATTCCGAATGTTGACTGTGGCATACGGAGAAGTTACCTTGGACCGAAGCAACGTTTATCGGTGGTACAAAATGTTTTTAGAAGGCCGAGAAGATGTGAACGACGAAGAGCGTGCCGGACGCCCGAGCACTTCAACAACAGACGAAAAAATTAATGAAGTGGAGAAAATGGTATTGGCCAATCGTCGAATCACCGTTAGAGACGTTGCTGAGGACTTAAACATATCGATTGGCTCGTGCCATTCGATTTTTATCAACGATTTGGGCATGAGACGGGTCGCCGCGAAATTCGTACCAAAATTGCTCAATTGCGACCAAAAACAGCAACGCATGAACATTGCTGATGAGATGTTAAACTCTGTCCGCGACGTACCAAATTTGCTCCAGAGGGTCATAACTGATGACGAATCGTGGGTTTATGGTTATGACGTGGAAACCAAAGCTCAATCATCTCAATAGAAGCTGCCGCATGAACCAAGACCGAAAAAAGCGCGCCAAGTTCGGTCGAATGTGAAAGTTTTGCTGACAGTTTTCTTCGATTGCAGGGGCGTGGTGCATCATGAGTTCTTGCCACAGGGAAAAACGGTCAATAAGTAATATTACCTGCAAGTTATGCGCAATTTGCGCGAAGCAATCCGCCAGAAACGCCCGGATTTGTTGGAGAACAAAAATTGGCTTTTGCACCACGATAACGCCCCTGCTCACTTTTTGGCCAAAAACAACACACTAATGATGCCGCAGCCACCGTATTCCCCAGATCTGGCCCCCTGTGACTTTTTCTTGTTTCCTAAACTGAAGAGGCCCATGAAAGGACGACGTTACGCTACGCTTGACGAGATAAAGACGGCATCGAAGGAGGAGCTGAACAAGATTAAAAAAAATGATTTTTTGAAGTGCTTCGAAGATTGAAAAACCGTTGGCACAAGTGTATAATATCTCATGGGGATTACTTTGAAGGGGACAAAATAGATCTTCATGAATAAATAAATAATTTTTGAAAAAAAACAAAATTCGCGATATTTTTTGAACATACCTCGTATATATATATATATATATATATATATATATATATATATATATATATATATATATATATATATATATATATATATATATGTACATATATATAAATATATATAAACATACACACACATATGCGAGGTGCGACAATCAAGTAATGAGACTGATTTTATTGCCGCGCTTATGGTAAACCTGCGACCTTTAAACTCCCTTCTCCTTCCTTGGCATCTTTCCCCTCTCCATTGATACATTTATCATAATTGTAGCTTGTTTAGTTCGCCTGCTGTGTCGTAGATGGTAATCGTCACGGAAATGGAGAACTGAAATCAAGAGCAACGCGTCGTTATAAAATTTTGCGCCGGATTGGGCGGAACAGCTTCGGAAACGTACGCTAAAATTGTAAAAGCGCATGATGATAGTGCTCTTAGTCGTGCCCAGGTGTTTTGGTGGCATAAAGAGCTTAAGCAAGGGCGTGAAAGCGTGGAAGACGAGGCGCGGAGCGGGTGACCAGTCGAGGTGTGGACTGAAACGAATGCGCAGCGTGCGTGCGCCCTATTCCGTGAAGATCGCTGTTTAACAGTTCAAATGTTGGCCTTAGAACTGAGTATGAACCGTGAAACAGTCAGACAGATTTGAACCGGGGATTTTGGGATGAAAAAGTGATGCGCGAAGATGGTTCCAAAGAAACTTTCTGAGGAGCAAACGTATATCTCAGTATTTGGCCTCTAAAGGGGTCGCCGTGTTTTAACAGCAGCCTTATTCGTCAGATGTGTCATCCTGTGACTTCTTTTGTTCCCTAGAACAAAATCGGTGGTCGATTACGGACATCCAGGCGGCTATGACGAGGGTACTCGCGGACATCCTCGTCGAAGCGATCCAGAAATGTTACGAAGCATGGAAAACGCGCCGGAATCGTTGCAAAGCTGCACCGGGGAGACTACTTTGAAGGGGATGGCAGAGTTTTAATTCTTAAATATACGGTTTTCGGACAATCAGTCTCATCACTTAATTGTCACACCTCGGATATATTATATAAATATATATATATATATATATATATATATATATATATATATATATATATATATATATATATATATATATATATATATATATATATATATATATATATATATATATATATATATATATGTGTGTGTGTGTGTGTGTGGTTGTGTATGTGTGTGTAAAAACATTCATACAATATATGTGAAATATAACAAAATTTGTGAACACGTCAGGGGTTGCAATTTTGCTCGAATTCGCGCAGAATTTTCAGGAAAGGTGTACTGGGTAAATATCTCAGTTCAACAGTTATGTCGGCTAGACGAAAACTAAATGGCGGCCATTTTCGACGAAAAATCGTGATTTCTGTTCTGAACCAAAGTATAGCTCCGATTTGGACGAAATTTGATACAGAGATTCATTGAACTATATGATGAATCGCACAACAAAAATCCAAAGTCGAACCGTCTAAAACAAAATAGCGGCTGCTTAAAGATCGAAAAACGTGCAAAAATTTGTAGGTGTAGTTGTGACCAAACTTTTGAAGCGATGTTAATGAAATTAAGCCGTTTAACAAAAACTCTAAGTATCTAAAGAACTGTGTAAAAAAACTTAGAGGTTAGGTCTCAAAAAACAAAATAGCAGCTAGTTTAATCTCGAAATTTCAAGGGCTTCTAAATGTCACAATTTGGATTCGATGTATGTGAAACTTAGTTTTAAGACTGAAAATAATGGTGATCATACATATGTAAGTTCCAAAATGGCGGTGGTTAAAAATTCGGCTTTTTCAGATTTTTGTGACCTTCTTGCGGTCATATTTTCTAACAAATTTTGATGAAACTTGGATTTGTGGTTGAATATACTAAGTTCTTGTACTATGTAGTTAAAAACTATAAAACCTAATGTTTTTAGCTGCCATTTTCACTAAAAATTTATTACTTTTGCCATGTCTAGAGTGATGAGGCCCTAGGACACAAACAGTATAAAATTCCAAAATTAAATGCATGCATCCAAAATGGCGGTGACCAAAGGTCGAAAGGTAAGCATGATTCGCTATTTTAGCAGCAAATGAAATAATGAATATTTTTCATGGGAACATTTGTGATGGCTTAAGTCGGAAGTATTTAGAAAACATACCATTCTTAGGGTATTTTTAAAATATTTTTAACAATACACTATTAAAATCGCGACCTGTCTGCCAATCTGTGCATTTGTCCATCCGTGCATCACAACAATTTTTCTGACAAACCACATAAGCTAGCGTGATGAAATTTTCTACGTTGGTCAAAAGTGGTGCCCTCTCAAAACTTGTAGTGAAAAAAAAATATTTTCCAGGGGGGCGTCTCTTAAAAAAATTTTATTTACTAAAGGTACCCAAACATGAGTATCAAATAAAAGGTTTTGGTGAGAACTTTTCAAAACAGGCCCTAAACAAGAGGCATTTGCAAGAAGGGCTGCAGGGTGTGGAGAAGTCCGAAAATTGCTTTTGAAATTTTTTTCTTGGGAGAAGATAATGAGAAACCCTTATATTAAAAACCGACATCTCCACGCCATACATAATTCACGGTAACAGCTATTTACTTTTCAAAAATATGCTTGCACCAGTTTCAGTTCAACATGAGCATTAAACATGAACGAGTGTTGCAAGATGTTTGTTTATATCTTGTGAAAGTTTATTTGAAGCCTTGGCTTGGATGTACTTTGAGTTTGAAGGCACTGAATCAACATTTGTATTTTCTTAAAACCTTGAAAAAGTATGAAACAGTTGATAAATTGATTTCCTGAGAAATTTCACTCAACATCTGAGGTATTCATCAAAGGAAATGGCTGTATTATTACTCATTAATGATGAAGTTGACCGGCAAAGTATAGCAAATACTGTTGTGGATTCACAAAGAAAAGGTTCAAGCAATTTTCGAAAAGGATGTATTCCCTCAAAAAAGACATTTCTGCCCATTTATATGGTGAGACTTTTGTTTGATTTGCTATGTAAAATTTTGCTAATTTTCTTCTGATACTAATTTCATTTATTATTTCTAGGAAATCTATAAGTAATTTTTTGTCTTTCAATAGGACAAAATTTGTTTTCTCAATGAAAAATAGGCAGCAGTTTCCTCCAAGAAAACATCTCTTCGTAGGTAGAAACCGTTCATGGAAGCCAAGTAGATGTTTTTTATATAAATGTAGTAAATGACAACGGTGAAAGAGTGGTTAAGGTAATTTATGGTTTTCCTGGTTTAATCAACGCAGAAAAAGAATAAGAGCATTTTTATTACGCTGGATGCAAGATTGTAGACAAATTTGGCAGCGTGTAAAAACTTACCTTAAAAAAACAGTATCATCATTAATTATTTCTAAATTTCTGTTATTAAATGTTTAAAGTAGGTATTTTAATTTGCCTTTTCATCAATACATACCCAAAATATGCGTAATTGCGATTACTTGCCTAAATATTAGGAAGTGTTAAAGAAAATTATGTAAACTTGCCCAATAACTTTTTCTAAATCTACAAACCACATTGGATTAAATTTATGTTAAATTATTCAGTCATAATAGTTGCTCTAGGAATTCCATTCAGAATGTAACATCCTTTTTCATCTTCATAAAAAAAAACGAATTCCTCACCACTATTAATTCGTCACATTCAAAGCTGCTCCATTATATTTAACATTGAAATCCTTTTCCCGACGAATGAAAACACATTTTCCGGCCGAATTAATTTGATGCGATTTTATTGCCCACAAGTTTACCATTTGTATCTCTTGAACAATGCCAGTTTGTTGGCTATACGCTGCTGAAATATGCTTAAGCATAATCTAATTGCGGGCATTCTATACGAATAAGCAAATTGTCACAATAATCCGCCTACATTCTCAACATTAAATCGTCCGTTGAATAGATACTCGTATGTCATTCTTCCGTTATAATAATCAATAAAAACATGAAAATAAGATAAATGTTTTGCAAGAAAATATGATGACAAAGAAGTTGAAATTCTTGGAATTCTTCAGCATCGTGGATTGAAGAAGGGACGAAATACGCTTTTAAAGAAACGCACGTTATAACGTTCCCAAACTTCCTCTGAATTTGACTTTTCAGCTCCAGGCTGTCTTTTTATCTTGGCTCGCATTTTATTAATATGGAAACATGTTGCGAATTCCAAACGAAGAGGAAAGACTGAAATTTAGTCATGACACACTCCGGGGAATGTTGCAATAGCCCAGTATGCTAAATTAATTAGATATAAAAAGAAAAGCGAATGTGGGCACATGCGCGAAGTAAAAGAGAAGCTTTTAAGTGCGCGTTCCTCG
Organism: Odontomyia ornata; assembly: GCA_963969285.1. NCBI lineage: Eukaryota > Metazoa > Arthropoda > Insecta > Diptera > Stratiomyidae > Odontomyia > Odontomyia ornata. Next base: position 349,257,471 of record OZ017739.1, on the reverse strand, counting down.
AAGTCGGCTTGCATGGAACCGTTCAAGGATCAATCACATTTATAAAGTAAATGAAATTATATCAATTCTCGGCTGAATAGATGTAAAGATAAAAGTAGAGGCGAATGAAGGCGATTGACCTTTGATGATGGTTTGAAGAGGGGAGCTCCACAAATTCATTAAGAATTCCTGTATTTGCTTTTGGATATACGAGTAGATTGATGCTATGGGCAATAATATTCTTACCAGAGAAATAATGCTTTGAATTTTTTCCACTATGTATGTTCACATTTCGATACATTACTACATTGTAAGTTCATTGGTATTGCGACTTTTTTACGTGAATTTATAAGTAAGCCTCTTAAGTTCTTAAATTCATGTATAAGCCATCTTGCTAGAAAAATTATATTTCTATGAAGAAAGAATTGTGGTTTCAATATAAAGGCCGTTTTTTAGAAACGGAGAATTCTAACTTGAAATAAAACATCGAAAAATGTTTTTGAAATCCATGACATTGACGTTATTTGAAAGATACTTTTTTTGTCATCAATATTCAAAGATTGTCTTAGGCATGTGGCGTAATTTGGAAGTCCAGCTTTCACATACACTTTGCAAAAAATCAGGGTGTGTTTCAGCAACAATGCGTCGAATCTTGACTACGAAGAGTTCAATTGTTTCTGGTTTATCGACGTAAACATTCAACAGTACATATCGCCAAAGGAAGTAATCTTTTGTGTAGTCGATCAAATATCCTGTTGCCATTGAAATTCATCAATTTATCGGTGAATATCATCATTAGCCTGACTGCAGAAACCGCAAGGCAAAGAAATACAAAAGAATTGCAGAACTAGCAGCATGGAGGAACGTAACAGTTTTCCGCCGTTGGGGAAGCGTCAAACACCATTTGAAGTGAAAAATTCCTCAAACGAAAAATTGGAAAAGTAAGTACAAATGGCAAAAAAGTAAAACTCCAAATAGTGACAAACAATGAAAACTTGAAGAAAGTAATGAAAGAAAATGAATTTTTTCATTAGAGGCAATGCTGAACATCTAAGCTAGGGAATAAAACTTATATGAAGGATGCAACAGTGAAGATCAAAGTAGCAAAAAAACCTGTTCAAGATACCGATAAAGTACTAAGCGCTGGGGATTTAAACGATAGTGCAAACTACTACGCCGTCCTTGAGGCGATGATTGATGCAACGGAATGCGAGTACATGAACTACAAGATTGATTGCAAAGTACCTTATATAATATAAAAAACTTTTAGAAAA